>CM045732.1:34907974-34910474 GCA_024760905.1 Plotosus lineatus | reverse complement strand
CTAATTCACACACACTGACACACGCACACACAGACACACATACTCACTCCGTCACATGTTCGCTCACTCACTCACTCACTCACTCACTCATACACATTCGCACACTCAGACAATCATCATCATCATCATCATCTTCTTCCGCTTAGTCCAGGGTCGGGTCGCGGGGGCAGCAACCTCAGCAAAGAGGTCCAGACGTCCCTCTCCCGAGCCACTTCCTCCAACTCTCCCGGGGGGACACCGAGGCGGTCCCAGACAAGCCGAGAGACATAGTCCCTCCAGCGTGTTCTAGGTCGACCCCGGGGTCTCTTCCCGGTTGGACATGCCCGAAACACCACACCAGGGAGGTGTCCGGGGGCATTCTGACCAGATGCCCGAGCCACCTCAACTGCCCCCTCTCAATGCGGAGGAGCAGCGGATCTACTCCGAGCTCTCCCCGGATGGCGGAGCCTCTCACCTTATCTCTAAGGGAGAACCCCGCCACCCGGCGAAGGAAGCTCATTTCAGCCGCTTGTATCCGTGATCTTGTTCTTTAGGTCATTACCCAAAGCTCGTGACCATAGGTGAGGGTTGGAACGTAGATCGACTGGTAAATTGAGAGCTTTGCCTTGCGGCTCAGCTCCTTCTTCACCATGACGGACCGGTACAGGCATCGCTTAACAGCAGAGGCTGCAGCGATCCGTCTGTCGATCTCTCGCTCCATCCTTCCCTCACTCGTAAACAAGACCCCAAGATACTTAAACTCCTCCACTGGGGTGCATTCCACCATTGTCCGACTGAGAACCATGGCCTCGGACATGGAGGTACTGATCTTCATCCCGGCTGCTTTGCACTCAGCTGCGAATCGCTCCAATGAGAGCTGGAGGGCCCGACTTGATGAAGCCAAGAGGACAACATCATCCGCAAAAAGCAGAGATGATATCCGATGGCCACCAAAGCAGAACCCCTCATCGCCTCGAATGCGCCTAGAAATTCTGTCCATGAAAATTATGAACAGAATCGGTGACAAAGGACAGCCTTGGCGGACTCCAACTCCCACTGGAAACGAATCCGACCTGCTGTTACCAATACGGACCAAACTCTGGCTCCGGTGATACAGCGACCGAATAGCTCGTAGCAACGGATCCAAAACGCCGTACTCTCGGAGCACGCCCCACAAGATCGTTCGAGGGACACGGTCGAAAGCCTTCTCCAAATCCACAAAGCACATGTGGACAGATTGGGCAAACTCCCATGCCCCCTCCAGAATCCTGTGGAGCATATAGAGTTGGTCAAGAGTGCTGCGGCCAGGACGAAAACCACATTGTTCCTCCTGAATCCGAGGTTCGACTATCGGTCGGATCCTCCTCTCCAGTACCCCTGCATAGACTTTCCCAGGTAGGCTGAGGAGTGTAATTCCCCGATAATTGGAACACACCCTCCAGTCCCCCTTCTTAAAAATTGGGACCACCACCCCAGTTTGCCAATCCAGAGGTACAGCCCCTGATGACCACGCAATGTTGCAGAGACGTGTCAACCAAGACAGTCCTACAACACCCAGAGCCCTGAGATATTCCGGGCGGATCTCATCCAAACCCGGAGCTCGACCACCGAGGAGCTTTTTGACAACCTCAGTGACCTCCACTCCAGTGATGGGCGGACCCTCACCCGAACCCCCAGGGTCTTCCTCTTCCACGGAGGGCGTGTTGGTGGGATTGAGGAGGTCCTCAAAGTATTCCTGCCACCTCTCGATGACATCCCTGGTCGAGGTAAGCAGCTCCCCACCTCCACTGTAAACAGTGTTTGTGGAGAACTGCTTCCCCCTCCAAAGGCATTGAATGGTGGCCCAGAACCTTTTTGAGGCCAACCGATAATCACTCTCCAGGCCCTCACCGAACTCCTCCCATGCCCGAGATTTTGCATCTGCGACAGCCTCGGCTGCAGCACGTTTGGCCTGCCGGTACCCGTTTGCTGCCTCAGGAGTCCCACAGGCTAATAAAACCCGATAGGCTTCCTTCTTCAGCTGGACTGCCCCCTTCACCGCAGGTGTCCACCACCGGGTTCGGGGATTACCGCCACGATAAGCGGCCACAGCTATGGGCTGCCGCCTCAGCAATGGAGGCACGAAACATGGCCCATTCGGATTCCATGTCCCCCGCCTCCTCCGGAACGTTGTTGTAGCTCTGCCGGAGGTGGGAGTTAAAGGCCTCTCGGACAGGGGAGTCAGCCAAACGTTCCCAGCAGACCCTGATTACACACTTGGGCCTGCCAGGTCTGGAAGGCAACCTCCCCCACCACCGAAGCCAACTCACCACCAGGTAGTGGTCGGTAGACTCAGCTCCTCTCTTCACCCGAGTGTCCAGAACATATGGTCGCAAGTCCGATGACACGACTACAAAGTCAATCATCGAACTGCGACCTAGGGTGTCCTGGTGCCAAGTGCACTTATGGACACCCTTATGTTCGAACATGGTGTTCGTGATAGACAAACTATGACAAGCACAGAAGTCCAACAACGAAACAC
>CM045732.1:34880474-34902974 GCA_024760905.1 Plotosus lineatus | reverse complement strand
CACTCACGCACTCACTCACGCACTCACTCACGCACTCAAGCACTCACTCACGCACTCACGCACTCACTCATGCACTCACGCACTCACTCATGCACTCACGCACTCACTCACGCACTCACGCACTCACTCACGCACTCACTCACTCACACACGCACCCACGCACTCACTCACGCACGCACGCACTCACGCACGCACTCACGCATACACGCAGACTCACACACTCACACACTCACGCACTCACACTGAGAGACTCACTCACGCACGCACTCACTCATTCACGCACGCACTCACTCACGCACTCACGCACTCACTCACGCACTCACTCACGCACTCACACACTCAGTCACTCACTCATGCACTCACTCACGCACGCACTCACTCAGGCACGCACTCACTCACGCACGCACTCACTCACGCACTCACTCACTCACTCACGCACTCACTCACGCACGCACTCACTCAAGCACGCACGCACTCACTCACGCACGCACGCACTCACTCACTCACTCACGCACTCACTCACTCACTCACTCACTCACTCACGCACTCACTCACTCACTCACTCACTCACGCACTCACTCACTCACACACGCACCCACGCACTCACTCACGCACGCACGCGCTCACGCACGCACTCACGCACACACGCAGACTCACACACTCACACACTCACGCACTCACACTGAGAGACTCACTCACGCACGCACTCAGTCATTCACGCACGCACTCACTCACGCACTCACGCACTCACTCACGCACTCACTCACGCACTCACACACTCACTCACTCACTCACTCACGCACTCACTCACGCACGCACTCACTCAGGCACGCACTCACTCACGCACGCACTCACTCACGCACTCACTCACTCACGCACTCACTCACGCACGCACTCACTCAAGCACGCACGCACTCACTCACGCACGCACGCACTCACTCACTCACTCACGCACTCACTCACTCACTCACGCACTCACTCACTCACTCACTCACTCACTCACGCACTCACTCACACACGCACTCACTCACTCACTCACTCACACTGAGAGACTCACTCACGCACGCACTCACTCATTCACGCACTCACTCACGCACTCACTCACGCACTCACAGACTCACTCACTCACTCACTCACGCACTCACTCATGCACGCATTCACTCAGGCACGCACTCACTCACGCACGCACTCACTCACGCACTCACTCACTCACGCACACACTCACTCAAGCACGCACGCACTCACTCACGCACGCACGCACTCACTCACTCACGCACTCACTCACTCACTCACGCACGCACTCACTCACTCACGCACTCACTCATGCACTCACTCACTCACGCACTCACGCACTCACTCACTCACTCACTCACTCACACACTCACTCACACACGCACTCACTCACTCACTCACTCACACATTCACGCACGCACTCACGCACGCACGCACACTCACACACTCTCACACTCACGTACTCACGCTCACACACTCACACTGAGAGACTCACTCACTCACGCACTCACTCATGCACTCACGCACTCACTCACTCACACTGAGAGACTCACTCACTCACGCACTCACGCACTCACTCACGCACTCACTCACGCACTCACTCACGCACTCACTCAGTCACGCACTCACACACTCACTCACTCACTCACGCACTCACTCACTCACTCCTGCACTCACTCACGCACTCACTCACTCACTGATGCACTCACTCACTCACGCACTCACTCACTCACGCACTCACTCACTCACTCACTCACTCACTCACTCACGCACTCACTCACACACACATTCACGCACGCACTCACGCACGCACGCATTCACGCACTCACTCACGCACTCACTCACTCACTCACGCACTCACTCAGTCACGCACTCACACACTCACTCACTCACTCACGCACTCACTCACTCACGCACTCACTCACTCACGCACTCACTCACTCACTCACACACGCACGCATTCACTCACGCACTCACTCACTCACGCACGCACTCACGCACGCACTCACTCACGCACTCACTCACGCACTCACGCATGCACGCACTCACGCACGCACTCTCTCACGCACGCACTCACTCACGCACGCACTCACGCACGCACTCACGCACGCACTCACTCACTCACGCACTCACTCACTCACTCACGCACGCACTCACGCACTCACTCACGCACTCACGCACTCACTCACTCACGCACGCACTCACTCACGCACGCACTCACGCCCTCAAGCACTCACTCACCACTCACTCACTCACGTGCATGCGCACTCACTCACGCACGCACTCACTCACGCACTCACTCACGCACTCATGCACTCACTCACTCACGCACGCACTCACTCACGCACGCACTCACGCACGCACGCACTCACTCACTCACGCACTCACTCACGCACGCACTCACTCACGCACTCACGCACTCACTCACGCACTCACTCACTCACGTACGCACGCACTCACTCACGCACGCACACACTCACGCACGCACACTGAGAGACTCACTCCACGCACTCACTCACGCACTCACGCACTCACACACTCAGTCACTCACTCATGCACTCACTCACGCGACTCACTCATGCACTCACGCACTCACCACGCACTCACTCACGCACTCACTCACTCCACGCACTCACTCACTCACGCACTCACTCGCACGACTCACTCACTCACGCACTCACTCACGCACTCACTCACTCACGCACGCACTCACTCACGCACGCACTCACTCACGCACTCACGCACTCACTCACGCACTCACTCACTCACGCACTCATGCACTCACGCACGCACTCACTCACGCACGCACGCACTCACGCACGCACGCACTCACGCACGCATTCACTCACGCACGCACTCACTCACTCACTCACGCACGCACTCACTCACTCACTCACGCACTCACTCACGCACTCACGCACTCACTCACGCACGCACTCACTCACTCACGCACTCACTCACTCACTCACGCACTCACTCACTCACGCACTCACACTCACTCACGCACTCACTCACGCACTCACTCACGCACGCACTCACTCACTCACGCACTCACTCACGCACGCACTCACTCACGCACTCACTCACGCACGCACTCACTCACGCACGACTCACTCACGCACGACGCACTCACTCACGCGACGCACTCACTCACTCACTCACGCACTCACTCACCACTCACGCACTCACTCACTCACGCACTCACCACTCACTCACACACTCCACGCACTCACACTCACTCACTCACACTGAGAGACTCACTCACGCGACGCACTCACTCACTCACGCACTCACGCACTCACTCACGCACTCACTCAGACTCACACGCACTCACTCACTCACTCACTCATGCACTCACTCACTCACGCACGCACTCACTCACTCCACGCACGCACTCACTCATGCACGCAGACGCACTCACTCGCGCACGCACTCACTCACGCACGCAGACTCCACGCACTCACGCACTCACTCACTCCACGCACTCACTCACGCACTCACACACTCACTCCACGCACTCACACTCACTCACGCACTCACTCCACGCACTGCACTCACTCACTCACGCACTCACTCACTCCACGCACTCACGCACTCACTCACTCCACTCTCACGCACTCACTCACACGCACTCACTCACGCACTCTCACTCACTCCACGCACTCACTCACTCACGCACTCACGCACTCACTCACGCACTCACTCACACACTCACGCACTCACACTCTCTCACTCCACGCACGCACTCACTCACGCACTCACACACTCACTCACTCACGCACTCACTCACGCACTCACTCACTCACTCCCGCACTCACTCACGCACTCACTCACTCACTCACGCACTCACTCACTCACGCACTCACGCACTCACGCACGCACTCACGCACTCACGTGCGCACACTCACTCCTCACTCACTCACACACTCACTCACTCACACTCACACACTCACACTGAGACTCACCCACCACGCACGCACTCACTCACTCACACGCACTCACTCACTCACGCATGTACTCACGCACTCACACACTCACTCCACGCACTCACTCACGCACTCACTCCTCACGCACTCACTCACTCCACTCATGCGCACTCACTCACGCACTCACTCACTCACTCACCACGCACTCACTCACTCACTCACTCATGCACGCACTCACTCACGCATTCACTCACGCACTCATTCACGCACTCACTCACGCACTCACGCACTCACTCACTCACGCACGCACTCACGCACGCACGCACTCACTCACGCACGCACGCACTCACTCATGCACGCACTCACGCACGCACGCACTCACTCACACACGCACTCACTCACTCACTCACTCACGCACGCACTCACTCATGCACGCACTCACGCACGCACTCACGCACGCACGCACGCACTCACGCACTCACGCACGCACTCACGCACGCACTCACGCACACTCACTCACTCACGCACTCACGCACTCACTCACGCACGCACTCACGCACTCACTCACTCCCGCACTCACGCACGCACACACTCACGCACGCACTCTCTCACGCACGCACGCACGCACTCACGCACGCACTCACTCACGCACGCACTCACTCACGCACTCACGCACTCAGGCACTCACTCACGCACTCACTCACGCACTCACGCACTCACTCACGCACGCACTCACACTCACGCACTCACGCTCACACACTCACACTGAGACGCACTCACTCACGCACTCACTCACGCACTCACGCACTCACTCACTCACACTGAGACGCACTCACTCACTCACGCACTCACTCACGCACGCACTCACTCACGCACTCACTCCACGCACTCACACACGCACCTCACGCACTCACGCGACTCACTCACGCACGCACACACTCACGCACTCACGGACTCACTCACGCACTCACTCACGCACTCACTCACGCACTCACTCGCTCACGCACGCACTCACACACTCACGCACGCACTCACGCACGCACTCACTCACGCACGCACGCACTCTCTCACGCACGCACTCACTCACGCACTTAATTACGCACGCACTCACTCACGCACTCACGCACGCACTCACGCACGCACTCACTCACGCACTCACTCACGCACTCACTCACTCACACTGAGAGACTCACACACTCACGCACTCACTCATGCACTCACGCACTCACTCACTCACACTGAGAGACTCACTCACTCACGCACTCACTCATGCACTCACGCACTCACTCACACACTCACTCACGCACTCACTCACGCACTCACACACTCACTCACGCACTCACTCACTCACGCACGCACTCACTCCACGCACTCACACTCACTCCACGCACTCACGCACTCACTCACGCACTCACTCACGACGCGCACTCACTCCACGCACGCGCACTCACGACGCACTCACACTCACGCGACTCACGCACTCACTCATGCACTCACGCACTCACTCACGCACTCATGCACTCACTCACTCACGCACGCACTCACTCACGCACTCCCCGCACTCACGCACGCACTCACTCACTCACGTACGCACGCACTCACTCACGGACCCACTCACTCACGCACTCACTCACTCACACACTCACTCACGCACTCACTCACTCACTCACTCACGCGACTCACGCACTCACTCACTCACGCACCACACACCCACTCATGCACTCACGCACTCACTCACACTCACTCACGCACGCACTCACGCACTCACTCACGCACTCACACACTCACTCACTCACTCACGCACGCACTCACGCACGCACGCACTCACGCACTCACTCACGCACTCACGGACGCACTCGCACGCACTCACTCACGCACTCACTCACGCACTCACTCACTCACGCACGCACTCACGCACTCACGCACGCACTCACGCACGCACACTCACATACTCACATACTCACACACTCACACTCACACACACTCACACTGCACTCACACTCACGCACGCACTCACTCACTCACGCACTCACGCATTCACTCACGCACTCACTCACGCACTCACTCACGCACGCACGCACTCACGCACGCACTCTCTCACGCACGTACGCACTCACTCATGCACTCACGCACTCATTCACGCACTCATGCACTCACTCACTCACGCACGCACTCACTCACGCACTCACGCACTCACGCACGCACTCACTCACTCACGTACGCACGCACTCACTCACGGACCCACTCACTCACGCACTCACTCACGCACTCACTCACTCACACACTCACTCACGCACTCACTCACGCACTCACTTACGCACGCACTCACTCACTCACTTACGCACTCACTCACTCACGCACTCACGCACTCACGCACGCACTCACTCACTCACGTACGCACGCACTCACTCACGGACCCACTCACTCACGCACTCACTCACGCACTCACTTACGCACGCACGCACGCACGCACTCACGCACTCACTCACGCACTCACTCACTCACGCACTCACTCACTCACGCACGCATGCACTCACGCACGCACTCACGCACTCACTCACTCACTCACGGACGCACTCCACTCACGCACTCACGCGCACACACTCGCACTCACGCACTCACTCACCACACACTCACTCCACTCACTCCACGCGACTCACTCACGCGACGCACACACTCACGCACTCACTCACGCACGCACTCACGCACTCACTCACTCACGCACTCACTCCACGCACTCACGCGACTCACTCACTCATGCACTCACTCACTCACGCGCACTCACGCACTCACGCACGCATACGCCACACTCACACACTCACACACTCACGCACTCACACTCACACACTCACACTGAGAGACTCACTCACGCACGCACTCACTCACTCACGCACTCACGCATTCACTCACACACTCACTCACGCACTCACTCACGCACGCACGCACTCCACGCACTCTCTCACGCACGCGTCACGCACTCACTCACGCACTCCGCACTCACGCGACGCACTCACTCACTCACTCACACGCACTCACTCACGCACTCACGCACGCACTCACTCACTCACGGACCCACTCACTCACGCACTCATGCACTCACACACGCACTCACTCACACACGCACTCACACACGCACGCACTCATTCACGCACACACTCACTCACTCACTCACGCACTCACTCACGCACTCACGCACTCACACACTCACTCACTCACTCACTCACGCACGCACTCACGCACTCACTCACGCACGCACTCACTCACGCACGCACGCACTCACGCACACACGCACTCACGCACGCACTCACTCACGCATTCACGCACGCACTCACTCACGCACTGACTCACGCACGCATTCACTCACTCACGCACTCACTCACGCACTCACTCACGCACTCACTCCACTCACTCACTCACACTGAGACTCACGCACTCACGCACTCACTCATTCCACGCACTCACTCACCACGCACTCACTCACGCACTCACTCACGACTCCACTCACTCACTCACTCACGCACTCACTCATGCACGCATTCACTCAGGCACGCACTCACTCACGCACGCACTCACTCACGCACTCACTCACTCACGCACACACTCACTCAAGCACGCACGCACTCACTCACGCACGCACGCACTCACTCACTCACGCACTCACTCACTCACTCACGCACGCACTCACTCACTCACTCACGCACTCACTCATGCACTCACTCACTCACGCACTCACGCACTCACTCACTCACTCACTCACTCACACACTCACTCACACACGCACTCACTCACTCACTCACTCACACATTCACGCACGCACTCACGCACGCACGCACACTCACACACTCTCACACTCACGTACTCACGCTCACACACTCACACTGAGAGACTCACTCACTCACGCACTCACTCATGCACTCACGCACTCACTCACTCACACTGAGAGACTCACTCACGCACTCACGCACTCACTCACGCACTCACTCACGCACTCACTCACGCACTCACTCAGTCACGCACTCACACACTCACTCACTCACTCACGCACTCACTCACTCACTCCTGCACTCACTCACGCACTCACTCACTCACTGATGCACTCACTCACTCACGCACTCACTCACTCACGCACTCACTCACTCACTCACTCACTCACTCACTCACGCACTCACTCACACACACACACTCACTCACTCACTCACACACACATTCACGCACGCACTCACGCACGCACGCATTCACGCACTCACTCACGCACTCACTCACTCACTCACGCACTCACTCAGTCACGCACTCCACACACTCACTCACTCACCACGCACTCACTCCACTCACGCACTCACTCACTCACGCACTCACACTCACTCCGCACTCACTCACTCACACACGCACGCACGCACTCACTCACGGACTCACTCACTCACGCACGCACTCACGCACGCACTCACTCACACACTCACTCACGCACTCCACGCATGCACGCACTCACGCGACGCGACTCACGCGACGACTCACTCCTCCACGCACTCACTCACCCACTCACGCACGCACTCACGCACTCACTCACGCACTCACGCACTCACTCACTCACGCACGCACTCACTCACGCACGCACTCACGCACGCACTCACGCACACACTCACTCACTCACGTACGCACGCACTCACTCACGGACCCACTCACTCACGCACTCACTCACGCACGCACTCACTCACGCACTCACTCACGCATTCACTCACGCACTCACGCACGCACTCACTCACTCACGCACTCACTCACGCACTCACTCACGCACTCACACACTCACTCACTCACTCACGCACGCACTCACTCACGCACGCACGACGCGACGCACTCACGCCACCTCACTCACGCACGCACTCACACTCACACACTCACACTGAGAGACTCACTCACTCACGCACTCACTCACGCAATCACGCACGCACTCACTCACTCACGCACTCACTCACGCACTCACTCACGCACTCACTCATGCACTCACGCACTCACTCACGCACTCACGCACTCACTCATGCACTCACGCACTCACTCACGCACTCATGCACTCACTCACTCACGCACGCACTCACTCACGCACTCACGCACGCACTCACTCACTCACGGACCCACTCACTCACGCACTCACTCACGCACTCACTCACGACTCACTCACTCACGACTCACTCACTCCACGCACACACTCACTCACGCACGCACTCACTCACGCACTCACGCACTCACTCACGCACTCACGCACTCACTCACTCACGCACTCACGCACTCACTCACACACTCACGCACTCACTCATGCACGCACTCATGCACTCACACACGCACTCACTCACGCACGCACTCACACACGCACGCACTCATTCACGCACACACTCACTCCACGCACGCGACTCACTCCACGCACGCACTCACTCACTCACTCACTTACACACTCACTCACGCACTCACTTACGCACGCACTCACGCACGCACTCACTCACTCACGCACTCACGCACTCACTCACGCACTCACGCACTCACTCACGCACTCACTCACGCACTCACTCACTCACGCACGCACTCACTCACGCACGCACTCACGCACGCACTCATGCACGCACGCACACTCACACACTCACACACTCACGCATTCACACTCACACACTCACACTGAGAGACTCACTCACGCACGCACTCACTCACTCACGCACTCACGCACTCACTCACGCACTCACTCACGGACTCACGCACTCACTCACTCACGTACGCAAGCACTCACTCACGCACGCACGCACGCACTCACGCACGCACTCTCTCATGCACGCACGCACTCACGCACGCACTCACGCACGCACTCACTCACGCACTCACGCTTGCACTCACGCACGCACTCACGCACTCACTCACGCACTCACACACTCACTCACGCACTCACACATGCACTCACGCACTCACTCACGCACTCATGCACTCACTCACTCACGCACGCACTCACTCACGCACGCACTCACGCACGCACGCACTCACTCACTCACGCACTCACTCACGCACGCACTCACTCACGCGACTCACACTCACACTCACGCTCACTCCATGCGCACTCACTCACTCACGCGACTCACTCACTCACGACGTGTACTCACGCGACGCACACACTCACACGACGCACTCACTCACGCGACGCACTCACGCACGCACTCCATGACGCACTCACTCACGACTCCACTCACGCACGCACTCACTCACGCACTCACGCACTCACTCACGCACTCAGGCACTCACTCACGCACTCACTCACGCACTCACGCACTCACTCACGCACGCACTCACGCATGCAGGCACTCACGCACGCACTCACGCACGCACGCACACACACTCATACACTCACACACTCACTCACTCACACTCACACACTCACACTGAGAGACTCCACCCACGTGACGCACTCACTCCACTCACGACGCGACTCACTCACTCACGCATGTACTCCACGCGACTCACACACTCACACACACGACGCACTCACTCACGCACGCACGCACTCACTAACTCACGCACTCACTCACTCACTCACGCACGCACGCACTCACTCACTCACTCATGCACTCGCACTCACTCACACACTCACTCACGCACGCACTCACTCACTCACACACGCACTCACGCACTCACTCACGCAATCACGCACTCACTCATGCACTCACTCACGCACTCACGCACTCACTCATGCACTCAATCACGCACTCACGCACTCACTCACGCACGCACTCACCCACTCACGCACGCACTCACGCACGCACTCACTCACGCACGGACGCACTCACGCACGCACTCACTCATGCACGCACTCACGCACGCACTCACGCGACGCGACGCGACGCGACTCACGTGACTCACGCACGCGACCACGCAGACGCACTCACGCACACTCACTCACGCACTCACTCACGCAATCACTCACGCACTCACTCACGCACGCACTCACTCACTCACGCACTCACTCACGCACTCACTCATGCACTCACGCACTCACTCACACACTCATGCACTCACTCACGCACTCACGCACTCACTCACTCACGCACGCACTCACGCACTCACTCACGCACACACGCACTCACGCACGCACTCACGCACGCACGCACGCACACTCACACACTCTCACACTCACGCACTCACGCTCACACACTCACACTGAGAGACTCACTCACTCACGCACTCACTCATGCACTCACGCACTCACTCACTCACACTGAGAGACTCACTCACTCACGCACTCACTCATGCACTCACGCACTCACTCACGCACTCACTCACGCACTCACACACTCACTCACTCATTCACTCACGCTCGCACTCACTCACGCACTCACACACTCACTCACGCACTCACGCACTCACTCACGCACTCACTCACTCACGCACGCACTCACTCACGCACGCACTCACTCACGCACTCACGCACTCACTCACTCACGCATGCACTCACGCACTCACTCACGCACACATGCACTCACGCACGCACTCACGCACGCACGCACACACACTCACACACTCTCACACTCACGCACTCACGCTCACACACTCACACTGAGAGACTCACACACTCACGCACTCACTCATGCACTCACGCACTCACTCACTCACACTGAGAGACTCACTCACTCACGCACTCACTCATGCACTCACGCACTCACCACGCGACTCACTCACGCACTCCTCACGCACTCACACACTCCACTCACTCATTCCACTCACGCCAGACTCACTCACGCACTCACACACTCACTCACGCATTCACGCACTCACTCACGCACTCACTCACGCACGCACTCACTCACGCACGCACGCACTCACGCACGCACTCTCTCACGCACGTACGCACTCACTCATGCACTCACGCACTCACTCACGCACTCATGCACTCACTCACTCACGCACGCACTCACTCACGCACTCACGCACTCACGCACGCACTCACTCACTCACGTACGCACGCACTCACTCACGGACCCACTCACTCACGCACTCACTCACTCACACACTCACTCACGCACTCACTCACGCACTCACTTACGCACGCACTCACGCACGCACTCACTCACTCACTCACGCACTCACGCACTCACTCACGCACTCACTCACGCACTCACGCACTCACTCACTCACGCACGCACTCACTCACGCACGCACTCACGCACGCACTCACGCACGCACTCACGCACTCACTCACTCACACACTCACTCACGCACTCACTCACGCACTCACGCACTCACTCACTCACGCACGCACTCACTCACGCATGCACTCACGCACGCACTCACGCACGCACTCACGCACGCACGCACACTCACACACTCACACACTCACGCACTCACACTCACACACTCACACTGAGAGACTCACTCACGCACGCACTCACTCACTCACGCACTCACGCATTCACTCACGCACTCACTCACGCACTCACTCACGCACGCACGCACTCACGCACGCACTCTCTCTCACGCACGACGCGACTCACTCATGCACTCACGCACTCATTCACGCACTCATGCACTCACTCACTCACTCACGCGCACTCACTCCACGCACTCACGCACTCACGCGACGCACTCACTCACTCCACGTGACGACGCACTCACTCACGGACGCACTCACTCACGCACTCACTCACGCACGCACTCACTCACTCACTCACGCACTCACTCACGCACTCACGCACGCACGACTCATACGCACTCACGCACTCACGCACTCACTCACTCACGTGACTCACTCACTCACGCCACGCACTCACGCACGCACTCACTCACTCACGTACGCACGCACTCACTCACGGACCCACTCACTCACGCACTCACTCACGCACTCACTCACTCACACACTCACTCACGCACTCACTCACGCACTCACTTACGCACGCACTCACGCACGCACTCACTCACTCACTCACGCACTCACGCACTCACTCACGCACTCACTCACGCACTCACTCACTCACGCACGCACTCACTCACGCACGCACTCACGCACGCACTCACGCACGCACTCACGCACGCACTCACGCACTCACTCACTCACGCACTCACTCACGCACTCACTCACGCACTCACCACGACGCGACTCACGCGACGCGACTCTCACGCACTCACTCACTCACGCACTCACGCACTCACTCACGCACTCACTCACGCACTCACGCACTCACTCACTCACGCACGCACTCACTCACGCACGCACTCACGCACGCACTCACGCACGCACGCACACTCACACACTCACACACTCACGCACTCACACTCACACACTCACACTGAGAGACTCACTCACGCACGCACTCACTCACTCACGCACTCACGCATTCACTCACGCACTCACTCACGCACTCACTCACGCACGCACGCACTCACGCACGCACTCTCTCACGCACGTACGCACTCACTCATGCACTCACGCACTCACTCACGCACTCATGCACTCACTCACTCACGCACGCACTCACTCACGCACTCACGCACGCACTCACTCACTCACGGACCCACTCACTCACGCACTCATGCACTCACACACGCACTCACTCACGCACGCACTCACACACGCACGCACTCATTCACGCACACACTCACTCACGCACTCACGCACTCACTCACGCACTCACGCACTCACTCACTCACGCACTCACGCACTCACTCACACACTCACGCACTCACTCACGCACGCACTCATGCACTCACACACGCACTCACTCACGCACGCACTCACACACGCACGCACTCATTCACGCACACACTCACTCACGCACGCACTCACTCACGCACGCACTCACTCACTCACTCACTTACACACTCACTCACGCACTCACTTACGCACGCACTCACGCACGCACTCACTCACTCACGCACTCACGCACTCACTCACGCACTCACGCACTCACTCACGCACTCACTCACGCACTCACTCACTCACGCACGCACTCACTCACGCACGCACTCACGCACGCACTCATGCACGCACGCACACTCACACACTCACACACTCACGCATTCACACTCACACACTCACACTGAGAGACTCACTCACGCACGCACTCACTCACTCACGCACTCACGCATTCACTCACGCACTCACTCACGCACTCACTCACGGACTCACGCACTCACTCACCACGCACTCACGCAAGCACTCACCACGCGACGCTCACACTCACGCGCACTCTCTCATGCACGCGCACTCACACTCCACGCACGCACTCACGACGCGACTCACTCCACGCACTCCACTCCTCACGCACTCACGCACTCACTCACGCACTCACGCACCACCTCACGACTCACATGCACTCACGCACTCACTCCACGCACTCACTCACGCACTCATGCACTCACTCACTCACGCACGCACTCACTCACGCACGCACTCACGCACGCACGCACTCACTCACTCACGCACTCACTCACGCACTCACTCACTCACGCACTCACGCACTCACACACTCACACTGAGAGACTCACCCACGCACGCACTCACTCACTCACGCACGCACTCACTCACTCACGCATGTACTCACGCACTCACACACTCACACACGCACGCACTCACTCACGCACGCACACACTCACGCACGCACTCTCTCACGCACGCACGCACTCACGCACGCACTCACTCACGCACGCACTCACTCACGCACTCACGCACTCACTCACGCACTCAGGCACTCACTCACGCACTCACTCACGCACTCACGCACTCACTCACGCACGCACTCACGCATGCAGGCACTCACGCACGCACTCACGCACGCACTCACACACTCACACACTCACGCACTCACTCACACTCACACACTCACACTGAGAGACTCACCCACGCGACGCACTCACTCACTCACGACGCACTCACTCCACGCACGCACTCACTCCACGCACTCACTCACGCATACGCACTCACTCCACGCACTCACGCACTCACTAACTCCACGACTCACTCACTCACTCACTCACGCGACGCGACTCACTCACTCACGCACTCATGCACCTCGCACTCACGCACGCACTCACTCACGCGACGCACTCACTCACTCACGCACTCACGCACTCACGCACTCACTCCACGCACTCACGCACTCCACTCATGCACTCACTCACGCACCTCACGCACTCACGCATGCACTCACGCACACTCACTCACTCACTCACGCACTCACCCACTCACTCTCGCACTCACTCCACGCACGCACTCACGCACGACGCACTCACTCATGCACTCACGCGACTCACTCACGCACGCACTCACTCCACGCACTCACGCGACGCACCTCACGCCGCGACGCACTCACGCACTCACGCGACGCACTCACTCACTCACTCACGCACTCACTCACTCCACGCACTCACTCCACTCACTCACGCACTCACTCACGCGACTCACTCACTCCACGCACTCACTCACGCACTCACACGACTCACGCACTCACGCGACTCACTCACGCGACTCACGCACTCACGCCACGCACTCACGCGACTGCACGCACTCACGCCACGCACTCACTCACTCACCTCACACACACGCACTCACGCGACGCACTCACGCACGCACTCACGCACACTCACACACTCACACTCACACACTCTGCACTCACACACTCACACTGAGACTCACTCACTCACGCACTCATGCACTCACGCACTCACTCACTCACACGCACTCACTCCACACTCACTCACGCACTCACTCACTCACCACGCCACACACGCACTCACTCACGCACTCACTCACTCACTCGCACTTCACGCACTCACTCCACGCACTCACTCACCACCACTCACCACTCACTCACGCACTCACGCCTCATGCACTCACTCACTCGACGCACTCACGCACGCACTCACGCGACGCACTCACTCACGCACTCACGCGCACTCACTCACTCACTCCACGCATGCACTCACGCACTCACTCACCACGCACCCACGCACGCACTCACGCACGCACTCACTCACTCCCGCACGCACGCACTCACGCACACACTCACACACTCACGCACTCACACTCACACACTCACACTGAGAGACTCACTCACTCACGCACTCACTCACGCACTCACGCACTCACCACTCACTCCACTGAGAGCACTCACTCACTCCACTCACGCACTCACTCATGCACTCACGCACTCACCCACGCACTCACCACGCACACTCACTCACGCACTCACACTCACTCACTCACTCACTCATTCACTCACGCCGCGACTCACCACGACTCACACACTCACTCCACGATTCACGCACTCACCACGCGACTCACTCACCACGCACTCACTCACGCGACTCACCACGCACTCACACGCACTCACTCTCACGCGACGCACTCACTCCACCATGCACTCACGCACGTGACTCACTCTCACGCACTCACGCGACGACTCACTCACGCGATCACTGCACTCCACTCACGCACTCACTCACGCACTCACTCACGCACTCACTCACTCACCACGACTCACCACGCACGTGACTCACTCACTCACGCACTCACGCACGCACTCACCACTCACTCACCACGACTCCACGCACTCACTCACGCACTCACCACGCACTCACTCACTCACTCACTCACGCGACGCACTCACGACGCACTCACGCACGCACTCACGCGACTCACTCACGCACGACTCACTCACTCACACTCCACTCACGCGACTCACGCGACGCACTCACTCACGCGACGCACTCACGCACGCGACTCACTCACTCCACTCACTCACTCACGCACTCCACCACGCACTCACCACGCACTCCACGCACTCACTCACTCACGCACGCACTCACCACTCACGCACCTCACGCACGACGACTCACGCACGCACTCACTCACGCACGCACACTCATACACTCACACACTCACGCACTCACACTCACACACTCACACTGAGAGACTCACTCACGCACGCACTCACTCACTCACGCACTCACGCATTCACTCACGCACTCACTCACGCACTCACTCCGACGCGACGCACTCACGCGACGCGACTCTCTCCACGACGACGCGACTCACTCATGCACTCACGCGACTCATTCACGCACTCATGCACTCACTCACCACGACGCCCACTCACGCACTCACTCCACGCACTCACGCGACGCGACTCACTCACTCCACGTGACTCTCACTCACGGACCCACTCACTCACGCACTCACTCACGCACTCACTCACTCACACACTCACTCACGCACTCACTCACGCACTCACTTACGCACGCACTCACGCACGCACTCACTCACTCACTCACGCACTCACTCACTCACTCACTCACGCACTCACGCACGCACTCACTCACTCACGTACGCACGCACTCACTCACGGACCCACTCACTCACGCACTCACTCACGCACTCACTTACGCACGCACTCACGCACGCACTCACTCACGCACTTCACCTGCGACGACTCAGGCACGCACTCACTCCACTCACTCCACGCACTCACGCACTCACTCACGCACTCACTCACGACTCCACTCACTCACCACGACGCACTCCACGCCACTCCACGCGACTCACGCACTCACTCACGCACTCACTCACCACACTCACTCACGCACTCACGCACGCGACTCACCACGCGACGGACTCACGCGACGCACTCACTCACTCACCACGCGACTCACGCACTCACTCACGCGACTCACTCCACGCGACTCACGCACTCACTCACTCACGCACGCACTCACTCACGCACGCACTCACGCACGCACTCACGCACGCACGCACACTCACACACTCACACACTCACGCACTCACACTCACACACTCACACTGAGAGACTCACTCACGCACGCACTCACTCACTCACTCATGCACTCACACACGCACTCACTCACGCGACGCACTCACACACGACGCACTCATTCACGCACACACTCACCACGCGACGCGACTCACTCCACGCACTCACGCGACTCACTCCACGCACTCATGCACTCACTCCACGACTCCACGCACGCACTCACTCACGCGACTCACTCACGCGACCCACTCATGCACTCACACACGCGACTCACTCACGCACGCACTACACGCACGCGACTCACTCACGCGACACACTCACTCACGCACTCACTCACGCGACGCGCACTCACTCACTCACTCACTCCACACTCACTCACCACTCACGACTCACTCACGCACGCACTCACTCACTCACTCCACTCACGCGACTCACTCACTCACGCACTCACTCCACGCGACTCACTCACGCACTCACTCACTCACGCACGCACTCACTCACGCGCACTCACGCGACGCACTCACTCACGCACGCGCACACTCACACTCACACACTCACACACTCACGCACACTCACACACTCACACTGAGAGACTCCACTCACGCACTCACTCCACTCACGCACTCCACGATTCACTCCACGCACTCACTCACGCACTCACTCACGGACTCACGCACTCACTCCACTCCACGCACTCACCACGCACTCACACACGCACTCACGCATTCGACTCACGCGACTCACTCACGCACTCACACACTCCACGCGACGCACTCCACGCGACGCACTCACTCCACGCACTCACTCACGCGCACTCACTCCACGCATGCGACGCACGCACTCACTCACGCGACTCACACACTCACTCACGCACTCACATGCACTCACGCACTCACTCACGACTCATGCACTCACTCACTCCACGACGCACTCACTCACGCGACTCACGCACACGCGACGCACTCACTCACTCACGCACCACCACGCGACGCGACTCACTCACGCACTCACGCACTCACTCACGCACTCACTCACCACGACGACTCACTCACCACGCACGCACACACTCACGCACGCGACTCACTTACCACTCACGCCACGCACTCACTCACGCCACTCACTCCACGCGACGCACTCACTCACTCACTCACGCACTCCAGGCACTCACTCACGCACTCACTCACGCACTCGACGCACTCACTCACGCACGCACTCCACGCTGCATGCACGCGTGCATGCACTCACGCGACGCACTCACGCACGACGCACACACACTCACACACTCACACTCACTCCACTCACACTCACACTCACACTGACTCCACGCACTCACGCACCTCACTCACCACGCGACTCCACTCACTCACGCATGCACTCACGCGACTCACACACTCACACGCACGCACTCACGCACGCGACGCGACCTCACACACTCACGACTCACTCACTCACTCACGACGCGACACTCACTCACTCACGCACTCACACCTCACTCACGCAGACTCACTCACGCACGCACTCACTCACCACACGCACTCCACGCGACTCACCACGCACTCACGCGACTCACTCACGCACTCACTCACGCCTCCACGCACTCACTCACGCACTCACTCACGCACTCACTCACTCACTCACGCACTCACTCACGCACTCACGCACTCACTCACGCACGCACTCACTCACGCCTCACACTCACACGCACTCACGCACTCCACTCACACACTCACCACTGGAGGACTCCACTCCACTCACGCACTCACTCACTCACTCGACTCACTCACGCGACTCACACACGCGACTCACCACACTCACCACGCACTCACTCACGCACACTCCACTCACGCACTCACTCACTTCCACTCACGCGACTCACTCACGCACTCACGCACTCACTCACTCACGCACTCACTTGCAGACTCACTCACTCACCACGACGCGACGCACTCACCACGGACCCACTCACTCACGCGACTCACTCCACGACTCACTCACTCACACACTCACTCACGCACTCACTCACGCACTCACTTACGCACGCACTCACGCACGCACTCACTCACTCACTCACGCACTCACGCACTCACTCACGCACTCACTCACGCACTCACGCACTCACTCACTCACGCACGCACCCACGCACGCACTCACGCACGCACTCACGCACTCACTCACGCACTCACTCACTCACACACTCACTCACGCACTCACTCACGCACTCACTTACGCACGCACTCACGCACGCACTCACTCACTCACTCACGCACTCACGCACTCACTCACGCACTCACTCACGCACTCACGCCCTCACTCACTCACGCAGACGCACTCACTCACGCGACGCACTCACGCGACGCACTCACGCGACGCATACGCACACTCACACACTCACACACTCACGCACTCACACTCACACACTCACACTGAGAGACTCACTCACGCACGCACTCACTCACTCACGCACTCACGCATTCACTCACGCACTCACTCACGCACTCACTCACGCACGCACGCACTCACGCACGCACTCTCTCACGCACGTACGCACTCACTCATGCACTCACGCACTCACTCACGCACTCATGCACTCACTCACTCACGCACGCACTCACTCACGCACTCACGCACGCACTCACTCACTCACGGACCCACTCACTCACGCACTCACTCACGCACTCACTCACTCACACACTCACTCACGCACTCACTCACGCACTCACTTACGCACGCACTCACGCACGCACTCACTCACTCACTCACGCACTCACGCACTCACTCACGCACTCACTCACGCACTCACGCACTCACTCACTCACGCACGCACTCACTCACGCACGCACTCACGCACGCACTCACGCACACACTCACTCACTCACGTACGCACGCACTCACTCACGGACCCACTCACTCACGCACTCACTCACGCACGCACTCACTCACGCACTCACTCACGCATTCACTCACGCACTCACGCACGCATTCACTCACTCACGCACTCACTCACGCACTCACTCACGCACTCACACACTCACTCACTCACTCACGCACGCACTCACTCACGCACGCACGCACTCACGCACGGACTCACGCACGCACTCACACTCACACACTCACACTGAGAGACTCACTCACTCACGCACTCACTCACGCAATCACGCACGCACTCACTCACTCACGCACTCACTCACGCACTCACTCACGCACTCACTCATGCACTCACGCACTCACTCACGCACTCACGCACTCACTCACGCACTCACTCACTCACGCACTCACGCACTCACTCACGCACTCACGCACTCACTCACGCACGCACTCATGCACTCACACACGCACTCACTCACGCACGCACTCACACACGCACGCACTCATTCACGCACACACTCACTCACGCACGCACTCACTCACGCACTCACGCACTCACTCACGCACTCACGCACTCACTCACTCACGCACTCACGCACTCACTCACACACTCACGCACTCACTCACGCACGCACTCATGCACTCACACACGCACTCACTCACGCACGCACTCACACACGCACGCACTCATTCACGCACACACTCACTCACGCACGCACTCACTCACGCACGCACTCACTCACTCACTCACTTACACACTCACTCACGCACTCACTTACGCACGCACTCACGCACGCACTCACTCACTCACGCACTCACGCACTCACTCACGCACTCACGCACTCACCACTCACTCACGCACTCACTCACTCACGCACGCACTCACTCACGCACGCACTCACGCACGCACTCATGCACGCACGCACACTCACACACTCACACACTCACGCATTCACACTCACACACTCACACTGAGAGACTCACTCACGCACGCACTCACTCACGCACTCACGCATTCACTCACGCACTCACTCACGCACTCACTCACGGACTCACGCACTCACTCACTCACGTACGCAAGCACTCACTCACGCACGCACGCACGCACTCACGCACGCACTCTCTCATGCACGCACGCACTCACGCACGCACTCACGCACGCACTCACTCACGCACTCACGCTTGCACTCACGCACGCACTCACGCACTCACTCACGCACTCACACACTCACTCACGCACTCACACATGCACTCACGCACTCACCACGCGACTCATGCACTCCACTCACTCACGCGACGCGACTCACTCACGCGACGCACTCCACGCACGCACGCGACTCACTCACTCCACGCACTCACTCACGCGACGCGACTCACTCCACGCACTCACGCACTCACTCCACGCGACTCACTCACTCCACGACGACGCGCACTCCACTCACGACGCGACACACTCACGCGACGCGACTCTCACGCACGACGCGACGCGACTCACGCGACGCACTCACTCCACGCGACGCGACTCACCACGCGACTCACGCACTCAGGCACTCACTCACGCGACTCACTCACGCACTCACGCGACTCACCACGCGACGCACCACGCCAGCGTGCGTGCGTGAGTGCATGCACTCACGCACGCACTCACGCACGCACGCACACACACTCACACACTCACACACTCACTCACTCACACTCACACACTCACACTGAGAGACTCACCCACGCACGCACTCACTCACTCACGCACGCACTCACTCACTCACGCATGTACTCACGCACTCACACACTCACACACGCACGCACTCACTCACGCACGCACGCACTCACTAACTCACGCACTCACTCACTCACTCACGCACGCACGCACTCACTCACTCACTCATGCACTCGCACTCACTCACGCACTC
>CM045732.1:34847974-34872974 GCA_024760905.1 Plotosus lineatus | reverse complement strand
ACGCACTCACTCACTCACTCACTCACGCGACTCCACGCGACGCACTCACTCACTCACGTGCAGACGCACTCACCCACGGACTCCACTCCACTCACGCACTCACTCACGCGACTCACTTACGCGACGCACTCACGCAGACGCACTCACTCCACTCCACCACGCACTCCACGCACTCCACCACGCACTCACCACGTGACTCACTCACTCACGCAGACGCGACTCACTCCACGCACGCGACTCACGCGACGCACTCACGCACGCGACTCACGCGACTCACTCACTCACGACTCACCACGCGACTCACCACGCACTCACTTACGCGACGCACTCCACGACGCACTCACTCACTCACCACGCACTCACGCGACTCACCACGCGACTCACTCACGACTCACGCACTCACTCACTCACGACGCGACTCACTCACGCACGCACTCACGCGTGACGCACTCACCACGCGACGCACACTCATACACTCACACACCACGCACTCACACTCACACACTCACACTGAGAGACTCACTCACGCACGCACTCACTCACTCACGCACTCACGCATTCACTCACGCACTCACTCACGCACTCACTCACGCACGCACGCACTCACGCACGCACTCTCTCACGCACGTACGCACTCACTCATGCACTCACGCACTCACTCACGCACTCATGCACTCACTCACTCACGCACGCACTCACTCACGCACTCACGCACGCACTCACTCACTCACGGACCCACTCACTCACGCACTCACTCACGCACTCACTCACTCACACACTCACTCACGCACTCACCACGCGACTCACTTACGCGACGCACTCACGACGCACTTCACTCACTCACTCACGCACTCACGCACTCACTCCACGCGACTCACTCACGCACTCACGCACTCACTCACCACGACGCGACTCACTCACGACGCACTCCACGCGACGCACTCCACGCACACACTCCACTCACTCACGACGCGACGCACTCACTCACGGACCCACTCCACTCACGCACTCCACTCACGCGACGCACTCACCACGCACTCACCACGATTCACTCCACGCGACTCACGCACGCACTCACTCACTCCACGCACTCACTCACGCGACTCACACACTCACTTCACTCACTCCACGCACGCACTCACTCACGCACGCACGCACTCACGCACGGACTCACGCACGCACTCACACTCACACACTCACACTGAGAGACTCACTCACTCACGCACTCACTCACGCAATCACGCACGCACTCACTCACTCACGCACTCACTCACTCACGCGACTCACCACGCACTCACCATGCACTCCACGCGACTCACTCACGCACTCACGCACTCACCACGCACTCACTCACTCACGCACTCACGCACTCACTCACGCACTCCACGCACTCACTCCACGACTCACTCACGCACTCACACGACGACTCACCACGCACGCACTCACACACGCACGCACTCTATTCACGCACACACTCACCACGCACACTCACTCACGCACTCACACGCGACTCACTCCACGCACTCCACGACTCACTCACTCACCACGCACTCCACGCGACTCCACTCACACACTCACGCACTCACTCACGACGACTCATGCACTCACACACGCACTCACTCACCACGCACTCACACACGCGACACTCATCCACGCACACACTCACTCACGCACGCACTCACTCACGCACGCACTCACTCACTCACTCACTTACGCACTCACTCACTCACGCGACTCACTTACGCGCACGCACTCCACGCGACGCGACTCACTCACCACGACTCACGCACTCACTCACGCGACTCACGCACTCACCACGCACTCACTCACGCACTCACTCACTCACGCGACGCACTCACTCCACGCACTGACGCACTCACGCACGCACTCATGCACGCACGACGCACACTCACACACTCACACTCACGCGATCTACACTCACACACTCACACTGAGACTCCACTCCACGACGCACTCACTCACTCATGCACTCACGCATTCACTCACGCACTCACTCCACGTGACTCACTCACGGACTCCACGCGACTCACTCACTCACGCACGCAGCACTCACTCACGCACGACGACGCAGACCACGCACTCCACGCGACGCACTCTCTCATGCACGCACGCACTCACGCACGCACTCACGCACGCACTCACTCAAGCACTCACGCTTGCACTCACGCACGCACTCACGCACTCACTCACGCACTCACACACTCACCACGACTCACATGCACTCACGCGACTCACTCACGCGACTCATGCACTCACTCACCACGACGACTCCACCACGCGACGCACGCACGCACGCACTCACTCACTCACGCACTCACTCACGCACGCACTCACTCACGCACTCACGCACTCACTCACGCACTCACTCACTCACGTACGCACGCACTCACTCACGCACGCACACACTCACGCACGCACTCTCTCACGCACGCACGCACTCACGCACGCACTCACTCACGCACGCACTCACTCACGCACTCACGCACTCACTCACGCACTCAGGCACTCACTCACGCACTCACTCACGCACTCACGCACTCACTCACGCACGCACTCACGCATGCATGCACTCACGCACGCACTCACGCACGCACGCACACACACTCACACACTCACACACTCACTCACTCACACTCACACACTCACACTGAGAGACTCACCCACGCACGCACTCACTCACTCACGCACGCACTCACTCACTCACGCATGTACTCACGCACTCACACACTCACACACGCACGCACTCACTCACCACGCGACGCGACTCACTCAACTCCACGCACTCACTCACTCACTTCACGCACGCGACGCACTCACTCACTCACCATGCACTCGCGACTCACCACGCGACTCACCACGCGACGCGACTCACTCACTCACACACGACCACAGACTCACTCACGCGAATCACGCACTCACTCATGCACTTACTAACGACTCCACGCACTCACCATGCACTCAATCACGCACTCCACGACTCACCACGCGACGCACTCACCCACTCACGCGACGCACTCACGCGACGCACGCACTCATGCACACTCACACTCACACACTCACGCACTCACACTCACACACTCACACTGAGTGACTCCACTCACTCACGACTCACTCACTCCACACACTCCACGCACTCACTCACACACGCAGTCACCACTCACTCACGCACTCACTCACGCACACGACCACCACGCACTCACTCCCTCACTCACTCCACGACTCACGCACCACGCACTCACGCGACGCACTCACGCGACGCACTCACGCACGCACTCCACTCACGCACTCACTCACGCACACACTCACTTACACTATCATGCATAAACAATCGCTTCACTCACAAACACATACTCGCCATAATCAAAATTTACTCCACACACACAACAGACACCACACACACACACACACACACACACACACACACACACACACCTCACCTCGGTCTTTCCTCCACACACACTTCCTCTCACGCACACACACACACACACACACACACACACACACACACACACACACACACACACACACACACTCAGACACTCACTCACAAAAACTTAGACACTTGCTCACGCACTCACTCACGCACGCACTCACTCACGCACGCACGCACTCACTCACGCACTCACTCACGCACTCACTCACGCACTCACTCAATCACTCACTCACGCACTCACTCACTCACGCACTCACTCACACACGCACTCACTCACTCACTCACGCACTAACGCACGCACGCACGCACTCACTCACGCACGCACTCACTCACACTATCATGCATAAACAATCGCTTCACTCACAAACACATACTCGCATAATCAAAATTTACTCACACACAAAACAGACACCACACACACACACACACACACACACACACACACACACACACACACACACACATCACACACTCACTCAGTCTTTCCCCACACACACTTCCTCTCACACACACACACACACACACACACACACACACACACACACACACTCAGACACTCACTCACTCACAAAAACTTAGACACTTGCTCACTCACTCACCACACACACACACACACTCACTGAATCAATGATACACTTACACACCAATGCACTCACACACTCACTCTCACACACACACACACACACGCACACACTATCATGCATGCACTCCACTCAATCACACAATCACTCACACTCACTCAGTCCAACATTCACACAATCGCCACTCCACAAACACAAACTCGCCACAATCAAAATTTACTCACACACACAACAGACACCACACATACTCACACACACACACACACACACACACACACACATACACACACACACACACACACACTCACTCAGTCTTTCCCCACACACACTTCCTCTCACACACACACACACACACACTCAGACACTCACTCACTCACAAAAACTTAGACACTTGCTCACTCCACTCACCACACTCACACACTCACTGAATCAATGATACACTTACACACTAATGCACTCACACACTCACTCTCACACACACACACACACACACACACACACTATCATGCATGCACTCACTCAATCACACAATCACTCACACTCACTCAGTCCAACATTCACACACAATCGCTCACACACAAACACATACTCGCCACAATCAAAATTTACTCACACACACACAGACACCACACATACTCACACACACACACACACACACACACACACATACACACACACACACACACACACACACACACACACACACACACACACTCACACACACACACTCACTCAGTCTTTCCCCACACACACACACACACACACACACACACACACACACACACACACACACACATACTCACTGAGAGACTCACACACTCACTCATTCTCACACTTACTGACAGACTCACTCATACTCACTCACACACTCATTCGGTCACACATTTACTCCCAAACTTGCTCATTCACTTACCCTCTCAGTCACACACTCAGTCACACACTCACCCACAGACGAATTTACGCACTCACGCACGCACGCACTTACTCACGCACGCACAGACTCACGCACACACGCGACTTCACTCACGCGACTCACTCACGCACACACGCACTCACGGACGCACTCACTTACGCACTCACACACGCACGCACTCACTCACGCACTCACGCACTCACTCACGCACGGACTCACTCACTCACGCACTCACTCACGCACTCACGCACTCACGCACTCACGCACTCACTCACGCGACTCACCACGACGCGACTCACGACTCACGCAGACGCACTCACGCATAGAGGACTCACGCACGCACCTCACACATGCACGCACACACACTCACACACTCACACACACACTGCACTCACACTCACACACTCACACTGAGAGACTCACCCACGCACGCACTCACACTCTGACACTCACACACGTTCACTACTCACGCACTGCACGCACTCACACACTCACACTGAGAGACGACTCACTCCACGCACTCACGCACTCACTCACGACTCACTCCACTCACTTCACGCACGCACTCACTCAGTCCAACATCTGCACACAATCGCCACTCACTCACAAACTCACCACTGGGCCACAACTGCACTTCACTCACACACACATTCACCACACACTCACGCACTCACACACACACGCATATACTATCGCACACACACACACACACATGCACACACACACACACACACACACACACTCACGTCACTCACCCTCTCCACACACGCACTCACGCACACACACACACACACACACACACACACACACACACACACACACACACACACACTACTCACTGAGAGACTCACACACTCACTCATTCTCACACTCACAGACTCACAGACTCACACACTCACACGCACTCACACACTCACCACACACTCACTCACGCACACACCCACTCACACACGCACTCACTCCCTCACTCACCCACAGACTCCACTCACTCCACGACGCACTCACGACGCACTCACGCACGCACTCACTCACGACGACTCACTCACGCACACACGCACTCACTATCATGCATTAAACTCGCCACTCACACACGCACTCACGGACGCACTCACTTACGCGACTCACACACACAACAGACACCCACACACTCACTCACACACACACACACACACTCACACACACACTCACTCTCACCTGGTCTTTCACCATTTCACACTTCCTCTCACGCACACACACACACACACACACCACACACACACTCACGCACTCAGGCACTCACTCACGACTCCACTTGCTCACGACGCACTCACGCACTCACTCACCACGCACGACGCGACGCACTCACGACGCACGCACTCACTCACGCACTCACACTCACGCATGCACGCACACTCACACTCACTCACGCACTCACGTGACTCACCACGCGACTCACTCATGCACGCACTCACACTCACTCACTCACGCACTCACTCACACGCACTCACACTCACACACTCACACACGAGAGACTCGCACTCACTCACGCACGCACTCACTCACACCTTATCATGCATAAACAATCGCCACTCACAAACACATACACGCATAATCACTCACACACAAAACAGACACCACACACACACACACACACACACACACACACACACACACACGCACACGCACTCACTCCCCACTCACACTTCCACGCACACACACACACACACACACACGCGACTCACACGCACGACTCAGACACTCACTCACCCATGACACTTGCACTCACTCACGCACTCACCCATGCACTCACTCACTGAATCAATGATACACTTACACACTAATGCACTCACACACCTCACTCTCACACACACACACACACTCCTATCACATTTTACACCACACGCATGCACTCACTCAATCACACGCACTCACACTCGACTCAGTCCACGCACATTCACACACACGCCACTCACAAACACACACTAAGCCACAATCAAAATTTACTCACTCACACACGCGACTCACTCACTCAGGCACACACACACACACACGCACTCACTCACACACACACGCGACTCACACGACTCACTCACACTTTCCCACGCACACACTTCCACGCACGCACTCACGCACGCACTCACCACGCAGACGCGACGCACTCACTCACAAAAACTTAGACACTTGCTCACTCACTCACTCGACACTCACACACTCACTGACTCACGCACTCACTCACACTAACGCACTCACCACGCACTCACACACACACACACACACACTCACACACACTCACACGCACTCATGCATGCACTCACACTACTCACACAATCACTCACACTCACTCCACTCCAACATTCACACACAATCACACTCACACACACATACTGGAGAGCCTCACAATCAAAATTTACTCACACACACAGGCACTCACGCACACTCACACACACACACACGCACTCACACACACACACACACACACACACACACACACACACACACACACACACTCACACACACACACTCACTCAGTCTTTCCCCACACACACACACACACACACACACACACACACACACACACACACATACTCACTGAGAGACTCACACACTCACTCATTCTCACACCTACTGACAGACTCACTCATACTCACTCACACACTCATTCGGTCACACATTTACTCCCAAACTTGCTCATTCACTTACCCTCTCAGTCACACACTCAGTCACACACTCACCCACAGACGAATTTACGCACTCACGCACGCACGCACTTACTCACGCACGCACTGACTCACGCACACACGCACTCACGCACGCACTCACTCACGCACACACGCACTCACGGACGCACTCACTTACGCACTCACACACGCACGCACTCACTCACTCACTCACGCACTCACTCACGCACGGACTCACTCACTCACGCACTCACGCACGCACTCACGCACTCACTCACGCACTCAGGCACTCACTCACGCACTCACTCACGCACGCACTCACGCACTCACTCACGCACGCACGCACGCACTCACACATGCACGCACACTCACACACTCACACTGAGAGACACACTCACTCACGCACTCACGCATGCACGCACACTCACATACTCACATACTCACACACTCACGCACTCACACTCACACACTCACACTGAGAGACGCACTCACTCACGCACTCACGCACTCACTCACGCATTCACTCACGCACTCACACACTCACTCACGCACGCACTCACTCAGTCCAACATTCACACACAATCGCTCACTCACAAACACATACTCGCTCACAATCAAAATTTACTCACACACACAACAGACACCACACATACTCACACACACACACACACACACACACACACACACACACACACACACACACACACACACACACACACACACACACACACACTCACTCAGTCTTTCCCCACACACACTTCCTCTCACACACACACACACACACACACACACACACACACACACACACACACACACACACATACTCACTGAGAGACTCACACACCTCACTCATTCTCACACTAACTGACAGACTCACCTCATACTCACTCACACACTCATTCGGGTCACACATTTACTCCCAAACTTGCTCATTCACTTACCCTCTCAGTCACACACTCCAGTCACACACTCACCCACAGACGCATTCCCACGCGACTCACGCACGCAGACGCACTTACTCACGCGACGCACTGACTCCACGCACACGCACTCACGCACGCACTCACTCACGCACACACGCACTCACGGACGCACTCACTTACGCACTCACACACGCACGCACTCACTCACGCACTCACGCACTCACTCACGCACGGACTCACTCACTCACGCACTCACTCACGCACTCACGCACTCACGCACTCACGCACTCACGCACTCAGGCACTCACTCACGCACTCACTCACGCACGCACTCACGCACTCACTCACTCACGCACGCACGCACGCACTCACGCACGCACTCACGCACGCACTCACGCATGCACGCACACTCACACACTCATGCACGCACTCACGCACTCACTCACGCACGCACTCACGCATGCACGCACACTCACATACTCACATACTCACACACTCACGCACTCACACTCACACACTCACACTGAGAGACTCACTCACTCACGCACTCACGCACTCACTCACACATTCACTCACGCACTCACACACTCACTCACGCACGCACTCACTCACGCACTCACTCACACACTCACACACTCACTCACGCACTCACGCACTCACTCCACGACTCGACTCACGCGACTCACTCCACGCGACGCGACGCGACTCACGCACTCGCAGACGCACTCCACGCAATGACGCGACTCACCTCACGACACGCACTCACGCGACGCACTCACCCATGCACTCACTCCACTCCACGCGACTCACTCACTCGACTCACCACGCACTCACGCGACTCACCACTCACGCACTCACTCACGCATGCACTCACACACACACTCCACGCGACGCACTCATGCACGCACACTCACACACTCACACACTCCACGCACTCACACTCACACACTCACACTGGAGAGCCCCACTCACACACGCAGACTCACTCACTCAGGCACTCACGATTCACCACGCGACTCACTCACCACGCGACGACTCACGTCCACGCACTCACTCACGCGACGCACTCACGCACGTGACCACGCGACGACTCACGCGACGCGACTCACTCACGCACGCACGCACGCACTCACGCACGCACTCTCTCACGCACGCACGCACTCACGCACGCACTCACCCATGCACTCACTCACTCACGCACTCACTCACGCACTCACTCACGCACTCACGCACTCACTCACTCACGCACTCACTCACGCATGCACTCACACACACACTCACGCACGCACTCATGCACGCACACTCACACACTCACACACTCACGCACTCACACTCACACACTCACACTGAGAGCCTCACTCACACACGCACTCACTCACTCAGGCACTCACGCATTCACTCACGCACTCACTCACTCACGCACGCACTCACGCACTCACGCACACACTCACGCACGCACTCACGCACGCACTCACGCACGCACTCACTCACGCACGCACGCACGCACTCACGCACGCACTCTCTCACGCACGCACGCACTCACGCACGCACTCACCCATGCACTCACTCACTCACGCACTCACTCACGCACTCACTCACTCACTCACTCACTCACTCACGCACTCACTCACGCACTCACGCACGCACTCACTCACGCACTCACTCACGCACTCACTCACGCCCTCACGCACTCGCACTCACTCACTCACGCACTCGCACTCACTCACTCACGCACGCACTCACGCACTCACTCACGCACGCACGCACTCACGCACACACTCACACACTCACGCACTCACACTCACACACTCACACTGAGAGACTCCACTCACCACGCACTCACGCACTCCACTCACGCACTCACTCCACGCACTCACGCACTCACTCACGCACTCACTCACAGACTCCACGACTCACTCCACTCCACTCCACCACGACGCACTCCACGCACTCACACACACACTCACTCACGCGACACGCACTCCACGCGACGCACGACGACGCGACTCACCTCACGCACACACTCACTCACCACGCACTCACGCACTCACACACTCACTCACTCACCATGCACGCACTCACCACGCGATTCACTCACGCGACTCACTCCACGCACTCACCACGCGACTCACGCGACTCACTCACCACGCGACGCGACTCCACGCGACTCACGCGACGCGACGCACTCACTCACGCACGCACACACTCACTCATGCACGCACTCACGCATGCACGCACTCACTCACACACGCACTCACTCACTCACTCACTCACGCACTCACTCACGCACGCACTCATGCACGCACTCACACACGCACTCACGCACGCATGCACTCACGCACGCACTCACGCACTCACTCACTCAGGCACGCACTCACGCACGCACTCACGCACGCACGCACACTCAAACACTCACACACTCACGCACTCACACTCACACACTCACACTGAGAGACTCACTCACTCACGCACGCACTCACGCACTCACACACTCACACACGCACTCACTCACTCACGCACGCACTCACTCATGCACGCACTCACTCACGCACGCACGCACTCATTCACTCACGCACTCACTCACTCACTCACTCACGCACTCACTCACGCACTCACTCACTCACTCACTCACGCGACTCACCACCACGCACTCACCACACACTCCACCATTCACGCACACACTCACGCAGACGCGACTCACGCACGCACGCACTCACGCACGACGACGCACACTCACACACTCACACACTCACGCACTCACACTCACACACTCACATCTGAGACTCCACTCCACGCACGCACTCACTCACTCCACGCGACTCACTCACTCACGCGACTCACTCACGCACGCGACGCGACGCGACTCACGCACTTCACTCACGCACTTCACCACTCACGACTCACTCACCACGCGACGCATGCACTCACGCACGCACTCACGCGACGCACGCACACTCAAACACTCACACACCTCATGCACTCACACTCACACTCACACTGAGAGATTCATCACTCACGCACGCACTCCACGCGACTCACCACGCACTCACACTCCACTCACGCACTCACACACTCCACGCACTCACCACTCCACTCACGCGACGCACTCACGCACGCACGCACTCACGCAAGACTCCACTCACGCGACTCACGGACGCACTCGCGACGTGACTCACTCACGACTCACTCACGCGACTCACTCACTCACGCGACGCACTCACGCGACTCCACGCAGACGCGACTCACGCGACGCACTCACTCACGACGCGACGCGACTCTCTCACGACGCACTCACTCACGCGACTTAATCACGCGACGACTCACTCCACGCACTCACGCGACGCACTCCACGAGACGCACTCACTCCACGCACTCACTCACACGACTCACCACTCACGCACTCACCCACGCACACACTCACTCATGCAGGCACGCACTCACGCACGCACTCACTCACGCACGCTCTCACTCACGCACTCACGCACGCACTCACTCACGCACTCACTCACGCATGCTCTCACTCACTCACTCACGCACTCACTCACGCACTCACTCACGCACGCACTCACGCACTCACTCACACACGCACTCACTTACTCACGCACGCACTCACGCACGCACACACTCACGCACTCACTCACGCACTCACGGACGCACTCGCACGCACTCACTCACGCACTCACTCACGCATGCTCTCACTCACTCAGTCACGCACTCACTCACGCAGTCACGCACGCACTCACGCACGCACTCACTCACGCACGCACTCACTTACGCTATCATGCATAAACAATCGCTCACTCACAAACACATACTGCCACAATCAAAATTTACTCACACACAACAGACACCACACACACACACACACACACACACACACACACACACACACACACACACACACTCTCACTCGGTCTTTCCCCACACACTTCCTCTCACGCACACACACACACACACACACACACACACACACACACACACACTCAGACACTCACTTACTCACAAAAAAACTTAGACACTTGCTCACGCACTCACTCACGCACGCACGCACTCACTCACTCACGCACTCACGCACTCACTCACTCACGCACTCACTCACTCACTCACGCACTCACTCACTCACGCACTCACTCACTCACTCACGCACTCACGCACTCACTCACGCACTCACTCACGCACTCACTCAATCACTCACCACGCGACTCACCACTCACGACTCACACACACACACGCACTCACTAACTCACTCACGCACTAACGCACGCACGCACGCACTCACTCACGCACGCACTCACTCACACTATCATGCATAAACAATCGCTCACTCACAAACACATACTCGCTTACAATCAAAATTTACTCACACACATAACAGACACCACACACACACACACACACACACACACACACACACACACACACACGCACACTCACTCACTCTTTCCCCACACACACTTCCTCTCACACACACACACACACACACACACACACACACACACTCAGACACTCACTCACTCACAAAAAAACTTAGACACTTGCTCACTCACTCACTCACTCACACACACACACACACTCACTGAATCAATGATACACTTACACACTAATGCACTCACACACTCACTCACACACACACACACACACACACACCATCATGCATGCACTCACTCAATCACACAATCACTCACACTCACTCAGTCCAACATCTACACACAATCGCCACTCACAAACACAAACTCGCCACAATCAAAATTTACTCACACACACAACAGACACCACACATACTCACACACACACACACACACACACACACACACACACACACACACACACACACTCACCCAGTCTTTCCCCACACACACTTCCTCCTCACACACACACACACACACTCAGACACTCACTCACTCACAAAAACTTAGACACTTGCTCACTCACTCACTCACACACACACACTCACTGAATCAATGATACACTTACACACTAATGCACCTCACACACTCACTCACACACACACACACACACACACACACACACACACACACACACTCATCATGCATGCACTCACTCAATCACACAATCACTCACACTCACTCAGTCCAACATTCACACACAATCGCTCACTCACAAACACATACTCGCCACAATCAAAATTTACTCACACACAAAACAGACACCACACATACTCACACACACACACACACACACACACACACACACACACACACACATACACACACACACACACACACACACACACACACACACACACTCACACACACACACTCACTCAGTCTTTCCCCACACACACACACACACACACACACACACGCACACACACACACACACACACACATACTCACTGGAGAGACTCACACACTCACTCATTCTCACACTTACTGGACAGACTCACTCATACTCACTCACACACTCATTCGGGTCACACATTTACTCCCAAACTTGCTCATTCACTTTACCCTCTCAGTCACACACTCAGTCACACACCTCACCCACAGACGAATTTACGTGACTCACGACGCACGCGACTTACTCACGCACGCGACTGACTCACGCACACACGCACTCACGCACGCACTCACTCACGCACACACGCACTCACGGACGCACTCACTTACGCACTCACACACGCACGCACTCACTCACTCACTCCCGCACTCACTCACGCACTCAATCACGCACGGACTCACTCACTCACGCACTCACTCACGCACTCACGCACTCACGCACTCACTCACGCACTCAGGCACTCACTCACGCACTCACTCACGCACGCACTCACGCACTCACTCACGCACGCACGCACTCACGCATTCACTCACGCACTCACACACTCACTCACGCACGCACTCACTCAGTCCAACATTCACACACAATCGCCACTCACAAACACATACTCGCCACAATCAAAATTTACTCACACACACAACAGACACCACACATACTCACACACACACACACACACACACACATATACACACACACACACACACACACACACACACACACACACACACACTCAGTCTTTCCCCACACACACTTCCTCTCTCACACACACACACACACACACACACACACACACACACACACACACACACACACACATACTCACTGAGAGACTCACACACTCACTCATTCCTCACACTTACTGACAGACTCACTCATACTCACTCACACACTCATTCGGTCACACATTTACTCCCAAATCTTGCTCATTCACTTACCCTCTCAGTCACACACTCAGTCACACACTCACCCACAGACGACCGACGACTCACGCGACGCGACGCGACTTACTCACGCACGCGACTGACTCCACGCGACACGCACTCACGCGACGCGACTCACTCCACGCACACACGCACTCACGGACGCACTCACTTACGCACTCACACACGCACGCACTCACTCACGCACTCACGCACTCACTCACGCACGGACTCACTCACTCACGCACTCACTCACGCACTCACGCACTCACGCACTCACTCACGCACTCAGGCACTCACTCACGCACTCACTCACGCACGCACTCACGCACTCACTCACTCACGCACGCACGCACGCACGCACGCACTCACGCACGCACTCACGCACGCACTCACGCATGCACGCACACTCACACACTCATGCACGCACTCACGCACTCACTCACGCACGCACTCACGCATGCACGCACACTCACATACTCTCATACTCACCACACTCCACGCACTCACACTCACACACTCACACTGAGAGACTCACTCCACCACGCGACTCCACGCACTCACTCATGCATTCACTCACGCACTCACACACTCACTCACGCACGCACTCACTCACGCACTCACTCACACACTCACACACTCACTCACGCACTCACGCACTCACTCACGCACTCACGCACTCACTCACGCACGCACGCACTCACGCACGCACGCACTCACGCACGCACTCACTCACGCACGCACTCACGCACGCACTCACCCATGCACTCACTCACTCACGCACTCACTCACGCACTCACTCACGCACTCACGCACTCACTCACTCACGCACTCACTCACGCATGCACTCACACACACACTCACGCACGCACTCATGCACGCACACTCACACACTCACACACTCACGCACTCACACTCACACACTCACACTGAGAGCCTCACTCACACACGCACTCACTCACTCCAGGCACTCACGCAGATTCACTCCACGACTCACTCCACTCCACGACGCACTCACGCGACTCACGCACGCGACTCACGTACGCACGCGACTCTCCACGCACGCGCACTCACGCGACGCGACTCCACGCGACTCACGCGACGCATGCACTCACGCACGCACTCTCTCACGCACGCACGCACTCACGCACACACTCACGGACGCACTCACTCACGCACTCACTCACGCACGCACTCACTCACTCACTCACTCACGCACTCACTCACGCACTCACTCACGCACTCACTCACGCCCTCAAGCACTCACTCATTCACTCACTCACGCACTCGCACTCACTCACTCACGCACTCGAACTCACTCACGCACGCACTCACGCACTCACTCACGCACGCACGCACTCACGCACGCACTCACACACTCACGCACTCACACTCACACACTCACACTGAGAGACTCACTCACTCACTCACGCACTCACGCACTCACTCACGCACTCACGCACTCACTCACGCACTCACTCACAGACTCACGCACTCACTCACTCACGCACGCACTCACGCACTCACACACACACTCACTCACGCACACACGCACTCACGCACGCACGCACGCACTCACGCACACACTCACTCACTCACGCACTCACGCACGCACTCATGCACGCACTCACACACGCACTCACGCACGCATGCACTCACGCACGCACTCACGCACTCACTCACTCAGGCACACACTCACGCACGCACTCACGCACGCATGCACTCACGCACGCACTCACGCACGACGCACACTCAAACACTCACACACTCACGCGACTCACACTCACACACTCACACTGAGAGACTCCACTCACTCACGCGACGCACTCACGACTCACACACTCACACACGCACTCACTCACTCCACGCACGCGACTCACTCATGCACGCACTCACTCACGCACGCACGCACTCATTCACTCACGCACTCACTCACTCACTCACTCACGCACTCACTCACGCACTCACTCACTCACGCACGCACTCACGCACTCACACACACACTCACTCACGCACACACGCACGCACGCACGCACTCACTCACGCACACACTCACTCACTCACGCACTCACGCACGCACGCACTCACACACTCACTCACTCACTCATGCACGCACTCACTCACGCATTCACTCACGCACTCACTCACGCACTCACTCACGCACTCACGCACTCACTCACTCACGCACGCACTCACGCACTCACGCACGCACGCACTGACGACGCGACGCACTCCACCATGCACGTGACTCACGACGCACGCACTCACTCACACACGCACTCACTCACTCACTCACTCACGCACTCACTCACGCACGCACTCATGCACGCACTCACACACGCACTCACGCACGCATGCACTCACGCACGCACTCACGCACTCACTCACTCAGGCACACACTCACGCGACACACGCGACGCATGCACTCCACGCGACGCACTCACGCACGCGACGCACACTCAAACACCTCACACACTCACGCACTCACACTCACACACTCACACTGAGACTCCACCACCACGCACGCACTCACGCGACTCACCACGCGACTCACACACTCACACACGCGACTCACTCACTCCACGCGACGCGACTCACTCATGCACGCACTCACTCACGCACGCACGCACTCATTCACTCACGCACTCACTCACTCACTCACTCACGCACTCACTCACGCACTCACTCACTCACTCACTCACACACTCACTCACGCACTCACTCACTCACGCACGCACTCACGCACGCACTCACGCACGCACGCACTCACGCACGCACGCACACTCACACACTCACACACTCACGCACTCACACTCACACACTCACACTGAGAGACTCCACCACGCACGCGACTCACTCACTCCACGCACTCACCACTCCACGCGACCACGCACGCGACGCGACGCGACGCGACGCACTCACGCGACGCGACTCACTCACTCCACGCACTCCAGTCACGCACGCATGCACTCACGACGCACTCACGCGACGCGACGCGACACTCAAACACTCACACACTCACGCACTCACACTCACACACTCACACTGAGAGATTCACTCACCCACGCGACGCGACTCCACGCACTCACTCCACGCACTCACACACTCACCACGACTCACACACTCCACGCGACTCACTCACTCACTCCACGCATGCACTCACGCGACGCGACGCACTCCACGCGACTCACTCACGCACTCACGGACGCACCGCGACGCGACTCACTCACGCACTCACTCACGCGACTCACTCGCCACGACGCGACTCACACACTCACGCACGCACTTCACGACGCGACTCACCACGCACGCGACGCACTCTCACGCACGCACTCACTCACGTGACTTAATTACGCATGACGACTCACTCACGCGACTCCACGACGCGACGCACACTCACACACTCACACACTCACGCACTCACACTCACACACTCACACTGAGACTCCACTCCACGACGCACTCACTCACTCCACGCACTCACTCACTCACGCACTCACGCGACGCACGCACGCGACGCGACGCACGCGACGCACTCACTCACTCACGCACTCAGTCACGCGACGATGCACTCACGCGACGCACTCACGCGACGCACGCGACACTCAAACACTCACACACTCACGCACTCACACTCACACACTCACACTGAGAGATTCACTCACTCACGTGACGACGCACTCACGACTCACCACGCACTCACACACCTCACCACGCGACTCACACACTCACGCGACTCACTCACTCACTCCACGCATGCACTCCACGCGACGACGACTCACGCACTCACTCACGCGACTCACGGACGGACTCGCAGACGCGACTCACTCCACGCGACTCACCACGCGACTCACTCACCACGCGACGCGACTCACACACTCCACGCACGCACTCACGTGACGCACTCACTCACGACGACGTGACTCTCTCACGCACGCACTCACTCACGCACTTAATTACGCACGCACTCACTCACGCACTCACGCACGCACGCACACTCACACACTCACACACTCACGCACTCACACTCACACACTCACACTGAGAGACTCACTCACGCACGCACTCACTCACTCACGCACTCACTCACTCACGCACTCACGCACGCACGCACGCACGCACGCACTCACGCACGCACTCACTCACTCACGCACTCAGTCACGCACGCATGCACTCACGCACGCACTCACGCACACTCAAACACTCACACACTCACGCACTCACACTCACACACTCACACTGAGAGATTCACTCACTCACGCACGCACTCACGCACTCACTCACGCACTCACACACTCACTCACGCACTCACACACTCACGCACTCACTCACTCACTCACGCATGCACTCACGCACGCACGCACTCACGCACTCACTCACGCACTCACGGACGCACTCGCACGCACTCACTCACGCACTCACTCACGCACTCACTCACTCACGCACGCACTCACACACTCACGCACGCGACTTCACGCGACGCACTCACTCCACGCGCGCGACGCACTCTCTCACGCACGCGCTCACTCACGTGACCACGCGACGCACTCACTTCACGCGACTCACGCGACGACTCACGCGACGCGACTCACTCATGCACTCATTCACGCGACTCACTCACTCACGCACTCACTCACGCACACACTCACTTCATGCAGGCACGCGACTCACGCGACGCGACTCACCCACGACGCTCTCACTCACGCACTCACGCGCGACTCACTTCACGCACTCACTCACGCGATGCTCACTCACCCACTCACGCACTCACTCCACGCACTCACTCACGCGACGCGACTCACGCACTCACTCACACACGCACTCACTTACTCACGCGACGCACTCACGCGACGCACACACTCACGCGACTCACTCACGCGACTCACGGACGCACTGACGCGACTCACTCACGCACTCACTCACGCGACTCACGCGACGCGACTCACGCGACGCGACTCACCACGCGACGCGACTCTCTCAGGCACGCACTCACTCATGCACATACTCACGCACGCACTCACTCACGCACTCACGCACGCACTCACGCACGCACTCACTCACGCACTCACTCACGCACTTACTCACTCACGCACGCACTCACGCACTCACTCACGCACTCACGCACGCACACTCACATACTCACATACTCACACACTCACACTGAGAGACTCACTCACCACGCGACTCCACCACGCACTCATTCATGCGATTCACTCACGCGACTCACACACTCACTCACACACGCACTCACTCACGCGACTCACCACACACTCACACACTCACTCACGCACTCCACGCGACTCACTCCACGCGACTCCACTCACTCACGCACTCATGCACTCACGCGACGCACTCACTCACGCACGCGACGCGACTTCCACGCGACGCACGCACTCACGCGACGCGATTCACCCACGACGCACTCACTCACTCACTCACGCACGCACTCACTCACTCACTCACGCACTCACTCACGCACGCAATCACCCATGCACTCACTCACTCACGCACTCACTCACGCACTCACTCACGCACTCACGCACTCACTCACTCATGCACGCACTCACTCACGCACGCACTCACGCACACACTCACGCACGCACTCATGCACGCACACTCACACACTCACACACTCACGCACTCACACTCACACACTCACACTGAGAGCCTCACTCACGTACGCACTCACTCACTCAGGCACTCACGCATTCACTCACGCACTCACTCACTCACGCACGCACTCACGCACGCACTCACGCACGCACTCATGCATGCACTCACTCACGCACGCACGCACGCACGCACGCACTCACGCACGAACTCTCTCACGCACGCACGCACTCACGCACACACTCACGGACGCACTCACTCACGCACTCACTCACGCACGCACTCACTCACTCACTCACGCACTCACTCACGCACTCACGCACGCACTCACTCACGCACGCACTCACTCACTCACTCACGCACGCACTCACGCACACACTCACGCACGCACTCATGCATGCACACTCACACACTCACACACTCACGCACTCACACTCACACACTCACACTGAGAGCCTCACTCACGTACGCACTCACTCACTCAGGCACGCACTCACGCACTCACACTCACACACTCACACTGAGAGCCTCACTCACGTACGCACTCACTCACTCAGGCACTCACGCATTCACTCACGCACTCACTCACTCACGCACGCACTCACGCACTCACGCACGCACTCATGCATGCACTCACTCACGCACGCACGCACGCACGCACGCACTCACGCACGAACTCTCTCACGCACGCACGCACTCACGCACACACTCACGGACGCACTCACTCACGCACTCACTCACGACGACTCACTCACTCACTCACGACTCACCACGTGACTCACGCACGCACTCACGCACGCACTCACGCACGCACTCACGCACGCACTCACTCACGCACGCACTCACGCACGCACTCTCTCACGCACGCACGCACTCACGCACACACTCACGGACGCACTCACTCACGCACTCACTCACGCACGCACTCACTCACTCACTCACGCACTCACTCACGCACTCACGCACTCACTCACTCACGCACGCACTCACGCACGCACTCACGCACGCACTCTTGCATGCACTCACTCACGCGACGCGACGCGACGCGACGCGACGCACTCACGCGACGAACTCTCTCACGACGCGACGCGACTCACGCACACACTCACGGACGCACTCACTCACGCACTCACTCACGCACTCACTCACTCACTCACGCACTCACTCACGCACTCACGCACGCACTCACTCACGCACGCACTCACTCACTCACTCACGCACTCACGCACGCACTCACTCACGCACTCACTCACTCACGCACTCACTCACGCACGCACTCACTCACTCACTCACGCACTCACGCACGCACTCACGCACGCACTCACTCACTCACGCACGCACGCACTCACGCACACACTCACACACTCACGCACTCACACTCACACACTCACACTGAGAGACTCACTCACTCACGCACTCACTCACGCACTCACGCACTCACTCACGCACGCACTCACGCACTCACTCACGCACTCACACACTCACACACGCACTCACTCACTCACGCACGCACTCACTCATGCACGCACTCACTCACGCACGCACGCACTCATTCACTCACGCACTCACTCACTCACGACTCCACTCACGCGACTCACTCCACGCACTTCACTCACGCACGCACGCGACTCCACGCACTCACACACACACTCACTCACGCACACACGCACTCCACGCGACGCACGCGACGCGACTCCACTCACGCGACACACTCACTCACTCACGCACTCACGCGACGCGACGCGACTCACACACTCACTCACTCCACTCATGCACGCGACTCACTCACGATTCACTCCACGCGACTCACCACGACTCACTCCACGCGACTCACGCGACTCACTTCACTCACGCGACGCGACTCCACGTGACTCACGACGACGACGCGACTCACTCACGCACGCACGCACTCACTCATGCACGCACTCACGCACGCACGCACTCACTCACACACGCACTCACTCACTCACTCACTCACGCACTCACTCACGCACGCACTCATGCACGCACTCACACACGCACTCACGCACGCATGCACTCACGCACGCACTCACGCACTCACTCACTCAGGCACACACTCACGCACGCACTCACGCACGCATGCACTCACGCACGCACTCACGCACGCACGCACACTCAAACACTCACACACTCACGCACTCACACTCACACACTCACACTGAGAGACTCACTCACTCACGCACGCACTCACGCACTCACTCACGCACTCACACACTCACACACGCACTCACTCACTCACGCACGCACTCACTCATGCACGCACTCACTCACTCACTCACTCCACGCACTCACTCACGCACTCACTCACTCACTCACTCACGCACTCACTCACTCACGCACTCACTCACGCACTCACTCACGCACTCACTCACGCACTCACTCACTCACTCACTCTCGCACTCACTCACTCACGCACTCACTCACTCACGCACGCACTCACGCACGCACTCACGCACGCACGCACTCACGCACGCACGCACTCATTCACTCACGCACTCACTCACTCACTCACTCACGCACTCACTCACGCACTCACTCACTCACTCACTCACGCACTCACTCACTCACGCACTCACTCACGCACTCACTCACTCACACACGCACTCACGCACGCACTCACGCACGCACGCACTCACGCACGCACGCACACTCACACACTCACACACTCACACACTCACACTCACACACTCACACTGAGAGACTCACGCACGCACTCACTCACTCACGCACTCACTCACTCACGCACGCACGCACGCACGCACTCACGCACGCACTCACTCACTCACACACTCAGTCACGCACGCATGCACTCACGCACGCACTCACGCACGCACGCACACTCAAACACTCACACACTCACGCACTCACACTCACACACTCACACTGAGAGATTCACTCACTCACGCACGCACTCACGCACTCACTCACGCACTCACACACTCACTCACTCACTCACGCACGCACTCACGCACGCACGCACTCACGCACTCACTCACGCACTCACGGACGCACTCGCACGCACTCACTCACGCACTCACTCACGCACTCACTCACTCACGCACGCACTCACACACTCACGCACGCACTCACGCACGCACTCACTCACGCACTCTCTCACGCACACACTCACTCACGCACTTAATTACGCACGCACTCACTCACGCACTCACGCACGCACTCACGCACGCACTCACTCACGCACTCATTCACGCACTCACTCACTCACGCACTCACTCACGCACACACTCACTCATGCAGGCACGCACTCACGCACGCACTCACTCACGCACGCTCTCACTCACGCACTCACGCACGCACTCACTCACGCACTCACTCACGCATGCTCTCACTCACTCACTCACGCACTCACTCACGCACTCACCACGACGCGACTCCACGCACTCACTCACACACGCGACTCACTTACTCACGCACGCGACTCCACGCGACGCACACACTCCACGCACTCACTCACGCGACTCATCGGACGCGACTCGCGACGCGACTCACCACGCGACTCACCACGACTCCACGCGACGCACTCCACGACGCACTCACTCCACGACGCGACTCTCTCAGGCACGCACTCACTCATGCACATACTCACGCACGCACTCACTCACGCACTCACGCACGCACTCACTCACGCACTCACTCACGCACTTACTCACTCACGCACGCACTCACGCACTCACTCACGCACTCACGCACGCATGCACGCACACTCACATACTCACATACTCACACACTCACACTGAGAGACTCACTCACTCACGCACTCACTCACGCACTCACTCATGCATTCACTCACGCACTCACACACTCACTCACACACGCACTCACTCACGCACTCACTCACACACTCACTCACGCACTCACGCACTCACTCACGCACTCACTCACTCACGCACGCACGCACTCACGCACGCACGCACTCACGCACGCATTCACTCACGCACGCACTCACTCACTCACTCACGCACACACTCACTCACTCACTCACGCACTCACTCACGCACGCAATCACCCATGCACTCACTCACTCACTCACGCACTCACTCACGCACTCACGCACTCACTCACTCACGCACGCACTCACTCACGCACGCACTCACGCACACACTCACGCACGCACTCATGCACGCACACTCACACACTCACACTCACGCACTCACACTCACACACTCACACTGAGAGCCTCACTCACGACGCGCACTCACTCACCCAGGCACTCACGATTCACTCACGTGATCACGACTCCACGACGCACTTCACGCGACTCACGCGACGCACTCACGCAGACGCGACTCATGCACGCGACTCACTCACGCGACGCACGCGACGCGACGCGACGCGACTCACGCGACGAATCCTCTCTCACGCGACGCGACGACTCACGCACACACTCACGGACGCACTCACTCACGCGACTCACTCCACGCACGACGACTCACTCACTCACCACGCGACTCACTCCACGCGACTCACGCGACGCGACTCACTCACGCACGCGACTCACTCACTCACTCACGTGACTCACGCGACGACTCACTTCACGTGACTCACTCACGCCCTCAAGCACTCACCATCTCACTCACGTGACGCACTCACGCGACTCAC
>CM045732.1:34742974-34752974 GCA_024760905.1 Plotosus lineatus | reverse complement strand
CTGTGGTGCATGTTGTGATTAATTTCTTTTTACTGCATTTTGCAGATTGAATTACGCTCATCTTTTTTTCAGCATTTGAGAGTCAATGGCCCATCAGGCAGCATGGTGATACTGGGGATTGAACCCAATACCTTTGGCTTTGCAACTCAAAGCCTTAACCACAGACTCACCATTGTCCTTTGAGTAAAGGCACTCAAATAATAGACCTCTTAACCTCTACATATTTTTGCATGAAGACATTCTATATTTTATCTTCATATGTGGCTTGTCATAAGGTATATTTTTATTCCACAATTAAAAAAAATAGCATCAGCATGCAAGTATGAAATGATTTATCTCTGGGTAGGTGTGCTCTTTCGTATCAACAGCCACCCTGCAAGCCCATCCCCTTCCACCCATCTCACACCTTCTGTCTGACTCTGGTTCATTCATTGTTTTATTCACATTTACAAACAGTTTTTCCGGTTATGTGACAGGAGCCCCTCTCCGCCAGCACTGGGTGAAGGCATCTCATACACTCGAGCTCAACAGACCATAACAAGGCAAATGCAAAAAAAATAATTAATTAAAAAAAAGTCAGACTTAGGGGAAATTTGATGCAGCTAGTGCACAAAAAAATACTGTATTTTAATTAGCCTTTTATTCATTAGTTATTATATGCACATAATAAGTTATTAACACTGCCCTGCATGTAAAAAGTTTTCTTTATAACACACTGTCGCATTGGAGGTTGACTTTTTTTGTATTAAAAACACTTTTTTTTTTAATTGGTCGGATGAAATATGCTAATCTTTTGAGATAGGGATTTTTGGTTTTTCTTTACTTTTTTGCCAAAATTATCAATATTAAAACAATAAAAGGCTTGAACTACTTTAGTTGTGTGTAATGAATCTAACATATATGAAAGTCTAATGTTTATCAGTACATTACAGAAAATAATGAACTTCATCACAATATGCTAATTTTTTTAGAAGGACCTATAGTAAGTTGTTGCTGTGGACTGAATTAATAGCGGAACCATTCATTCATTCATTTTCTGAAACGCTTGATCTTGATTTGGGTTTCAGAGCCACTGGACTAATGATTTTAGCATTTCATTATTCATTCACTTTCTGAACTAATCCATATCAGCCAAATCTGGGAGAGGGCACAGTACACATGGCAGAAACAGGCTGACGGCTTTGCAGCTTCTCTTTACGAAAGTCAGCGACGGTCCTTTTACATGAACCTCTCATCAAAAACAATGAGAGACATGGTCAGCCTTTGATAACCCAGTTAATTGCACTGGGGTTGTTTCCAGCAGTGACAACCTGGTGATAGTGGGGCCTGAACCCCTGACCTTTGGATCAGTAATCCAGCACCCTACTACCACTGTCCCTTTAGCGGAAGCAATAAAAAATTTTAATCAATAGTTGATTGAACGTATTGATTTCTTCGGTAAAAAATATGTACTGCGTAGGATAATGTACAGAGAACATGGGTACTTATGTCTTCCTCACAACAAGATGGTCCTGATTTCAATTCCCAGGCTTAGGGCATTTATATGCAGAGTTTGTACATTCTCCTTGTGCTTGTGTGGGTTTCCTCCAGGTACTCCGGTTTCCTCCCGGAGTCCAAAAACTAAGTCAGTTCTACGTTTGAGTGTGAGTGGTTGTATGTGAGGCTTTGAAGGACACTGCTCTGCTTACCAAGTGTTTATGGTTAAGTGTTGACCTTTCTGTCTACCAAGTGAGTTTACTTCTGCAATAACAGCTGCATATATACCTCCGGATACTAATGCTAAGCTTCCTATGACAGAACTTCATGTGGTCATTAACAAACAAACTACACAGAGGCTACATTCATTGTAGCAGGTGACTTTAAAACACTAACCTCAATTCAGTGCTTCCCAGCACTTTGGGGGGGGGGGGGGGGCTGAACCATGTCTAGACTAACAGCGCTGGAGCCTATATGCAACCCTCTCTCCCACCTGAGAAAGTCTGATCATCTTTCTTTGTTTCTCACTCCCAAGTACATGCCACTCAGCAGTTGTGTGAAGCCATCTGTGAAGAACATCAAGGTATGGCCAAGGGGGGTAGATTCTGTACTTGAGGACAGGCTTATACAGACACTCCCCGACTTACGTTCATCCATTTTACGGTTTTCAACCCCCCCCCAAAAAAAAAAAAAAAAAAGTAAAATTTTGAGTTCAGACGTACCTATGTAGTACACTGACGTAACGGTAATGACGCAATGGCGCTGCATCCATTGTTTACAAAAGACAGACCGAGTGTCCCTCTTTCCCAGTTCAGATATATATATATATATATATATATATATAAAATATGTGGGGCCGGAGGTGTAGTGGTTAGCGTGCTGAGCTCATGATCGGGAGGTTGTGAGTTCAAATCCCACTGAGACCCCCACTGTGCTTAGACCCCTGGGCAAGGTCTCAACCACAAGTGTGCCTCTGTTCACTCAGCAGTATAAATGGGTACCAGTAAAAATATACTGGGAAGGTAACCTGCGATGGACTAGTATCCCATCCAGGAGGAGTTGAGCTCCTGGTCGCTTCACGCTACGGAAACTGGGGATAAGCATCGGCCTGATGAGCCACTAGGCTCGGGTGTAAAAACCCAACAAACTTACCTACTTACCATATTTTATATATATATATATACACACACATACATATACACACACATATATATATATATATATATATATATATATATATATATATATATATATATATATATATATATATATATATATATATATATATATATATCAGTTATATAGCACGTTTCCCTTGTGTTAAGACGTCATCTCTGTGATCTGTGTTTACACTGTTTTGCAGACTTTTGTAACCCTAAGCAAATATGGTTGGTCAGAAGTGTAAGCCTACTAGCATGTGTGTAAGTCTCATACACAGATGAATTAACTATTTGCTCGGATCGACACGATCTACCATGCATGCTCGGTTTAAGCAAAGAGAGTTGTAAAATTAATGAAAATCCGAATCCAGGAAAGAGCTCTCTGCTCTGCTGGCTCCACATCAGTGCAGGCTGTGTTCTAAACGAGTTCAATGGCACCCTTATGCACTTGAAAGGCCGGAAGTCCATATAACCCACAGCAAGTACACTACTTTCCAAAGTGCACTACTTTCTGTATTGAGAGCTTCACATATTGTAAGCTTGATTGGCTGTTTTAAGCTTAATGTAAAGTGATTCGGTATAAATAAGTGACTTATTTGAAATTAATGTTGATATTATTTGATATTATTTTACAATGTTATATTTATAATTATTGATTTAGGGTTGCTTTATGAGATACAGTAATGGTATTTATGGATGTATAGTACAGTATGAGCGTTACACATCATACATCACTGTAACAACTTATGTTCACTTTCAACTTACGTTCGGCCGTCCGGAACCAATTAAAAACGTAAGTCGGGAGCGTCTATAATGACAAATTGGAGTATGTTGCATCTCAGGCCACTTGTGGCTCTAATACAGACATTGACTCTTACACTCACTCAGTATTAGAACATAACACTACAACTGGCAGTGTTTCCACAGAGAGACAGATCATATCACATATCCTAATCTAAAGCCATGGCTGAACAGGGAAGTGCGGCTTCTGCTGAAGACACGCAACTAAGCCTTCAGATCAGATGATGAACAGACATACAGCACACGGTGAACCCGAAGAGGGGCATGCACAAGGCCAAGCATGAACACAAGCTGAAGGTGGAGGAACACTTTGTCAACTCTGACCCCTGATGCATGTAGGAGGGCATTCAGGCCAACACCAAAACAGAAAGTTAACGTGTAATGGGCACTGCTCTTGTGCACGCCCGAGCTGACCAATCAACAAACATAATATTATCAGTAAGCAATAATGGCTGAACACTTATCAATCAAACAAAGTGCAGTGCAAGTGTGAGAATAAAGCACAGTTTGTTAGTACTGCCTTCGGTTCCTGCACATGTATTAGAACACAAGCATTGACGCACAGAGAATGAATGGCTAAAATAATAATAAGCCATCCAGCCTGTATCTGCAGCCTAATGGTCAGTACTTTTATAAAATTAATAGTATGTTTTTGTACTGTAAATATGTATTAATATTTGTTTGTGCCTTGGAATAGATAAATAACTTTAGGTCAATTTGTAAATGTATTTAGCACATGCACATGCAGTTTGAAATATATTTGAGAATGTTTTTGGTTGAACTATAATATTTGATTCATCTTCTGAGAGTAATAGATGAATCGTCTGCTGAAAAACTGCTTGTTGTTGGCATGAGATTCCATGTTGTTCATATCATATGCTGTGACATTTATGCACTGTATTTTATGTGGTACAGTCAGCCCCCTACTTACGAAGACCCCTGTGTACGAAATCCCCGAGCTATGAAGATCATTTTCCCAAGTTTCCGTCCCCAGGATGCAAAAACAACCCCCTCTTACGAAAAGAAATTCAAAATTCAAACGCGCCAATCAAAATTTCACATGACGTGCAAGCTGCTCTGTCATTGGCTGTCTCCCAACATCCCGCCTCGCTGGCCTGCCAGATAGAGACAGAAGGAAGCTTAATGCTTTAGTTTTTAGTTTAGTTTTTTAAGTTGTTTTAGTTCAGCAAATGTTTAATAAATGTAGATGCATTTGAGCTCATCTGGAATTCCCATCTCTCAAGGAATCAAGTTAAAGTTGAGTTTGTGAAGCAGAGAATGCGCTTTGAATTCCACGTCTTGTGGGCGTGGCCTGCAGCGCTCGCGAGAGTGAGAGAGAGAGAGACACAGGGGTGTGTGTGTGTGTGTGTGTGTGTGTGTGTGTGTGTGTGTGTTAATAAAAATGTTTAATAATGGTGAATTAATATGTTCATAAAATGGTTTAATGTGTTAATAAAATTTTAAAATTGTTTAATAAATAAATATCTTTTACTTTTAAAACATATTTCATACAAAATTGGTGTACTTTTATCATTTTTAAAGGGTTTAGGCAGTTTATCCAGTCCAAAGACTGGAGCATTGGAACAAATTAGGCCTTGAACATGCAAGATTCGACCCCTACTTACGAAATCCCCGGCTTACGAAAAAGACGCTGGAACAGATTAATTTCATAGGTTGGGGGCCGACTGTACTTTGTATCAACTCAGTGACGTCACGGTAACTTTGTGTAGGCGGGCACTTAGCAATGGCGGCTTTCGGGTCAATAACCTATACGACAAGCACATTAAACAAAACCGCTGTATGTGCAATGGTTTATTTATGATATAAAATTTAAGCCACAATCGCTTCAATAAACTATACTTAAGCTACCGCCAACTTATTAAGTCGGCGTTCATTTCCCCTTTAAGGCTTAGTCTCCGGTCAACCGAGATGTGTGCACCCACCACCCCCTCCACGGTTAGACCAGCCTACGCCCTTGCTGATCACAAATTGAAGCGTGGTCATCCAAAAGCCAATGACCAATAAAAAATGCAGACATTTTGAATTATATGTTAATATAAAATAATATGATTAAAAACAACATCATTTTTATTATTAAAACCAAATGTCTTAATATTAATATTAAAGCAGGTGTCATTAAAAATAATTCTTTAAAAGTATATATTTTTTATTGATTTCATTATTATTTGACTGGTGTATAAAAGAAGTATCGACCAAGGAAATACATAGATTTATTTTATAAAAGAGGTTTGACCATTGTTTTGTTGAATATTTTATTTAAAAATCCTGCAGAGAGATCATCAACATTTATTTGTACGCTTTCGGAGGGGGGGGGGGGGTACTCTCTGTACGCTTGGGAAAATGTTGAAAATGTTGAACCGCCCCTTACACAGTAACAAAATACTGCATTAAATACAGTAAAAACAGAAATACGCTCAGTAAGATCGTCAATGTCATCTATGTGGGGCATGAAGAATACTTGCCAGTATGTAACTTCAAAGCAGAACTGCAGCTCCTCCAAGCCTCTTCTAACAATTTCATCACAGTCCTCAGTATCTGCATTCTGTATAGTAATATAGATGTTCACCACATTTCTTCTGTATATTGCTCCTCAGTCAATGCCCATTTATTGTAATATTTCAAAATAAAAATATTCCAATATATGTACATAACTGCTCACCTAACTTTTTTTTATAACATTATACATAATCTGTACATGCCTATTCCCACCTTTTTCACTGCCCTTATCTGTACATAACTGCTTCTATATATTGCACTTGCTGCTCTCTGCACTGCTGATTAAATGCAAACTGTATTTTGTTACTCGGCATTTATACATGTGTAATAACAATGAAGTTGGATGTTATTTAATCCAATATATCATGTAAAACATGTGAGAAAGGCACACGGCAATGTGCAACTGATTCAGCAATAATTTGAAATCGGTTTGCAGATATTTATCGAAAAAAGCTAATTTTAAATCAGTCACACTTTGTGTTTTGCTCTGAAACCATTTGCTTTTTATTCAGATGGTATTAGTAATGCATGTCAACTGCATTTCTATTGCAGCTCTAGTGGCATTCTCCCAAAAGTGGAACTTTTTGGGAAATATTGTCCTGTTGTAAGGCCACAAGAGCATTTCACAAGAGTAACATCATACCAGCAATGAAACACGGTGGTGGTAGTGTGATGTTGTGAGACTGCTGTACTGCTAGAAAGCCTGGAAAATGTATTATAACTGATAGGAGTTCTGCTCATCCTTTAAATAATCATGAAGATAATTAGCTGGTCATCAGTTTATGATTTTGAGCTACAGATTTAGCGACACTGATGATTTGTAAGACTAAAAACACATTTTTACTCTGACACTTGTGAGCAAATGCTCAATCAAAACATTTGTAATTTCTGGATGAACTAGAAACATGTACTAGAAACATGAACTGATAACTGTTCTTAATGTTCAAAAAGGATATTCCGACCTTGTTTTCAAATTAGTTCTGTCTTCCCTTAACAACTGTACTCCATTACAGAACAAGTTCAGTTTCTTTCAACAAAAACAGCCAACCATGGACCCAAACAAATAGGTGATCGTTCTATTTCCTGTGGGGGTTTTTTCTCTGGAACAGACTGTTCCAGACACATGCTGCCTATGTCAGTATACACATGTGTAGAAAATGCAAGGCACCTTTTCACAATTCCCTCTCTTCGCAGCAGGCTTCAGTGTCGACAGCTTTTGTGAAAAGGGCCACCAATGTCAAAATTATTAAAGAAACAGTGGGCTGGGTATGAAGTGTCCCGTTATTATGTTCGCCTTTATCAAACCACCAGCAATTATGTAACACTCTTTCTCTCTTTCTTTTTCTACCTTTCTCTTTCTTGGCAGCCCAAATTGAAGTTATACCATGCAAAATCTGCGGAGATAAGTCCTCAGGGATCCATTATGGTGTCATCACATGTGAAGGGTGTAAGGTGAGAAAATTGTTGTTCTGCTCTTTCAGCTGGTTTTCACTGCTCTCGCAATCAATGATTATAAAACCTTTGGGCCAAAAACAAAACGTGTTTCTGTTCTCTCAACCAACCCCAAATTTTTAGACTCAAAATGCTTACGGTGATATTTTGTCAAATTAAAAAAATTGCGTTTTATAAATGTATCAACCATAACACATAAAACATTATAAAAGTTCATATACTATACATCATATAGTTATCAAAGGCCAACTCTGGGAAAGGGCAGAGTACACCCATGACAGCCCGCCAGGTGATTGCAGGGCAGAAACACACTGACAGCTTCTCTTTATGAAAGTCAGTTATTTTACATGCCTCCCACCACAGAAAGTAAGAGACATGGCCGGCCTTTGATAACTCAGTTAGCTGCACTGGGGGGACAGCAGTGACCACCTGTTGAGGGTGGGTCTTGAACCCCCAACCTTGGGGTTGGTAATCCAGCACCTTACCACTTGGCCACCACCATCTGGAATTCAAACACTGTTTTAAAAGTCTTACATGCTCCAGTACGTCTCTTACAGTCAATAGTGAACAATCTACAGTTATACTCTCGCTCCAAAAGTGTGACTAGATGCATGTTAATATGTTTCAGTAACAAGTTAACATGGCTGTATGTTTGTGCTGTGTTTGACTGTAAGAATCAACACGTGAATCAAGTTACAAGTCTGGCTATGCTGAATCAGGCAGATTCTTAGAGAAGCAATTGATAAGTATTGCACTTCCGGCAGCTGACAGAGGAACTAATAAGTCAAAAAATTATAATTAATATTCCTTTAATATAATGTGCTGGTTTGTGGCTACCTTAGCTTACTTTCCCATCTTGAGACATGAATGAATGTGTATGCACTTATATTAATTGTGTATGTGTGTGTGTGTGTGTGTGTGTGTGTGTGTGTGTGTGTGTGTGTGTGTGTGTTTATATCTTCTTCCTCTTCTTCTTCTTCTTCTTTTCCTTTCAGCTTTATCCCTTCAGGGGTTGCCACAGCGAATAGTCTGCCTCCATCTCACCCTCTCCTCTGCATCTTCTACTCTTATTCCAACTACCTTCATGTCCTCCTTCACCACATCCATAAATTTCTCTTTGGTCTTCCTCTGGGCCTTCTGCCTGATAGTTCCAGCCTCAGCATCCTACTACCAATATACTCACTATCCCTCTGTATATGTCCAAACCAACTCAATTTAGCCTCTCTGACTTTGTCTCCAAGACCTCTAACATGTGCTGTCCCTCTGATGTACTCATTCCTGATCCTATCCATGCTCGTTACTCCCAAAGAGAACCTCAACATTTTCATTTATGCTACCTCCAGCTCTGCCTCCTGTCTTTTCCTCAGTGCCACTGTTTCTAAACCATACAACATCGCTGGCCTCAACAGTGTCTTGTACGCTTTTCCTTTCATTCTTGCCGATACCCTTCTATCACACATCACACCGGATACTTTTCTCCAACCATTCCAACATGCTTGCACACGCTTCTTCACCTCTCTTCCACACTCGCCATTGCTCTGGACTGCTGAGCCTAAGTACTTAAAATCCTCCACCTTCGTTACCTCTGCTCCCTGTAACCTCGCCGTTTCTCTCGGGGCCTTGTTGTTCACACACATGTATTCTGTTTTACTGCGGCTAACCTTCATTCCTCTCCTTTCCAGGGCATACCTCCACCTCTCTAGATTTTCCTGCACATGTTCTCTGCTCCCACTACAGATCACGATGTCATCTGCAAACATCATAGTATCTGTGTTTGTGTATATATATATATATATATATATATACACACACATACAGTAGGCCCTCGACATTCGCGGGGGTTCGGTTCCGAGCCCTCACGCAAATCGAGATAATCCGTGAGTTCTGTACCTGGAAGTAAAACCCCATGGATCACGTCACATGCGCGGATGAGCAGCCGGAAGTAAAATACTATGTATCTATTACATTCGTTAAAATATGCTTCTTAAACACATTCTATAGACAGTCTTCCTCATTAATACAGTATTAATGTAGTAAAATATAGTAATGATTAAGAAAAACTTTTCAATTTTTACTCTTATTTTTATGGATGATAAAATATAAACATTATACAGCATATACTGTTGTAAAGCACTTGTTTTAAAGTCTTTTTCAATTATTATTCCAGTACAGTACCTAATGGGGCAGTGGTGGTCAAGTGGTATAGGGCAGTGCATCACTGATCTAAAGGTTGGGGGCCCACTCTCCACAGGGTTGTCACTGCCCCACCCCAGTGCAGCTAACTGGTTTATCAAAGGCGGGCCATGTCTCTCACTGTCTATGGTGAGAGGCATGTAAAAGAACCATTGCTGACTTTCGTAAAGATGAGGCTGCAAAGTCGTCAGCGTGTTTCTGTCCCTTGCTAAAAGGGTTGTGACAGGAAGGGCATCCAACGTAAAAACCTCTGCCAAATCAAATGTGCGAATCAGACGATTCGCTGTGGCAATTCCCGAGTAAAAAGGGAAAAAAAGCCGAAAGGAAGACAGAATTCCAGAACAGTACCTAAGTTAATTCTGAGAATGTTTGTGCGTGAGGTTTTATTTTCTTTAGCATGT
>CM045732.1:34650474-34740474 GCA_024760905.1 Plotosus lineatus | reverse complement strand
GACATACTGTGTGTTCAGGAGACCAGGTGGAAAGGTAGCAAGGCTAGAACCTTAGGAGCAGGTTTTAAGCTGTTTTTTCATGCTGTGGATGGGAAAAGAAATGGAGTAGGAGTCATCTTGAAGGAAGAGTTTGTCAGAAATGTTCTACAAGTGAAAAGAGTGTCAGGCAGCGTGATGAGTCTCAAGTTAGAATTGAAAGTGTGATGTTCAATGTTGTTAGTGCTTAACACAGGTAGGATGTGAGCGAAAAGAGAAGGAGAGATTCTGGAGTGAGTTAGATGAAATGATGCAGAGTACTCCCAGAGATGAAAGAGTGGTCATTGTGGCAGACTTCAATGGACATGTTGGTGCAGGCAACAGAGGGGACGAGGAAGTGATGGGCAGGTTTGGTATCCAGGACAGGAACGCAGAAGGACAGATGTTGGTACATTTTGCAAAAAGGATGGAAATGGCTGTGGTAAATACGTTCTTCCAGAAGAGACAGGAGCATATGGTGACTTATAAAAGCGGGGGTAGGAGCACACAGGTAGATTACATTTTGTGCAGGCGACATAATTTGAAGGAAGTCAGTGACTGCAAAGTAGTAGCGGGTGAGAGTGTTGCCAAACAGCATAGGATGGTGGTGTGCAGAATGACGCTGATGGTGAGGAAGGTGAAGAAGGCAAAGGCAGAAGTGGTGGAAGCTGAAAAAGGAAGAGTGTCGGGTTGTTTTCAAGGAGGAGTTGAAACAGGCTTTGGGTAGTCAGGAAGTGCTTCCAGATGACTGGACAACTACAGCTAATGTGATCAGGAAGACAGGTAGGAGAATACTTGGTGTGTCATCTGGAAGGACAGTAGATAAGGAGACTTGGTGGTGGAATGAGGAAGTCTATGAGTGTGTACAAAGGAAGAGGTTAGCTAAGAAGAAGTGGGACATTGAGAGGACCGAAGAGAGTAAACAGGAGTACAGGAAGACACAGCGTAAGGCGAAGGTAGCGGTGTCAAAGGCCAAACAGAGGGCGTATGATGACTTGTATGCTCGGTTGGAAAGTAAAGAGGGACAAAATGATTTATACAGGTTGGCACAGCAGCGAAATAGAGATGGAAAGGACGTGCAGCAAGTTAGAGTGATAAAGGACAGAGAGGGTTTTTTTTTATTGACTGATGACAGAAGTGTGCTGGGAAGATGGAAAGAGTACTGTGAAGAGCTAATGAATGAGGAAAATGAGAGAGAGAAAAAAGAGTAGAAGAGGTGACCTTCGAGGACCAGGAAGTAGCAAAGATTAATAAGGGTGAAGTGAGGAGGGCATTGAAGAGGATGATGAATGGAAAGGCAGTTGGTCCTGATGACATATTTGTGGAGGTATGGAAGTGTCTAGGAGAGGTAGCAGTAAATTTCCTGACAAGAACATTCAAAAAGGTCTTAGAGAGTGAGACGTGAGAGGATGCCGGAGGAATGGAGGAGAAGTGTGCTTGTGCCCATTTTTAAGAACAAGGGAGATGTGCAGAGTTGTAGCAACTACAGAGGGACAAAGTTGATGAAGTTATGGGAAAGAATAGTGGAAGCTAGACTAAGGGCAGAGGTCAGACGGAGCTGCATTGTGCCTTTGTGGATCTGGAGAAAGCATATGACAGGGTGCCGAGAGAGGAATTGGGTATTGCATGAGGAAGTCTGGAGTGGCAGAAAAGTATGTTAGAGTGGTGCAGGACATGTATGAGAGATGTAAGACAGTGGTGAGGTGTGCTGTCGGTGTGACAGAAGAGTTCAAGGTGGAGTTGGGACTGCATCAAGGGTCAGCTCTGAGCCCCTTCTTGTTTGCTATGGTGATGGACAGGCTGACAGATGAGGTTAGACAAGATTCCCCATGGACTATGATGTTTGCAAATGACATTGTGATCTGTAGTGAGGGCAGAGAACAAGTGCAGGAAAATCTAGAGAAGTGGAGGTATGCCCTGGAAAGGAGGGGGATGAAGGTTAGCCTCAGTAAGACAGAATACATGTGTATGAATGACAAGGACCCAAGAGGAACAGTGAGGTTACAGGGAGCAGAGATAAGGAAGGTGGAGGATTTTAAGTACTTAGGCTCAACAATCCAGAGTAGTGGAGAGTGTGGAAAAGAGGTGAAGAAACATGTGCAGGCAGGTTGGAATGGTTGGAGAAAAGTGTCCAGTGTGATGTGTGATAGGAGGGTATCAGCAAGAATGAAAAGAAAAGTGTACAAGACGGTGTTGAGGCCAGCGATGTTGTATGGTTTAGAAACAGTGGCACTGGTGAAAAGACAGGGGGCAGAGCTGGAGGTAGCAGAGATGAAAATGTTGAGGTTCTCTTTGGAAGTAAAAAGGATGGATAGGATCAGGAATGAGCACATCAGAGGGACAGCACATATAAGACATTTTGGAGACAAAGTCAGAGAGGCTAGATTGAGATGGTTTGGACATGTACAGAGGAGGGATAGTGAGTATATTGGTAGTAGGATGCTTAGGTTGGAACTACCAGGCAGAAGGCCTAGAAGAAGACCAAAGAGACGATTCATGGATGTGGTGAAGGAGGACATGAAGGTAGTTGGTGTAAGAGAAGAAGATGCAGAGGATAGGGTGAGATGTGAGCTGTGGCGACACCTGAAGGGAAAAGCTGAAAGGTCACGGGGTTATATGTCAGTCACGGGGTTGATCCTACTTTGCAGAAATCAGTGGTCGCGCGCGGGGTCCCCAGTTAACCGCGAAAAGTGAGGGATCCCTGTATGTATATACAGTAGGCCCTCATTATTCGCTGGGGTTTGGTTCCGGCCCCTCCCACAAATGAAGATAATCTGTGAGTTCTGTACCCGGAAGTAAAACCCCATGTATCATATTACATGAGCGAATGATCAACTGGAAGTTAAATACTATGTATCTATTACATGCGCTAAAATATGCTTCTTAAACACATTCTATACACAGTCTTACTCATTAACACAGTATAAATGTAGTAAAATGTAGTAATGATTAACAAAATGTATATATTGTATAAATAAAATAACACTTTTAAACATTTTCCTTCAAACATACAGCACTGTAGTTTTCAAAAATGCCCATATTGCATTACTATTTGTGAGGCAGCAAGAGATGGCAGAGTGGATTCATTATTCAAAGGGAACCACTTAAGAAGCACGCTTCAACTGAGGTAAGCGTGCGGTTCGTGTTTATAGGGATTAGATGAGAGGACTGAATTGAGGTATGAACTGCATTCAGCCCGAGCAGGTCAGCCACGCCTCTCAGCCGGAGCGGGCAGAAAAACAAAGTTAGAGAGTGTTACAGTCCAAAGTAGCAGGGGGTGAGTTTATCCTCTGGCGCAGAGGTGAGCGTACTTGTGTTGATTACTTGGAGTAGATGAGAAGAGTGAATTCAGGTTTGAGCCACGGAGCCTCTTAGCCACGCCCCTCAGCCAGAGCAGAGAGAAAACAGTTAAAGTTAGAGAACACAGCTGTCAAAATCAAAGTCCACCAAAAGCACAGACCATCACAGAAAGAACATAAAAGAACATGAAATGTAATAAATTGGACAAACAAAACAAAATGAGAAACATGCCACAGTACATAAAATCACACACACAAACATTCTAATCATTAACTGAGGTACTGTACTGGAATAATAATTGATAAAGACTTTCATACTGGAGTTCTTTAACAACAGTTCAGATGATTATTCCTCTTCAAGCACTTCAGAGGAAACTGTGGTTTCTTCAGGAGAAAGACTTATTTCTTCATAAGATACATCCAACGTCATTACCTTTTTTTCTGGTGCTTAGCCGGCGTTAGAGTGGCATCATAGAGCTTAAGTGGTAATTAAAACACACTAAAACAAAAACTCATTGACAGCTTGTGCGCAAATGAGAAAAAATTGGCATATACATCATCTCAACCAAGTAGCAGGAAGGAGGACAGCCATTGGCTGAATTTGAATCATGTGACACTTGCTCGTGAATATGGGCAGGCACGAGTGCAAAACCGCAAATAGTCAAGGGCCTACTATATCTATCTACATACTTCTTCTTCTTCTTTTACTTTCGGCTGCTCCCTTCTGGGGTCGCCACAGCAAATCATGCGCCTCCATCTCAACCGATCCTCTGCATCTTCTTTTCTGACTCCAACGACCTTCATGTCTTCCTTTACCACATCCATAAATTTCTTCTTTGGTCTTCCTCGAGGCCTTCTGCCTGGTAGTTCCAACCTAAGCATCCTACTACCAATATACTCACTATCCCTCCTCTGTACACGTCCAAACCATCTCAATCTAGCCTCTCTGAATTGGTCTCCAAAACATCTTACATGGGCTGTCCCTCTGATATACTCATCCACAGTGTTGGGTCTGGTGTCTCAACTTTCTCTTCACAATATCCCACAGATTCTCTATGGGGTTCAGGTCAGGAGAGTTGGCAGGCCAATTGAGCACAGTAATACCATGGTCAGTAAACCATTTACCAGTGGTTTTGGCACTGTGAGCAGGTGCCAGGTCGTGCTAAAAAATGAAATCTTCATGTTTCCATCTGTTCAAAAGCTTTCTGGAGATGAAGTGCTCCAAAATCTCCTGATAGCTAGCTGCATTGACCCTGCCCTTGATAAAACACAGTGGACCATTACCAGCAGCCGACACGGCATCCCAGACCATCACTGACTGTGAGTAGTTGACACTGGCCGTCAGGCATGTTGGCATTTCCTTCTCCCCAGTCTTCCTCCAGATTCTGGCACCTTGATTTCCGAATGACATGCAAAATTTGCTTTCATCCGAAAAAAGTAGTTTGGACCACTGAGCAACAGTCCAGTGCTGCTTCTCTGTAGCCCAGGTCAGGTGCTTCTGCCACTGTTTCTGGTTCAAAAGTGGCTTGACCTGGGAAATGCGGCACCTGTAGCCCAGTCCACTGCTTCCACAAGTCCCCCAAGGTCTGGAATCGGCATTTCTCCACAATCTTCCTCAGGGTCCGGTCACCTCTTCTGGTTGTGCAGCGTTTCCTGCCACACCTTTTCCTTCCCACAGACGTCCCACTGAGGTGCCTTGATACAGCACTCTGGGAACAGCCTATTCGCTCAGAGATTGCTTTCTGTCTTACCCTCTTGTTGGAGGGTGTCAATGATGGCCTTCTGGACAGCAGTCAGGTCGGCAGTCTTACCCATGATTGTGGTTTTGAGTAATAAACCAGGCTTTTAAAAGAACCCAAGTTTTTTAAAGCCTCAGGAATCTTTTGCAGGTGTTTAGAGTTAGTTCATTGATTCAGATGATTAGGTTAATCGCTCGTTTAGAGTACCTTTTCATGATATGCTAATTTTTTGAGATAGGAATTTTGGGTTTTCATGAGCTGTATGCCAAAATCATCAGTATTAAAACAATAAAGGACCTGAAATATTTCAGTTGGTGTGCAATGAATCTAAAATATAGGAAAGTTTAATTTTTAATCAGTACATTACAGAAAATAATGAACTTTATCACAATATGCTAATTTTTTGAGAAGGACTTATATATATATATATATATATATATATATATATATATATATATATACACACACACACACACACAGTGGGATGAAAAAGTATCTGAACCTTTTGGAATTTCTCACATTTCTGCATAAAATCACCATCAAATGTGGTCTGATCTTTGTCAAAATCACATAGATGAAAACACAGTGTCTGCTTTAACTAAAACCACACAAACATTTATAGATTTTCATATTTTAATAAGATAAGATAAGATACAGCTTTATTAATCTCACAATGGAGAAATTCACTGTTACAGGCTCTTGAGGTACTATCAGTAGGGGGTGCAAAAATAGATACAAGTACAAACATACACACATACATATATATTATATAAGTAAATAAATAAATAGATACATAAATAGTATAAATTACTAAACAATAAAAGAAAAGAATGGAGCAACTTTATAGACTGGCCTATATTAAAGTGTAATGTATCTGAGTGCAGAGTAGATGGGTTGATATGGTTGATCTGGTTCACAGTCAGTGGGGTAGATGTGGCTGATTAAAGTGCACGGGGTTTTTATTGCACATAACCGGTATTTTCACAGACAGTTACAAAGTGGCGTTGTACAGTCTGATAGCGGTGGGAATGAACGACCTGCGGTAGCGCTCCTTCCTGCACTGAGGATGCCTCAGTCGTACACTGAAGGAGCTGCTTAGCTTCTCTACAGTCTGGTGCAGTGGGTGAGAGCTGTTGAACAGGATGGATGTGAGCTTTGCTACCATCCTCCTCTCACTCACCTCCTCCACAGAGTCCAGTGGGCAGCCGAGGACAGAGCTGGCCCTCCTGACCAGCTTGTTCAGTCTCTTTCTGTCCCGCTCTGTGCTGCCCGGGGCCCAGCAGATGGCAGCGTAGAGGATTGCAGAGGCTACCACAGAGTCATAAAATGTCCTGAGCAGAGGTCTGCATATGCCGAAGGACCTGAGTCTCCTCAGAAGGTGGAGGCGACTCTGGCCCTTCTTGTACAGGGCGTTGGTGTTGTGGGACCAGTCCAGTTTATTGTTAAGGTGAACACCCAGGTACTTGAAACTGTCCACTGTCTCAATGTCCTGTCCCTGGATGTTCACTAGTATGTGTGTGTGTGTGTGTGTTTGAGTGCTTCTCCTGAAGTCGACCACCATCTCCTTCGTCTTCCTAGTGTTCAAGCACAGGTGGTTGCGCTCACACCAGTCCACGAAGTCGACGATGACCGACCGGTACTCCAGCTTGTTCCCCTCTGACACACGGCCCACGATGGCGGAGTCGTCCGAGAACTTCTGGAGGTGGCAGCTGTTTGTGTTATATATGAAGTCCGAGGTATAGATGTTAAAAAGGAAGGGTGAGAGGACGGTGCCCTGCGGTGCCCCCGTGCTACAGACTACCACCTTTGACTTACAACCGCGCAGCCGCACGTACTGTGGACGGTTAGTAAGGTAGTCAATAATCCAGGCAGCAAGATGCCCGTCCACTCCCACGTCCTCCAGCTTCCCCCGCAGGCGCGCTGGCCTGATGGTGTTGAAGGCGCTGGAGAAGTCAAAGAACATGACCCTCACAGCGCTGCCGGCGATCTCCAGGTGGGTGAGTGCCCGCTGCAGAAGGTAGATGACGGCGTCTTCTACTCCGATGTTGGGCCTGTAGGCAAACTGCAGCGGGTCTAGGGTGGGGCTCACCATAGAGCGGAGGTGTTCAAGGAGGAGCCTTTCCATGGTCTTCATGAGGTGGGAGGTCAGGGCGACAGGTCTGTAGTGGGCTGGTTCCTTCGCTTGTGCTGTTTTGGGAACCGGAACCACACAGGAGGTCTTCCAGAGGACTGGAACCTTCTCCAGGCTGAGGCTCAGGTTGTACAGGTAGCATAGTACCACACAGAGCTGGTCTGCGCAGGTCCTCAGCAGCCTGGGACTGATGCCATCAGGTCCTTCAGATTTCCTCTGATTTAGTCGCCTCAGCTGTCTCCTCACCTGGTCTGATGTGAGGGAGAGGGGAGGCTGGGGTGGGCTGCAGAGGGAGGGGGATGTGTCTGTCGGGCTGTAGCAGTCAAGTGAAGTTGGCCTGGGGAGGGGGGAGGAGTCAGCTGGTCTGGAGACGTGTGAAGAGGGGAGGGGAACGGGGAGGGGTGCAGAGGGGGAGGGGGGAGAATCAAACCTGTTGAAGTAGCAGTTTAGTTCATCCGCCCAGCGCTGGTCACCATCAGCTGTCCCTCTGACACTCTGCCCAAATCCAGACATGGTCTTTAGTCCTCTCCAGACGTCCTGCACGTTGTTCTGAGCCAGCTTCTCCTCCATCTTCTTCCCATAGTCCTTCTTTGCCCTCCTGATCCTCCACTGGAGCTCACGCTGGACCTTCTTCTGCTCCTCTCTGTCCCCCGAGATGAAAGCCCTCTTTTTCTGGTTCAGGAGGACTTTGAGCTCAGGGGTGACCCATGGGTGGTTGTTGGAGAAGCACCGTACTCTCCGTGTTGGCACGGTGCTGTCCACGCAGAAGTTCATGTAGTCGGTGATACAGTGTGTGAGGCCGTCGATGTCATCACCAAAGGAGTTACAGAGCATGCTCCAGTCTGTGGTCTGGAAACAGTCCCTAAGCCTCTCGGTCTCCTCGGTCCACACTTTCACAGACCTCTTCTGTGCAGGTTCCTTTCGCACCCTGGGTGTGTATTGGGGGAGCAGGTAGACCAGGTTGTGGTCTGAGCGTCCCAGTGGGGGGAGGGGGAAGGAGCTGTAAGCGTCCTTCACATTTGCATACAGCAAGTCCAGTGTTTTATTGTCTCTTGTGGCGCACTTCACGTATTGCGTGAACGTCGGAAGAGAGGTGGAGAGAGGGGCGTGGTTAAAGTCCCCGCTGATCAGAATCATGGCGCGGGGGTGACGAGTCTGTGTCTGATTAACGGCGCTGTGTAGACGCTCACACGCGGCCGCCGCATCAGCCGAGGGCGGAATGTACACGCAAAACACAATCACGTGTGAAAACTCCCTCGGTAGATAATATGGCGCGCGCTTACCGCAAGCAGCTCTAGGTCCCACGTGCACAGCTGCTCCTTCACGTGCACGTTTGCCGGGTGGCACCATCGTTCATTCACATAGACCGCCACACCCCCTCCTTTCTTCTTACCGCTCTCCGTTACACTCCGATCTGCACGCGCGAGTGTAAATCCGTTAAGAGAAACCACAGAGTCCGGTGTGAGTTCATTCAGCCACGTCTCCGAGAAACACATGAGGCTGCAGTCCCGGTACTGCCTCTGCTGCCGGGTCAGCGCCGCCAGCTCCTCCGTCTTGTTGGCGATCGCGCGGACATTTCCCATGATGACAGAGGGAACACATGTCCTCCGCGTCTTTCGTCCCCCTCTGCAGCCTCTCCTTTTCCTCCGTATTTCCAAAGGAACAACGGGCTTTTCCGCGTGAAGGAGGGCGGGGCGCCAGAGGTCGAGGAGGGTCTCACGTGTGTAAGACCTGCGTTGCTCAGAGCCGTCGGTGAATGAGTTTCCTGACGCCGATCCAAAAAGTGAAAATAAAAGTGCACAGAAGAACAAAAGCATCATGAAAGTATGTTTTCCAGATGCAGGATTGAAGAAAGAAAAAGAAAATTTGAAAAAGATAAAGAAACACGCCTATATACAATAGAAAAGAGAAAAAAAGAAAAATAAACTGAAGAGCTCCTGTAACTGGCTGCAGGTCACCCGGCGCCATCTTGAAAAAAAAAAAAAAAAAAAAAAAAAAATGAGGATAGATAATGAGGATAGCATACAAACAATGACAGAAGGGGAGAGGAATAAGTAACTGAACCCTCTGCCTAAGGAGACTTAAAGAGCAATTGAAACCAATTTTACCAAACAATTTAAGTCAGGTGTGTGCCCAATCACTGACGAGTGGCTTAAAGCTGCCCTGCCCACTATAAAACACACACCTGGTAAGAATTGTCTTGATGAGAAGCATTGTCTGATGTGCACCATGGCTCGCTCAAAAGAGCTGTTTGAAGACCTGCGATCAAGAATTGTTGATTTGTATAAAGTTGGGAAAGGATACAAAACCATCTCTAAAAGTCTGGATGTTCATCAATCAACAGTCAGAGAAGTTGTCTACAAATGGAGAGAGTTTGGCACTGTTGCTTCTCCCCAAGGAGTGGCCGTCCACCAAAGATGACGCCAAGAGTTCAGTGCAGAATACTCAGAGAGGTAAAAAAAAACCAAGAGTGTCTGCTAAAGACTTACAGAAATCACTGGCACAGTCCAATATGTCTGTGCACACATCAACTATATGTAAAACAATGGCCAAGAATGGTGTTCATGGGAGGACTCCAAGAAGGAAGCCACTGCTGTCTAAAAAAAAATTGTTGCTCGTTTAATGTTCGCAAAAAGGCACTTGAACACTCTACATAAGTTTTTTTTCAAAATATTTTGTGGACTGGTGAAACCAAAGTTGAATTGTTTGGGAGGAACACACAACGTCATTTGTGGAGGAAAAATGGAACAGCTCACCAACATCAACACCTCATCCCCACCGTGAAGCATGGTGGAGGGTGCATCATGGTTTGGGGCTGTTTTGCTGCCTCAGGGCCTGGACAACTTGCAATCATTAATGGAAAAATGAATTCAAAAGTTTATCAGGATGTTTTGCAGGAAAACCTGAGGTCGTCTGTCAGACAGTTGAAGCGAAAAAAAGGATGGATGCTGCAACAAGACAATAATCCAAAACACAGAAGTAAATCAACTTCAGAATGGTTTCAGAACAAAATAAACGTTCTGGAGTGGCCAAGTCAAAGTCCAGACTTGAACCCCATTGAGATGCTGTGGCATAGCCTCAAGACAGCGATTCATGCCAGACGTCCTAGGAATCTGACTGAACTACAGCAGTTTTGTCAGGAAGAATGGGTCCTGATCGATGTGCCTGACTGATCTGCAGCTACAGGAAGCGTCTGGTTGAAGTTATTGCTGCCAAAGGGGGGCCACAAAATATTAAATGTGATGGTTAAGTTACTTATTCCTCCCCCTTCTGTCATTGTTTGCATGCTATCCTCATTAAAATATGAAAACCTATAAATGTTTGGGTGGTTTTAGTTAAAGCAGACACTGTATTTTCATCTGTGTGATTTTGACAAAGATCAGATCACATTTGATGGTGATTTTATGTAGAAATGTGAGAAATTCCAAAAGGTTCAGATACTTTTTCATACCACTGTATATGTATATATGTCTGTATGTGTGTGTGTGTATATATATATATATATATATATATTTTTTTTTTTTTTTTTTTTTTCTTTCGGCTGTTCCCTTCAGGGGTCGCCACAGCAAATGATCTGCCTCCATCTCTCCCTATCCTCTGCATCTTCTACTCTTACTCCAACGACCTTCATGTCCGCCTTCACCACATCCATAAATCTTCTCTTTGGTCTTCCTCTGGGCCTTCTGCCTGGTAGTTCCAACCTCAGCATCCTACTACCAATATACTCACTATCCCTTCTCTGTACATGTCCAAACCATCTCAATCTAGCCTCTCTGACTTTGTCTCCAAAACATCTAACATCTAACTAACATCTAACGTCCCTCTGATGTACTCGTTTCTGATCCTATCCATCCTCGTTACTCCCAAAGAGAACCTCAACATTTTCATCCTGCTACCTCCAACTCTGATTCCTTTCTTTTCCCCAGGGCCACTGTCTCTAACCCATACAACATCGCTGGCCTCATCACCGTCTTGTACACTTTTCCCTTCATTCTTGCCGATACTCTCCTATCACATATCACACCGGACACTTTTCTCCATTCATTCCAACCTGCCAGCACGCGCTTCTTCACCTGTTTTCCACACTCTCCATTGCTCTGGATTGTTGAGCCTAAGTGCTTAAAATCCTCCACCTTCTTTATCTCTGCCCCCTGTAACCTCACCGTTCCTCTTGGGTCCCTGTCGTTCACACACACATGTATTCTGTCTTACTGAGACTACTGAGACGAACCTTCATTCCTCTCCTTTCCAGGGCATACCTCCACCTCTCTAGATTTTCCAAAACTTGTTCTCTGCTCTCACTACAGATTACGATGTCGTCTGCAAACATCATAGTCCATGGAGATTCTTGTCTAACCTCGTCTGTCAGCCTGTCCATCACCATAGCAAACAAGAAGGGGCTGAGAGCTGACCCTTGCTGCAGTCCCACCTCCACCTTGAACTCTTCTGTCACACGGACAGCACACCTCACCACTGTTTTACATCTCTCATACATGTCCTGCACCACTCTAATATACTTCTCTGCCACTCCAGATTTCTTCATACAATACCACAGTTCTTCTCTCGGCACCCTGTCAAATGCTTTCTCCAGATCCACAAAGGCACAATGCAGCTCCTTCTGACCTTCTCTGTACTTCTCTATTAACATCCTCAAATCAAACACTGCATCTGTGGTGCTCTTTCTTGGCATGAAACCAAACTGTTGTTCACAAATGCTGACCTCTGCCCTTAGTCTAGCTTCCACTATTCTTTCCCATAACTTCATTGTATGGCTCATCAACTTTATCCCTCTGTAGTTGCCACAACTCTGTACATCTCCCTTGTTCTTAAAAATGGGCACAAGCACACTTCTCCTCCATTCCTCCGGCATCTGCTCACTTTCTAAGACCTTGTTGAATATTCTTTTCAGAAAATCTACTGCGACCTCCCCTAGACACTTCCATACCTCAACTGGTATGTCATCAGGGCCAACTGCCTTTCCACTCTTCATTCTCTTCAATGCCCTCCTCACTTCTCCCTTACTAATCTTTGCTACTTCCTGGTCCTCAACGGTCACCCCATCTACTCTTTTTTTCTCTCTCATTTTCCTCATTCATCAGCTCTTCAAAGTACTCTTTCCATCTTCCCAGCACACTTCTGTCATCAGTCAATACATTTCCCTCTCTTTCCTTTATCACTGGAACTTGCTGCATGTCTTTCCCATCTCTATTTCTCTGCTGTGCTAACCTGTATAAATCATTTTCTCCCTCCTTACTGTCCAACCTATCATACAAGTCATCATACACCCTCTGTTTGGCCTTTGACACCACTACCTTCGCCTTACGCTGTGTCTCCCTGTACTCCTGTTTACTCTCTTCGGTCCTCTCTGTGTCCCACTTCTTCTTAGCTAACCTCTTCTTTTGTACACACTCCTGCACTTCCTCATTCCACCATCAAGTTTCCTTGTCTACTTTCCTTCCAGAGGACACACCAAGTACTCTCCTACCGGTCTCCCTGATCACATTGGCTGTGGTTGTCCAGTCCTCTGGAAGCACTTCCTGACCACTCAAAGCCTGTTCCAACTCCTCCTTGAAGACAACACGACACTCTTCCTTTTTCAGCTTCCACCACTTTGTCTTCTGCTCTGCCTTTGCCTTCTTCACCTTTCTCACCATCAGCATCATCCTGCACACCACCATCCAATGCTGTTTGGCAACACTCTCACCCACTACTACTTTGCAGTTACTGACTTCCTTCAAATTACATCGCCTACACAAGATGTAGTCTACCTGTGTGCTCTTACCCCCGCTTTCATAAGTCACCCTGTGCTCCTGTTTCTTCTTGAAGAAAGTATTCACCACAGCCATTTCCATCCTTTTTGCAAAATCTATCAACATCTGTCCTTCTGTGTTCCTGTCCTGGATACCAAACCTGCCCATCACTTCCTCGTCCCCTCTGTTGCCTGCACCAACATGTCCATTGAAGTTTGCCCCAATGACCACTCTTTCACCTCTGGGGTTACGCTGCATCACTTCATCTAAGTCACTCCAGAATCTCTCCTTCTCTTCTAGCTTCCATCCTGCTTGTGGGGCATAAGCACTAACAACATTAACCATCACGCCTTCAATTTCTAACTTGAGACTCATCACTCTGTCTGGCACTCTTTTCACTTCTAGAACATTCCTGACAAACTCCTCCTTCAAGATGACTCCTACTCCATTTCTCTTTCCATCCACACCGTGATAAAATAGCTTAAACCCTGTTCCTAAGCTTTTAGCTTTGCTACCTTTCCACCTGGTCTCCTGAACACACAGTATGTCCACCTTCCTCCTCTGCATCATGTCAGCCAGCTCTCTACCTTTTCTTTGCATAGTTCCAACATTCAAAGTCCCTACTCTCAGTCCTAAGCTCACGCCTTTCCTCTTCTCTCTCTGCCTACGGACACGCCTCCCGCCTCTCCTTCTTCAATGTCTTCGACCAACAGTAGTCCAATTTCCATCAGCACCCTGTTGGTTGACAGCACTGATGGCGGTCGTTGTTAACCCGGGCCTCGACCGATCCGGTATGAGTTTTGTTTTGACCATTTGCATTTTTAATGTGGCAGAAGTTTTACGCCGGATGCCCTTCCTGTCGCAACCCACTGCATTTATCCGGGCTTGTGACCGGCATAAGGGGGAGAGACACTGGTTAGTGCCCCTTCCCGCCTCATGGCTGCATTTTTATATATATATATATATATATATATATATATATATATATATACACACACACACACACACACACACACACATACATATATATATATATATATATATATATATATATATATATATATATATATATGTATGTTTGTAATCATTCTTCTATAATCACCTGAAGAGAGAGAATGGTTTCACTCCCCCTCGAAACAGAAATTTCAATAGAAAGTCTTTGTCCTGTCCTTTTATTTTTGTTTATTTGCTCTACCAAAAAGTATTGAGCACTCTCCTACGGAAGGATCTACTCAGAAAATCATATATATATATATATATATATATATATATATATATATATATATATATATATATATATATATATATAAAATGCAGCCGTGAGGGGGGGCACAAACAAGTGCCCGCCCTAACGCCGGTCCCAAGCCCGGAGAAATGCAGAGAGTTGTGACAGGAAGGGCATCCGGCGTAAAACTTTTGCCAAAACACAAAATGCAAACCATAAAGACAAATCTCATACCGGATTGGTCGAGGCCCGGGTTAACAACGACCGCCATCAGTGCTGTTAACCAACAGGGTGCTGGTGGAAATTGGACTATTGTTGGTCTAAGACGGAGAGGCGGGAGGCGTGTCTGTAAGCAGAGAGAGAAGAGGAAAAGCATGAGTTGGAAACGTGTTGACTGATGACACAAGTGTGCTGGGAAGATAGAAAGAGTACTTTGAAGAGCTGATGAATGAGGAAAATGAGAGAGAAAAAAGAGAAGACGAGGTGACTGTTGAGGACCAGGAAGTAGCAAAGATTAGTAAGGGTGAAGTCAGTCGAGCATTGAAGAGGATGACGAATGGAAAGGCAGTTGGTCCTGATGACATACCGGTGGAGGTATGGAAGGGTCTAGGAGAGGTCGCAGTGGATTTTCTGACAAGAACATGCCGGAGGAATGGAGGAGAAGTGTGCTTGTGCCCATTTTTAAGAACAAGGGAGATGTACAGAGTTGTAGCAACTACAGAGGGATAAAGTTGATGAGCCATACGATGAAGTTATGGGAAAGAATCGTGCTAGACTAAGGGCAGAGCATTTGTGAACAACAGTTTGGTTTCATGCCAAGAAAGAGCACTACAGATGCAGTGTTTGCTTTGAGGATGTTAATAGAGAAGTACAGAGAAGGTCAGAAGGAGCTGCATTGTGCCTTTGTGGATCTGGAGAAAGCATATGACAGGGTGCCGAGAGAGGAACTGTGGTATTGCATAAGGAAGTCTGGAGTGGCAGAGAAGTATGTTAGAATGGTGCAGTGGTGTATGAGAGATATAAGACAGTGGTGAGGTGTGCTGTCCGTGTGACAGAGGAGTTCAAGGTGGAGGTGGGACTGCATCAAGGGTCAGCTCTGAGCCCCTTCTTGTTTGCTATGGTGATGGATAGGCTGACAGACAAGGTTAGACAAGAATCTCCATGGACTATGATGTTTGCAGACGACATTGTGATCTGTAGTGAGAGCAGAGAACAAGTTTTGGAAAATCTAGAGAGGTGGAGGTATGCCCTGGAAAGGAGAGAAATGAAGGTTAGCCTCAGTAAAACAGAATACATGTGTGTGAACGACAAGGACCCCTGAAGGGAAAAGCCGAAAGGAAAAGAAGTAATATTTATATATATATATATATATATATATATATATATATATATATATATATATATATATATATTTCTATATGATTTTCTGAGTAGATCCTTCCATAGGAGAGTGCTCAATACTTTTTGGTAGAGCAAATAACAATAAAAATAAAAGGACAGGACAAAGACTTTCTATTGAAACTCCATTTATCACTACAGATCTGTTTCGAGGGGTGGTGAAACCATCCTCTCTCTTCAGGTGATTATATTCTTCTATAATCACCTGAAGAGAGAGGATGGTTTTACCACCCCTCGAAACAGATCTATAGTGATAAATGGAGTTTCAATAGAAAGTCTTTGTCCTGTCCTTTCATTATTATAATATTATATATATATATATATCTTCTTCTTTTCCTTTCGGCTTTTCCCTTCAGGGGTCGCCACAGCGAATCATCTGCCTCCATCTCACCCTATCCTTTGCATCTTCTTCTCTTACACCAACGACCTTCATGTCCTCCTTTACCACATCCATGAATCGTCTCTTTGGTCTTCCTCTAGGCCTTTTGCCTGGTAGTTCCAGCCTCAGCATCCTATTACCAATATACTCACTATCCCTCCTCTGTACATGTCCAAACCATCTCAATCTAGCCTCTCTGACTTTGTCTCCAAAACGTCTTACATGTGCTGTCCCTCTGACGTACTCATTCCTAATTTATATATAATATATATATTTATATATAAATATATATATTTATATATAATCCTATATATTATATATATATATATATATATATATATATATATATATATATATAAAAGATAAGATAATCCTTTATTAACCCGGGGGAAATTTTGGTCACGTCGTAAAACACATAGTACACAACAAAACACCGAAACACAACGTACATTTCAACAAATACTAAAAACATACACAAATAAATAAATATTGTTCAAATAAATATTGTCCAAAGAGCACTAAAAGATTGCAGTAAGATATGCTTAATAGCTGAGATAAAGAAGTGAAACACAGTTTGTAAAAAGAAGCTATATGGTGATCAGATGGCAGACAAGTAATCAGAGTGATTAACTATCATTAAAACAATGAATACCAGCTGGTACAAAAGATTTACCGAACCTGTTTGTTCTGGCTATTTGCATGCACAGACAGCATCCTGATGGAAGAAATTCAAAAGCACAATAGAGAAAGTGAAAACTGTCATTTACAATTTTCTGCACTTTTTTGACAATTTGCTGCTCGTAAATTTGGCCGATAGAAGTTACTGATTCTGAGTCAATGATTTTTCGTGCTGTGTTAACAATTTTGTTGAGTTTAGCTTTGTTTTGAACAGACAGGTTACCAAACCAACAAAGTAGATTAAAAGTTAACATGCTTTGTATAAAAGTTTTATAGCAAAAAACCATGAGTGAACGATCAATTCTAGAGTGTTTAAACGATGAAGGAAGTGCAACCTCTGCTGAAATTTCTTGTACACATAATAAACATTATCATCCCAGGATAATTTCCCAGGAAAAATAAAGTGCCTAAATATTTGTATGTGTTTACAATTTCAATATCTTCATTGTTGATTGAAACAGAGTCGAAAGAATTACAGGAATTCCTGAAATCTATAATAATTTCCTTTGTTTTTTTAGTATTTAAGATCAGAAAGTTATCTTTACACCAGTTTGTAAAGTTATAAACCTCATTTTTATGGTTAAGGTCAGCAGAATTAAAAGTAAAACGATAGCAGCAGCAGCAGCAAATTTGATGTTAAAACAGTTTGTTGCCTTACTGACACAATCGTTGTTGTAATGAAAAACAGAATGGGTGACAAAACACAACCTTGTGGTGCTCCAGTGGACAGACTGGCAATAGAGGACTTCATTCCATTTACAGTAACACACTGAGGTCTGTCAATCAAGAAAGCATCTGATTAAGTTACTGTTTACACACAAATTGGAAAGTTTTGACAGAAGCAGATGGGGTTGAATAGTGTTAAAAGCAGATGAGAAGTCAGCAAAAAGGATTCTAACGTATGCACCACTGGTTTCTAGATGTTTGTCGATGAGGTTCAGGAGGGTTCGCATAGCGCAGTGCTTCTCAATTATTTTCTGCCCCCACCCCGAGGAAGAGGAACCCCCCCCCCCAATATAAATAGTGTTATTTGTCTAAAAATTGTTATAAGTAATCTTCTGCATACACTCTAACACTGTATCCTTATTAAGATAATAAATCCTTATTATCCCTTATTATCATTATGGAAGACAAAAAAAATGAAGAAATATAGATCAACTTCCAACAAAGAATAACTTTAACAATTTTTTCGTCTTTAAACAAAAAGATTGAAAGTGCAGGAATTTGCCTGAAAGAAAAAAGTATCCTTATTTAAACTGTCAACATTTTTAACAACAATTTGAACCATTTTATACTGAAAAATTTAATTAAATAAAATCAATAAATCAGAATAAATTCAAATTGATCAGCAATATTAACTCAGAAGCACAATATACAAAACACTTTAACCTACAAAACAAAAATGAATAAGACAATTTGTATTATTATTATTATTATTATTATTATTATTATTATTATTATTATTATTATTATCAAAATGACTAAGTCCAGATTAATGGCTATAATGAGCACGTTTTGCAGTGCACAGCTTTTCGAAGCAGGGTTTAAAGCTCGATACTGAACTCTCGGCTCGTGCTCAATGCTGAACTGGGACCTGGGCTCACACAGCTCATCATGTGATCGGGGTGTGATGTCTTTAAGTGACGCCTGAATTTATTTGGGTTCATACTGTCCGCAGTCAATGTTTTCAGACACAGTAAACACAGCAATCTTTCCTCGTTTCTCACTGCAGCATAGTGAAGCCGAGTGCTACATCCCCTTCATCATACTTCCTCCACTTAACTTTCTGGATCTCTGCTGGCGTAGCGCCATCTGTTGCCCTCCTCTGTCTGTAGGCAAACTGGAGTGGATTGAGTTGGTCTTCAACCTCTCGCATTAGTAGCTTTTTAACAATCCATTCAAGGCACTTCATGGCTACAGACGTAAGTGCAACTGGATGATAGTCATTAATTATACTCTCTGGGATTTGGTATCTTCGGAAGTGAAAAAAATGTGAGATGTTTTGCATATGACCAGTATCTGATGATGTAGCAGAGTTTCTTGGAATACACTGTGAAATACATCGCATAATTGATCACAGCATTCCCTAAAAATCACAGGAGCTATATTGTCTGGACCGGCACTCTTGCGACAGTTTAAATTCCTAAATGTTTCTCTGGCATCGTCAGTAGATGTAGTTGTACTAGTAATAGTATTTCAAGGTTGTCGCTGATGATGAGGTTGTCCAGAAAAACACTTCTTTTTTCCGAAAAGTCATATACATCAAAACGAGAATAAAAGTCATTAAGCTCATTTGCAAATGCTACACTGTCACTAGTATTGATGTCTGATTGTTTCTTACTGGTTCCCAGGGTGGTCTTGACACATTTCCATCCATCTCGAAGATTGTCGTCACGGAGTTTCGATTCTAGTTTTTCCTTGTAACTCCAAGTATGTCTCCAGAACAGAACGCACGGTTTTTCTCACACAGCAAAGCTTTCAGTTCTTTTTTCACCCATGATTTGTTGTTAGGATAGATCTTGATTGTTTTAGTTGGTATAATAGAGTCCACGCTGAAGTTTATGTAAGAGGTTACAACTTCACACAGATTGTTAACACTGTCAGAATTCTGCTCGAATACCTCCCAAGCTGTACTTTCAAAGCCCGCCTTCAACTCATCAAGGTGTTCATGGGGATAGATTTTCACTGATTTATCCACTGGTTTTTGAGATTTAAGTTTCTGCTTTTAAGCTGGAATTAAATAAACAGCATTGTGATCAGAGGTTCCTATAGGTGGCAGACAACACGATTTATAGGCATTCTTGATAGTCCCATAACAAAGGTCTATTGTTTTCTCACCACATGTTTTACAGTTCACATACTGATATAGGTCTGGTAAAGATGACTTTAGGCTGCAGTCATTCAAGTCATCGAGGATAAGTTTAGCGGCATCCTCCTATAGCATATCCATTCTGTAAACTAAATCACACAATGCATCTGTCGCACATTTGTTGTTTCCATCAAGTGGAATATAAACCACTGTGACAAACACTTGTCCGAACTCCCGTGGTAGATAGAACGGTCTGAAGAACACACAAACACAGCAGTTCTATGTCAGGCATGCAGAGAGTATCCCGTATCACATAATATGTGCACCATTAAGAGTTGACATAATGTATACCCTGCCTCTACTAGATTTACTAGATTTAGCTTCATCCCTGTCCTGTCGAATCGGAGCACTAAATCCATCGAGGCTAAGGTTAGCACTGTCAATACTGTTGGTTAACCATGTTTCCAAGAAACATAGAAGGCAACTCTCATTATATTGAAGAAGAAATTTCACACATGTATCAAGCTCCATGAATTGTTTACATAGGCTGCGTACGTTGGCTAGCAGTAGTGTGGGTAGAGGGGGTCTGTTCCGTCTGGCTCTCACCCGGCATCTCACTCCACTCCTCTTTGCAAACTGTGCAAAAAAAGCACAATTTACAACGTTATTATAGATGAACAAACCCTAATGCCAACTGCAGATGATTCTATAGTTGCAAGCAGAGCAACAAGACGAAAACTCACTTGACAGTGGTCAGTCCTTCAAAATGAAAATCCTTCAGTTATGGCACCCTTCCTTGTCCTGACCTACCTTGTTCTATTGAAATTCTCTCTTCATTCGTGGAATATTTTGCTGCAGGACTGTCAGACCATCAAGATTACCTGGATTACCAAACGATATGAAATGTCAAAAGGAAATAACAAAAAAAGGACGAGGTGCAATTGAAGCTGCTAAAATAGAGAATGAGAACTCAGAAGCAATATACATATGTAAAATGGTTCAACAATAGAGTCGTGAACATGTTATCTACATTTGCAAAAGTCAACCCCGTTACTACAGTACATCGCTTCGATTCCAAAACAAAGAAGATAGTTGAAGTTGATTGTCCTGATATCGTGAAACAGTACAATAAATCAATGGGAGGAGTAGATTTCGCTGATCAACTAATCTCGCTTAAGAGGAATCCTATCAGATCTAAGAAATATTATATGAGACTAGTGTTCCTGTCATTTGACCTGATGATGGCTGGTAAAGTGTGTGGGAAGAAGAGGGGAAGACCTGCTTCTAGCACAGAGCCGAGCAAACCTCCTAAACAGGGCTGTCATCGTCCTTCAGTTGCCGTTCAAAAAGACGGCGTTGGGAATGTTCCACGAATTACAGAAAAAAGGCAAAGATGCAAAAACTTACAATGCAAAAACTGCAACGTGAGCCTGAACAGCAAATCCAACTGCTTCAAAGCTTACCATGAGTAGTTGCAGGATAAAGTACCGCAGAACCGTGAACACCTTTATTTTCATACAAAAGGATTTTTTATGTTTTTTATTTCAACATGATCCATTTTATTTTACATACAATTATAAGTACCATTTGTGCCAGTATTTCTATGCCAAAATATTCTTATAAGGCTCGTTTTATACTGTTGTTTTTGTAAAAGAGAATTTTTTTCATGGTCTGTGATATATTGGGATACATTATTGATAGTGCAATAGAGGATATGTGATAAAAAAAAAATCGGTTACTTTTCACTTTACAAAATTTGCATGTTTCCTACAGATGTGATAAGTTCATCACCCATTATTATTATTTATTCAATCTTTCCTACCGGATGTGACTAATTAGTCATGTATTCTCATTTTTTATAATTAATGCAAAATTCATATTTTCAGTCCATATTACCTTCTAACCAACTTTAAAATTAACTTTAAGTCCCAAAAAAAAGCATGAATTATCTTTTTTTTTTTACCGCTAGAAAATAATTCAGGGTGCAAAGAGTTAAAGAATATATTTTTTTTTTTATTCAGGTGTAAAGACACATCTTTATTGTCATGTGTTACACCACAGGGCTTTTTCAGGAGAAGTCAACAGAACAACGCCTCGTACTCGTGCCCTCGGCAGCGCAACTGCCTAATTGATAGAACCAACCGGAACCGCTGCCAACACTGCCGCCTGCAAAAGTGTCTCGCTCTGGGCATGTCACGTGACGGTGAGCTGTTACTTCTCTCACTGGTGCTTATAATAATTATGAAAGCATTATCATTTTATCATAATAGAATTTAAATAATATTACTTCTCTGGACAAAAAAATTGTGTTGTTTCTATGCTTGTACAGTGTGACTCAAAACAGCCTCCCATATTTCAAAGATGAATTAGATAAAGAGTGGGATTACCCTGTACGTGTTACACCTACGTACTGTATATTTGATCAATTAAGGGCTCGGCTTCCTCTTTAGGTGCCATGATAGGTGGTTCTGTTGAACTGCGGTTCCTAAGAATTCAACATGTTTTCTTTGGGATCTTCAGTGTCTGGTGATTTTGCCGCTCCTTTAAAATAAATGCTATTGTGGCTTTTAATCAGTGTGGGCAGATTTACATAAATTTACCGGTAAGAACAATTGAAAAACTGAAAGAAGAAACTGTTTTGGAGAATGCTAACTTTTAGTTAATCATCCTATAAAGGACAACCTTCACTCTATGAACCTTTTCTATGTGGTTAGTAGTGCTTTATTTTTATTCTTATTCTTACTGTGTTTCTCCTTTTCAGCAGTAAAATTTGGTCGCATGTCGAAGAAGCAACGCGACTCGCTGTATGCCGAGGTACAGAAGCACCAGCAGCGATTGCAGGAACAAAGGCAGCAGCAGACAAGCGATGCTTACTCCACCAGTCTGAGCACTCTTGGGCACGACCTGGGTGGCACCTACTCCAACGGACACGTCATCGACATGGCCAAGACACATGGCACTGGTGCCACTGCTGCGTACTTCAGCATGGATTCAACCCAGCTGAGCCCGGACCAGTCAGGACTGGACATGGCAGGAATGAAGCCCATTAAACAGGAGCCTGTCTATGATCTGACGCCCATGCCCGACCTCTTCCCGTACAACTCATACCAGGATAGCCAGCTAGCACCTGGAGTGTCCATGGGGGAGCTTGGTATGGCATTATCTCTTAGCATTTATTCATTAACTTACTATTTAATCTTACACCAGTTGCAGAATGGCTGCAGCCTATCTTAGCTGGCTCTGGGTGAAGGCACTCTTAACACTCAATTCCTGGGCCAGTTCACATTCACACTTGTACCTTTGGGCAATTTGGAACAGTTAATTAGGCTAATGTGCATTTTTTTTGGTCACTGGGAGAAAACCAGGGTAATTGAAGAAACCCCATGCAAGCAGGATTAGAACATGTGAACTATACACACTAAAGCCTTCACTGAGCCCTGACTAAACCCTGGACCTTCTTGCTATGAAGTAGACATTCAACTCTGCCACCATGCACCCTCTCACAGATTTAGAAACTGGACATTTTCTTAGATTATTTTATTGAAATATTACCAGACTGTCCTGATATTCATACAAAATGCTGTAAACACACTGAGGTGAAGAGGTGCAGATTTAGAATCAGTTGATGTATTCTTGAAAAACAAAGCACACACATGTGCATGTGTTCATTTTCTCCAAAATTTTCTCTTTTTTTCTCCAGATCGAATTGCACAGAATATAATCAAGTCTCATCTCGAGACGTGCCAGTATACCACTGAGGAGCTGCAGCAGCTGTCCTGGCAGGCATACTCGTATGAGGAGGTCAAGATGTACCAAAGCAAGGTGAGAATATACTTCTGATTTGATTTTTTCAATTTTATTTCATTTTTTTTTTTTTTTTTTGCATATATGTGAGGCGCTCCACCGTATGTAGGCGCTTGTCGCACGGACTACTTTCGAGAAAATGGCCAAAAAAGTAAAAGTAGTCATTTTTTATCGAAATTCGGACTTTTGCATAAGTCATTAAAAGAAGTATTCAACTATCACTTGCTGAAGTGAAATAAACTAAAACTCACTAAAAATGGCTTTTATTTCCATTTTTCTGACGAGAACCCACATAAAACTGGATAAAAACAGTGGCAAACTTACTGGTTTTCTTTGCAATTATTCACCGAGTTCGGTACAAGACACACTATAATCTATACACCGGAAGAACGGTTGTGAAGTTGTCTCTAAATTTTGGATACTGTTTTAATATGTAAATACCGTTTCAGTGAATAAAATAAAGGTTATAAAGACGATATTCATATAAACAATGCAGGCTAGTCGCTAAGGAAGGTCTGAAACGAGCACCCTGATTGGTGAACTCGGTCACATGCTCACGTTGCACATGCTCAGTGCCCGTCACACGTTAACTTCCTGTTCACTTCCTGACTTTAGTATACCGCATGTGGAACTTGTCTCCGACTTTCTCTTCAATAACAGTCAGTAAGTTTATTTATAAGATTGTGAATACACATCATTTCTGGAAAAGTGAAATGTCATCTGTGATGTCTAAGCAGCATTAAATATAGATGTTAAATTCGACGCTGGAATTCGGCTTTGAAGAAGATTATTTCTCTCTCTCTCTCTCTCTCTCTCTCTCTCTGTCTTTCTGTCTCTGTCACACAGACACACACACACACACACACACACACAGTGTGCAAATGGTTAAATTATCAAGATCCAGATGAACTAGTGCAATTTGAATGGAAGAAAATACAGTATATGAAGGGAGTGGGGCAAATGAGTGCAAATGGTACTATAGATGCACAAATGAGCAGTTACCCACTGCTGACAGTCTGTGTATGTGTGTATGTGTGTGTGTGTGTGTGTGTGTGTGTGTGTGAGAGAGAGTGTGAGTCAGATATCTCAGGTCTGCTGGAATATTAAGAAAAACACATGATTCCATTGCAATTCAGTCAAAGAAAATCCCATATGCGCCGTATTATGTACTTTAGAAACTTAATATGAGTACTGTATGGGTATTGGCATTTTTCTCTGCATGCAAAATTCAATTATGGAATTTTTTTGATCATTTGATTCGTGTGTAATCTGTAATCTGGACTGAACATGCTGGATCATGGGTTGTTTAGTTTTGTACGAAAATTGGTCAAGACATGAAAAATACTTAAATATTTCATACCTTTTACATATAAACAAACGGATGATGATGATGCCAGCTGTGTTGATGAAGATTTTGATTTTGATGTTGATGAAGAAGAGGCATCTGTTAATAAAAGTGTGATGACTGGTGTTTGTGAAGATGTGATTTTATCTGCTGAGCAGGATATAGATGAAGATGATAATGCTGAGGGCAGAGTTGATGAAGCTTACTTGTATAAAGAGATCAAAGAGTTTTGTTATATGGATATCTTATATAGTTTTCTTAATTTCAGTGTGATTGTTTGAACCTTACAGTGTTTTTTGTTGTTTTTTTTTTCAATCAGTATCATTTGAAGGCATTCAAACCTTTATATAATGGTCAAAAAGATACATACTGATCTTATTGGAATAAACAGAAATGAAAAAAAAATAGTCGTTTTTTTTTTTTGTTAATTTTTGAGGCTTACCACGGTGACTGATGGGTTTAAAAAGGGCGTGTCGGATTAAAATGAGGATGATTTCTCTTATCATCTCTTCATCGAACTCTTCCTAGACATGTTTTCTAAAAGTTTATATGGCTGAAGTGTATAAAAATGTTTGGTTGCTAAGGACTAATGATCTTGGAAGAAGTGCAATCTTTGTGTTCATTTTTCTCTAAAACGTCTTTTGAAATTTTTAGTTGAATGCTGACACAAAAAATGTCATAACTCGGTCAGTTTTCAAGGTATTGACAAACGTTTTGCTGCATTTTGCACCTTTGGGCCCCCTCTATCTGACTGTGTAAAAAAAACTTATTTGTGGCGTCTACTTTTGGTGGAGTGGCTCACATATTATAGGTTGGAGAAAATTTACTAGCGTGATCTGTCATATAAATATGCAGGGTTGTGTATTTATTAAGTAATATACAGTGGCGCCTCGGAATCCGAACGCTCTAGAGTCTGAACAAATCGGAATCCAAACAAAAAATCCGTGAGTTCTTCCGTCCGGGAAACCGAACAAAAACCGGAAGTCGAACTTGAGAAATGCGCGAGAGAAATGTATGTATGTTTGTATGTAAGATAAGCTAAAGCACTAGCAGTGCTGTGAACACCTTTAACGGTGAGGTCATGAGCCACTTCCGTAAGGTTTTGAAAAAAAGGCAGAAACAAGCCACGTTAGTCGCTTCTCTCCCTCTCTGTTATGGAAGGGAAACCTCCACTTCACTTCCTCTCCAACATTTACATATGCCAACTAGTCACCACCACAAAGGTTAAATTATTATATTCATTTTTCTTATCCTTTAACTTTTCAGGGGTTTTCATTTTAGTGTGTTATGGTCTCTCAGAAAAAATTGCACATTGAAATGCGCGTTGGAGAGGGGCGTGGCTCTAACTCACTCATCTATGAAAACGGGTTGTGCTTTATTTTTCACAGGGAAGGCACTCTAGTGCCCATGCTCTAGTGCGTTCCCTGTGAAAAATAAAGCACTGCTGTTTTCATAGATGAAATGGGGAAATCATAGTCACTGTAATAGCGATGCAGAGAAACACGGAAATCAAACTAAAGCTTGAACTGCTTGAGCACAGAGCTGAGAGATCAAGAGGGACAGTCTTCTAGCATCAGGAAGAGCGCTGCTAGTCTTTATAGCCTGTGATTAAATGTAAATGATTAAATATGTGTGTGTTTGCACTCCACCAGTTTGTGAGAGCCAAGCCCTTCTCCAACTCGCATTAGAGAGAAAGAGAGGGACACAATAAAATTAAACCCACAGAAAAGTTAGTCTCTCACAACACAAACCATAACATGATGTACTGTATTCAATATTTTTTTTCACTTAATTTGAGGACCTATGGTATGAGTTACGGTACCGTTAACTTCTGTTCAAAAGACGACAGAGCGGATTAAGACCATTTACATTATTTGTAATGGGAAAAGCGGATTGGGAATCCGTACAAATCGGAATCCGAGCAGCTGTTTGGAACGGATGAAGTTCGAGTACCAAGGCTCCACTGTCATGCTTTTTTTTGTGGTTGCTGGCTGCTTTGTGTAATTGAAATGGGTGACCACCAGAGGGCACTGCACAGAGCAAACACAGCTCTGATTTGAATGCAGTTTAATCCTGATTGGTCAGAATATGTTGTATTATAATCATTTAAAAGCCCAGTATGTGATGTACTATATGGTTAATAGTAAGTTCAATAAAATGTTTTATTTTTAACTGGGAAATGTTTTATAACGATACATTTAATGTAACTCCATGTATCATGTCATGTGGTTTACAAACAGTTCTTAAAACAACCGTCCCCATTCTGTTACTGAAGAAAATAAAAGAGAGGGGAGAAAGGAGGACAAAGGCAGGACACATATCACAAGCTCCACTGATTTTTTTCCTTTATCAAATAGATTATATAATTGTCAAACAGCCATTTAAAACAGTGTTTTTAAAGATTCTGTACAGAGGGAAAGCTGCAGAGCAAAAGAAAACAACTTGTGATACAAGGGGTTTTTTGTGTTGTCCTCCGGATGTGCAATAGACAGAAAACTTCACAAGTGGCAGTTTCCACTGGTGCTTGATAGGAAAATTCCAAACAGTATTAAACTCAATTAACACTTTGGCAGATTATAGAAATCAGATTAGGGATACATTTATAAAGTAGGATCCAGGGAAATTAAATGAAATTAAATGATACTTTCACATTGAACTCTTTATTTATTCAGAACAAACTTTTTTTTTTCACTGTGTATTTTTGTTGAATTAATTATTACATTTAATGTTTTAGATAAGACATTAGACACCCATATACTCCCCAACCTCAATGCCTTCTTTCTCTCTGAGATATAACCTCCTAAGACCCAAACCTTAATGCTGTGTATCTTGTTAATTCTCTGCACCATTTTTTCTCCTTATGACCTGATAACTACTTACTGTAACTTGTTCAACATCTTTAAACAGAAAGGCATTCGATAAAATATTAATCCCCAGTAGCCCTCAAATGAATATCTAACAAGGAAATACATACAATGTAGCTGGAAAATTATATGAGGACGTTGGGGTTTCAAGAGGTTAAACATAGAAGAAAAAAAAATTGGAATGGCATGACCTACGGTCATGGTGGTTTATAGCAAGAAGGTCATGGGTTGAAGTCCCGAGCTCAGCTAACACATTTGGTGTGGTTAGGCTGAAGCCTATCTCTGCTGACTCTGGGCAAAGGCGGCATACAACATCAACAACTTGCCAGTCCACCGCAGGCCCAGCACACATGCAACCATTCACACCCACACCTCGGGGCAATTTGGAACGGCAAGTTATCCTAATGTGCATGTCTTTGAATTGTGGGAGGAAACTGGAGCAATCGGAGGAATCGCACTCAAGTATAGGAGGAATGTGCAAACTCCACACAGATATACCTTCGCCAAGCCGGGGAGTCGAACCCTGGACCTTTATGCTGTAAGAGGACTTGCAAACCACTACACCACTGTGTAGCCCCCAAAGTGTAATAATCTGATTAAATTTTTTTATTATGAAATATTTTGTGAATAGACAATATATAAACAAAGTGTGTGTGTGTGTGTGTGTGTGTGCAGTCAAAGGAGGCGATGTGGCAGCAGTGTGCAATTCAAATTACACACGCCATTCAGTACGTGGTGGAGTTCGCAAAGCGCATCAACGGCTTTATGGAACTGTGTCAGAATGACCAGATTCTGCTGCTCAAATCAGGTGTGGACTTTTACTGAACTCAATTAAATTCCAAATAAAATTAATTGAAAGGTTTTGGACTTCTTACGACTTACATGCCATAGTGCACGAGTCTGAGTAGAACATCTGGCCACGTACGTAGTGATTTCTGGCCAAGTCTGTAGTGATTTGTTTTAAACTATGGAGCGTTTGTGAGGGAATGGGATGCCTGTCTGGGTGTACCCCTGAATCCTGGGAGATTAAAGGGGTAAATGAATTGTTGGTATTCCCTTAACTCCAGATTTTTATAAGAAATCCAAATTCCAACTAACCATCCATCTTCCTACACTTACTCAAGGGCAGGTCGTGGAGGCAACAGATCTATGAAGGAGCTCAGCTCTACCAGGGAAACGCAGGCATTCCTGTCACATCAACGCTCTCTTTTTTAACAGACCAGACAGGATATATAATCACTCCAGCAATTTCTGCGTACGCCTCGGGACATCCTCCACCTGAAAAACCTTTAAAGAGGTGACCAGGAAGCATTTTAATCAGATCCTCGAACCACCTTTACTGACTCCTTTCAATGTGGAGGAACAGTGCCAGTACTCCTATTTCACTCCAGATGTCCGAGATCCTCTCCCTGTCTCTAAGGCCGAGCCCAGGCGCTCTTGACTATAATAAAATAAAAAAGAGGAAACAAAACATCCTGAACATTTTCTTAGAAAAAGTTCATCTCTGACTGGAGGCTCTTCTAAAATAAATGCACCCACAAGTCTGTGTGTTCATTCATTCATTCATTTTCTGAACCACTTAATTCTAATTAGGGTCGCACGGAGACTGGGGCCCATCTCGATCGACTCTGAACGAAAGTACACCCCAGACAACTCACTAGGCCATCGCAGGGACAGAAACACGCTGACGTCGATGTAGCTCCTCTTTATGAATGTCGGCAATGGTTCTTTTCCATGAACCTCCATCACAGACAGTGATAGACACTGCCTTTTTTTTTCCTTTCGGCTGTTCCCTTCAGGGGTCGCCACAGTGAATCATCTGTCTCCGTCGCACCCCTATCCTCTGCACGTTCTTCTTTTACGCCAACTACCTTCATGTCCTCCTTCACCACATCCATAAATCTCATCTTTGGTCTTCCTCTAGACCTTCCGCCTGGTAGTTCCAACCTCAACATCCTACTACCAATATACTCACTATCCCTCCTCTGTACATGTCCAAACCATCTCAATCTAGCCTTTCTGACTTTGTCTCCAAAGCGTGCTGTCCCTCTGATGTGCTCATTCCTGATCCTACACATCCTCGTTGCTCCCAAAGAGAACCTTAACATTTTCATCTCTGCTACCTCCAGCTCTGCCTCCCGTTTTTCCTTAGTGCCACTGTTTCTAAACCATACAACCTCACTGGCCTCATCACCGTCTTGTACACTTTTCCTTTCATTCTTGCCGATATCTTCCTATCACACATCACACCGGACACTTTTCTCCAACCAATGCAACCTGCCTGCACACGCTTCTTCACTTTTTTTCCCCCACACTCGCCATTGCTCTGGATTTTTGAGCCTAGATTAACATTGTTTAGTGAGAGACATAGCCGGCCTTTGATAACCCACTTGGTGCACTGTTGGACAGCAGTGACAAAAATAGTCACAGTGGGGCTTGAACCTCTGACCTTCAGATCAGCAATCCAGCACTTTACCAATGGCCCAGCACTGCCCTCCATATGTCTCCATAGTTTCTGTAAAAATTGTGCCGTTTAAAAATAAGCTTGTTATTTAAATAATGAACTGCTTTGTCATAATATAGAAGATTTATGGATGTGGTGAAGGAGGACATGAAGGTAGTAGTTGGTGTAAGAGAAGAAGATGCAGAGGAATAGGGTGAGATGGAGGCAGATGATTTGCTGTGGCGGCTCCTGAAGGGAACAGCTGAAAGGAAAAGAAGAAGATTTCTCATGACTAATAAGAATTAAACACTGAAATTAAAATAATAATAATAATGATGATGACGATGATGATGCTGATCTGTAACGTGTGTCTCAGGTTGTCTGGAGGTGGTGCTGGTACGAATGTGCAGAGCGTTTAACCCCCTCAACAACACGGTGCTGTTTGAAGGAAAATACAGCGGCATTCAGATATTCAAAGCACTCGGTATGTTTGTTTCTATCTTGTCATTAGTATTTTTCTTTTCTTCCCACTTGACTCATGTATGTGTTTTTTCTCTGCTGTAGGCTGTGATGAGCTCGTCAGCGCCATGTTCGACTTCGCCAAAAGCCTGTGCTCCCTGCAGCTGACGGAGGAAGAGATCGCACTGTTCTCTGCAGCCGTTCTCATCTCCACAGGTGCGTAATGCTGCAAGGCCTGGAGAATATCAGATGAAGAGGAGGTTCGTTACAAGTGGATTGGATCTGATTGGCAAGCTTTAAATGTCATCAGTCCATACAGTGGTGTAGCTTATAAATTCCTAAAAGCATTGACACTCATCAAATGAAGGACTTTTGAAAGGATGGTTGATAGTTTGATGCCGTGCAATGAACTGACCTCCCATACAGAATGTGCTCCAGCAGTGTGTTCCAAGCTCTAGATACTGATTAAAATAATTTAAAGAAGCAGTGCTCTAAGAGTCCAGAAAAGATGAACATTAAGTGATTAACAGCTGGGTGTTTTTTTTTTTTTTTTTAAAAGATCGACCGTGGCTAATGGAACCAAGGAAAGTCCAGAAGCTTCAGGAGAAAATTTACCTGGCCCTCCAGCACATTATGCAGAAGAACCACACGGACGAGGATGCATTGACTAAGGTACTCTAAATAATTTACACCATTAGTGTGTTGGTGTCATGAGCACCAACACGTGTCACGATTTTTATGCCTCTCTGCCGACGATACCAGGATCGGAGGCATTATGTTTTGGGGCTGTCCGTCCCTCTGTGTTCCAGGCCATTGTTATGAATGCTCTTAGGGAGATTTTTTTTTTAACCTTTGCATAAAAGTCCACTTTGTCTCAGAGATAAACTACTTAAAGTTTGGAGGTCAAGCTTGCAGCTTCATGCTCACCGCTTGCTTTGTGTACCACGCTGAGGCATTTACCCAGATAGTAGTTCTAATTGTGTTTAAATATTAATGGCAATGTCTGTTCTTTTCAGCTGATTGGTCGAACTCCCACGCTCGCAGCACTGTGCACCTTGCACACGGAGGAGCTTCAGGCCTTCCAACAGCTACACCCAGAAACCGTCAATATGCTCTTCCCACCGCTATACAAGGAGCTTTTCAATCCTGACACTCCTAGTGTCATGTCCAAGTGACATTTTTAAATCAAAATAAAGCAGCATGGCAGAACTTCCTGAGACTGAGACACTAAAGTAAAAGAGGCAGCACTAACAAAGTCACCTGAACACAATGATGTTGGCATACAGCAATCTGAGGCACGGCAAACTTCGGGAATGTCCAGCACTTCAATTTCAGTTCCACCGATTCAGTCAAAGAATGTACGTACAGTACGCACCTATTAGTGAAGATCTGAGCAGAAATGTACAAACTGTAGAGCAATTTAATAAGCTGTTGTTTATTTGGGTAAATTTTGCTGTGTATTTTTTTTATTCAGAATTGCGAAGAAGGGGGGGGGGGGGGAAAGATGATCACATAGTAATTCCCTAGTTCTGATATATTCCAGTATTAAACCACTTCCTTTAATATTCTAGTCATAATTTATAAGTGGGAACCTGAGAGGGTAGTACTTTGTGTAACTTGTTTCGTTTTGTTTGGTAGTTTTCCGGGTGTATATATTTTGAGATAAAATTGTAAAATATATTCAAGTTTTCAATCGAAGTACGTTAAAAAAGCCTTGTCTGGGCCATGTAGAGACACACCCATCATCTTTAAAAACCCTGGCAATGAAATGATTTTTTAAAAGAAGAAACAATAACTCATGACTATTGAACTTTTTTTCAGAGGGAGAAGCAGCAACATATATTTTGCAAATACTTACGCTTGGTAATTATTTCATAAGTGAACACTGCAGTAACGTCAACAAACATGAAATATTTACTCAACATCAGTTTATCAAATGCACAAAAATATCAAAAGACCTGCAGCTGCTGTTTAAATGATTTTTATTTTTACTCAAATACAATCAGGAATCAGATAAAAAAGCATGAGCTTATGTAAAACACTCCCATCATCACACCCAGCACAACTTTAAGCTTTTTATACTCTAAAAGGTGAAGCTGCACTACAATAGTTTCTCAGCAAGGATGTCCGAACTACAACCTGCAAGAACCCACCCAAAAAAAACAATTCTATCAATAGAATTTAATGAAAAAAGAAAAAAATCACCTGTCCTTTTGGACTACAGACGCTCCCCGACTTATGTTTTTAATTGGTTCCGGACGGCCAAACGTAAGTTGTTACAGTGACGTGTGACGTATGACGCTCATACTGTACTATACATCCATAAATACCATTACTGTATCTCATAAAACACCCAGAAATCAATTATTATAAACATAACATTGTAAAATAATATCAAATATATATCAAATAACAAACATTAATTTCAAATAAATGATATTCAAGCAAATAATTTCAAATTGATAAATTTTAATCAAATTCACTCATCAAATATCAAATACAGTATCAAATATAACCTTGAACATTCTCTTTGATGCGATTTTTCTGCTTGTAAATGGTTCTGATGGTCACATGACATGAAGCTGAGCTGACTCACTTTACATGAAGCTTAAAACAGCCAATCAACGCTTACAATATGTGAGGCGCTTAATATCGAAAGTAGTGCACTTGCTGAAAGTAGTTTACTTGCTTGAAATAAAGCACGAGTTATATGGACTTCCGGTCTTTTAAGTGCGCAAGGGCGCAGTTGAACTCGTTTAGTACTCAGCCTGCACTGATGTGAATCACTTGTTATGACCTGGAGTGTATGCGTAGGACCCAGAGATGCAGGGGACCAAAAGAAGGTTCAAATTATTTATTTAACACTAGGAACTGTCAATCACTGGAATTCCAAATCAATAGAACTGGTCAAGCACGAAGCAAGAACTAGAAGTCAGAGAGAAAGCCGAGGAGCAGAGTCACAGGGAAACCAATCTTCTGACATCGAAGGGAAGCGCACCACGCCCATGTATAGCTGGCTGCTTTGGTGATTGCAGATTGGGACCAGGTGCGCTCAGCTCGGACTCGCCGAGCGACAACTGCCACGCCCCTCACCAGCGCCTGCAATGATTAAGGAAAAGTTCGTTCCGCCAGCCAGCACAGACCATAACAGTACCCCCCCCCCCCCCCCCCCCCTTAAGCCACCTGGCGCCCGACCAGGCTTGTCCAGAAACTGGCGATAGAATTCGTCTAACAAGTTCGGGTCCAGGATTAGGGAGCGGGGAATCCATGAACGCTCTTCGGGACCATACCCCTCCCAGTCCAGTCAATACTGAAACCCTTGACCCCTCCTGCGTACATCAAGGATACGGTTGACTGTGTATGCGGGATGTCCATTAATCAGTCTGGGTGGGGGTCAGTGGAGGAGGTAGAGGGGACTTTCTACCACGGGCTTAATTAGGGAAACATGGGAAAACTGGGTGGACCTTGAGTGAGGGTGGAAGTCTCAGTCGGATGGCGCTGGGGTTTATAATTTTCTCAATTACATAGGGCCCAATGAATCGGGGAGATAGTTTTTTTGGAGTCAAGTTGCAGGGGCAGGTCCCAGGAGGAGAGCCACACTTGTCTGACCGTGTTGGGAGGTGCGGGGGTTTGGTGGCGATTGGCAATCCTCCAGTTTCGGGCCACTGTTCGTTCCAGGGCAGCCCGTGCTTCTTTCCAGACCCGCCGTGCTCTGTGGAACTGTGCCTGGACCGATGGGATGGCCACCTCGACCTCCTGACTGGGAAACGGGGGGGGGGGGCTGGAACCCATTAATCACCATGAAGGGGACATCCCGGTGGCGGTGCAGATCAGCGAATTGTGCGCGTATTTGACCCATGGGAGGTGTGTGGCCCAGGAGGCTGGGAGGCGGGAGGCGACGCGGCGCAGGGAGGATCTGAGGCTTTGATTCACGCGTTCCGCCTGCCCGTTCGACTGAGGGTGGTAACCAGAGGTTAAGCTGCAGAAGACTCCCAAGGTGTCGCAGAACACCTTCCAAACTCTGGATGCAGACTGGGGGCCCCGGTCCAGCCGCGTATGGTGAGGGTGCGTCAGTGAATGGGGGGATTGTGAGTCTGCAACCATGGCCACCCCAATACTAGGGGAGAGAGAGAGGCAGGGAGAACAAACAGTTCCAAATATTCTTGGTGGTTACCTGACAAAGTGAGCTTCACTGGCTTGGTCTTGTGCGTGACGCGAGCGATGCATTGGCCATCTATGGCCACCACCTCCTTGGGGGTATCGAGTTCGTACACGGGTAGGTCGTGGAGCTCAACCATCCCCAGATCGATAAAGTTAGCGTCAGTGCCTGAGTCAATAAATATGTCTACAGGATGAGAGTGTTGTGCGGAGTGTAGCGTACCTTGAACTCCTAGACGCTTTCTGGGGGTCGTGGGGGATCCTCTCGTCACTTTCGGGCTCTGCCGCGCGGGGCACTGGGCGAGGTAATAGCCCTTCTCGGCGCAGTAGACGCAGAGACCGTTGGCCAGCCACCGGTGCCTCTCTTCAGCCGTCAGTCTGATGCGGTTCACCTGCATGGGTTCTTGGCCTCATCCTCTCTCAGAGGGGGAAATGGCGAGTGGGTTCGAGGTGCGGCCCCCTTCCCGGATCTATCCCTCTCTCCCAGCCGGTTGTCCAGTCTGGTGGACAAGGCGATTAACTTCTCCAGCATAGTCGTCTCGTCTCGGGCTGCGAGCTCGTCTTTCAGCCGTTCATTGAGCCCCTGCAGGAAAGCCCCCCGAAGCGCGGGGTCGTTCCAGCCGCTTTCAATGGTGAGAATCCGGAATCGGATAGTGTATTCCGCCACCGACTGCGAACGTAGGAGCTGTGAGCTCGCCTCCTCCCTTTTTGCCGGATGATCGAACACCTTCATTTCTTGCATGAACTGTTCTACCTGGGAGCATAATTCCGGGGTATGGGTAGCGATCGTTAGCGCCCAGGACGAGGCTTGCTCCATGAGTAGGATCATAATGAAGCCGGTTTTTGCTTGATCTGTGGCGTATGTAAGCGGCTGCTGGCTGAAGACGAGCGAGCACTGATGAAGGAATTGTGCGCAGGAGCCGATCACGCCCGAATACCTGGCTGGCGTGGGGATGAGTGGTTCTCGGTGCGCGGGGAGCATCACTGGCGCTGGAACTGCTGCCGAAGCGGAAAGTGAAGGATGAGGGGGTGGGGTCGCGGCAGCTAGGGGAGTGGCGACGTCGTCCATCCTTCCACCGAGCTGTGTCAAGCTGGTGGTTATGCGCTGGAGATTGTCCATCATCTGATGCAGGATGGAGTCGTGTCGTCCCAGCAGGGCCCCCTGGTTGCATAGTTTCTGCTGAAGCTGCGCGGTCTCCGCTGGGTCCATGTTTCCGGTCAGAAGATTCTGTTTTGCCTGGAGTGTATGCGTAGGATCCAGAGATGCAGGAGACCAAAAGAAGGTTCAAATGATTTATATAACACTAGGAACTGTCAATTACTGGAATACCAAGTCGAGAGAACTGGTCAAGCACGAAGCAAGAACCAGGAGTCAGAGAGAAAGCCAAGGAGCAGAGTCATGGGAAAACCAATCTTCTGACATTGGAAGGAAGCACGCCACGCCCATTTATAGCTGGCTGCTTTGCTGATTGGGACCAGGTGCGCTAAGCTCGGACTTGCCTACCGACTGGGTTCCAGTGCCGCTGCAGGAGAGAATCTACGGTCAATTTAGAACGGCCAATTAACCTACAGTGCACGTCTTTGGATTGCGGGAGGAAACCGGAGCACCCGGAGGAAACCCGCACAAGCACGGTGAGAACATGCAAACTCCACACAGAAACGCCCAGGCCGGGAATCGAACCCGGGCCTTCTTGCTGTGAGGCGGACGTGCTCACCACTACGCCACCGTGCCGCCCTATGTTATTAACTGGTTCAGACATAATATAAGATAATGGCTTCGTTTCTGTCAGTCTTTTTCAACACAATGAACTATTAATTAGCTGCGCATGCAGTATGCATTGCAGTACCTTCACCACTATAAAGGGTGCCAGATAACCAAATCATGGAACTGAGTTGTACCCTCAGTGGGAACTTTTAATTGCTCACTGGACCAATGACTGCAGCATTTTTTCATTCATTAATTTTCAGAACCACTTAATCCGGTCAGGGGGAAGCTGGTACCCATGTCAGCCGACTAGACGGTAGAGTACACCCTGTACAGCTTGCCAGGCCATCGTGGGGCAGAAACACGCTGACCGCTATGCAGCTCCTCTTGATGAACGTCAGCAATGGTTCGTTTACATGAACCTCCACCGTAGACAGAGAAATGGCTGGCCTTTGATAACCCAGTTAGCTGCACTGGGGGACAGCAGCGACAACTCAGTGATATTGGGGCCTGAACTCCAGAATACTCTCTCTCTCTCTCTCTTTCTCTCTCTCTCTCGGGGTCTCTCTCTTTCTCTCTCTCTCTCTCTCTCTCTCTCTCCCCCTCCCTCTCCCTCCCTCCCTCCCTCCAAAAACTCAAACACTCAAAAATAAGTTCTGGTAGTTACACACAGGTGAAACACATCAATATGTTACCTGTTGGTTCTATCAGAATTATATTCCAGAAAACAAAATGATCCTATCCTGACTTGGAAAGTTATAAAAAGAGCTTTGAAGAGCAACATCATTCTGGACCCTTTGCTTGTTGATACGATATCGAATAACCTCTGTTCATCTTTCACACGCTCAACAATGACCATGCTGGAGCTTTGACAATCACGCCGCTTTCTTGTATTAATTTTTTTATAAAACAGGTCCAGGTGTCAGCTGCATTTTTGTTCATGTGGTTTATGATATTTATATGTCTCATAGGCAGCGCGTTTCCCCCAGTAACCCCCTTTATTTACACTGATCCCTGCATTGCCATGAAATATGAACATATGGTGGAAAGCAAAAAAAAAAAGCCATCACAACAGTTTCCAGGGTTTTGAAGTTTAAAAGTACGTTATAGCTGCTAAAAGATAACGTTGTTCTTAGATGTCCTGCATAACACATTTTAAATTACTTTCATTCTATTATCATTAGTGATCCTCAAATATTTCATTTCTTTGAGTTTTTAAATGTGGAATTATTTCATGAACATAATTGAAATATTGTAAACCATGAAGTTGAAACATTCTGCTGAGAGAAGTATTTGCTCAGAAATTATTTTGGTACTTGGACCCATAATGTATAACCACTTTAGAATATTTCTGCCTTAATCAGTTTCAATTCTGTAACATTGAGAATCACCTGCAGGTGATTATAGACCCACCCACCTATTTTATTCATTACAGTGACACTGGATTCAGCCTGTTTCAAACAGGTCAGCCATAACAATGTATCAAAACCAAGTATCAGAGGCTGAAATGCTGGGGGGGTCCAACCATCAAACTTAAATTAGTGCATTGGGTAGTCAGAACAAGTTTGTTGGAATGGTAGGAAAGAAAAAAAAACAGATTAGACACTGAAGGGAGCAGAGCACATATGACCGACACACACACACACAATTTTTACACATGCCAGGTTTTTTCTGTTGAAAAAACCTTGGGGTACAAAAGGCACTTCTCAATCCTCACATGTAGCCCTAGGGGTGCTTTATTCATTCATCATTTTTTTCTTCATAATGCAAGGAAATCCCAGGTTTCCCTGTGATGTCATCGTAGCCAAACAATCGTGATTTCTAAGAATTTATGTATAATGTAGCTACTTCATAGGCAGCAAGCATAAATAATGAGCCCAAAACTGCCTGCAGCTGGATGGCAGTGGAGCGTAAAGTGCACTAGCAAAAGTCAGAGGCATGAGGACAAGCCTGCTTGCAAATGCACGGTGTGTCTGTCTTTAGCGACGCAGTTGTCACTGTTCCGAATTTCAGTGATTGAAAACTTACCATAGTCACTACCTCCTTCCCCCCCGATTCTTTTATATTTGGGATTAAAGCCTAGTTCGTTGATTGGACACCCGTCGCCATGCTTCTGCTGAGAAAAGACAAAAATTAAACGTTCCTTCGTTTGTCAGTAATGCTCTGATTGATCTCCAGAGTTGATTTGCAAAGCAAGTGAAGTTCAAAGTGCGTGTGGTTGGAGCTTTCTTGGCACATCTTGGTCAGGTTTTAGGAGTGTTATGGGTGCACTTTAGCAGGACCTGCACATCCAGATTACACTGAAATGTTCTTCGTCCGATTGTCCAGATGGTAAATGTGCTCTGGTGAATGTTCTATAAGCGCTCACATTTTTTTTTTCTAATTGAAGACAATCACTTGTGAATGCGAGCTGAAAGCAGCATCCATCTCAGGGACTTTACCTTTTTCTTATTCTCTCTACAATAAGAAATTACTATTTTGAACATAAAATGGATTTTTACAAGAAAATAAACTCTATAATCTTTAAAAAAAAATTCTGAAATACTGCCTACCCAGACAAGGCTTTGGAGTGTGTCTACGTACTGAAAATTATTAGGCTCAACACCTTATAAATATCGATAAAGTAAAGAAAGGAGTCGATACAGAGGAACCAACACAGGGAGAAAAATGCAATATTATTATTATTATTATTATTATTATTATTATTATTATTATTATTGTTGTTGTTGTTATTTTATATATGTTTTCTTTCCTATGGTCTCTTGTAAGGTATTTTTAGAGAGCATGATTACATTGAATGAGTTTCAGATTCCTTTCAAAGCTCAGTAGTGTAGGTTTTGTTGTTATAATTATTATTATTATTATTATTATTATTATTATTATTAATAATAATAATAATATTACTACTACTACTACTACTACTGCTAATAATAATAATAATAACAATGGTAATAATATTTACAGGTTTCTACTGTGGACTTGGTAAGGAGTGATGTCACACTGTAAGCAAATTGTTTAGCACTGTTTTAGGTAACTGTAGCAATAACTGGACACTGGTGTTCTGCCCCATTTTCACTGTATGAATCTTGTTTCATGATTGATTTTATTATTTTATTCAATCGTACCCTGTTGTTCTGTTCTCTTTGCATGATGTTTCATGACGGGAACACAAAAGTTTAAATGCCGAGCTCTTGTGTTTGATTATGTGATACTGTCAGAATGGGGTGAGGTGGGCTTTACCGTTGACTGTACTGTGGCAGATACAATTACAGCTTGATTAATCTCACAATGGAGAAATTCACAGGCAGACAGGTAAACATCTTCATGTGAACTGAAAAACAACACAAGCATTTACATAGTTTAATGAAAGACTTGGAAGGCATATTTTTCAATAATTCTAGTTTTGGACTAAAGTCAAGTGTTGTATAAAACTGGAAACAAAGGTCCGCACGGAACCAAGAACTGTTTCTACTTTATCATAGTTACGTGCTCAGTTAATGTGTCTGAATTTCAGTGTAGTGATTATTGTTCATATTATTATTTAGACAATATCATGTGTTCACTGTTTTTTAACAAGACGTCATTACTTTTGTCCCTTTCTGTTTCTTAATGTTTAAAGAAATGTATCATGTGGCTTTCAATAGCTGATCCTGATGGGTCAGAGGCTGTGGAAGTTTTCTATAACATTAAATCTGACAGAAAGTCAGACGGCCTTGTACCATGGATATATATTTACTGTTTATCGTAGGAGCTCTAGTTTCAGTGGTTTATATACATGTTACAAATTAAAACCTTCTTCTCAAGTTACCTTTATAAAAATAATTGTTACAATTCGGTTCAGTCAAGAGAGAAAGGGTCTGCTTTAATATGTAAACATATATATATATATATATATATATATATATATATATATATATATATATATATATATATATATGTGTGTGTGTGTGTGTGTGTGTGTGTGTGTGTGTGTGTGTGTGTAAACATAGCTGCAGTCATGTGAAAAATAAATAAATAAACACGGAAATCTAGGATACTTTCAACATGTTTCAATAAAGAAACATTTCACCCCTTAACGCACTGCCCAAAGGTTCAGCTGAACACACTAGCTTTTAAAATTCAGCTTTTCAATTATTGATTCAACATGAACTAATGGAATTCTGTCCTGTGAGAAAATAGCTGCAACCACGTCCTCAGAACGTATTGTCTCCTTTACCATAAAAAAAAAAAAAAAACATCTTGTAGGTGATGTGTTTCATCCTCCTTCAGTCATTTACATCAACATCAGATATTTCATCATTCCTCCTTCTGGTGTGGGATGTTTGAGGGTTTTTTCCTTAAGAGTTCCATATCCAAGCTTTACTCAAACATTAAAGAACTAGATTTCTTCTTTTTGAGATGTCCCTGGGTGGCTTTGCAAGTGTGTTCAGGATCGTTATTTTCATGAAAGTTTCTATTCCACCTCACCTTCCACTTTCACGCATCTGATTAAGGTGTTTAAAAGTTGTAATTCACTTGTAGGTTATTTTGTGTGCAGTAGAATTATTTATTTCAAAACATTTAGAGATCTCTTTCAACTCTCTGCCAGACACCATCCATGTTCAACTGTCTGAACGTCTATACAGTGTGTTAGTGTCACAGGATCACCAAATTCTCCAGGGTAAATCGGCTGAGATTGTGCATGGGTTACTTGCGTCTGTAAGTGTGTGTATGTGCGAGTGTGTGTATGTGTGTGTGTGTGTGTGTGTGTGTGTGTGCGTGTGTATGTGTGTGTGAACGTGTGTTTGCGTGTGTGTGTGTGTTTTTGTGTGTGTTTGTGTGTGTGTGTTTTTGTGTGTGTTGGCGTGTGTGTATGTGTGTGTGTATGTGTGTGAGTGTGTGTGCGTGTGTGTGCGTGTGTGTGTGTGTGTGTGTGGGTATGGGTTGAAAAAACATAATATTTTGACTTTGTCGTCTTATCTCATCATCTTCCGCTCATACCGGGGACGGGTCGTGAGGGCAGCAGACTAATCAGTGAGGTCCAGACATCCCTCCCACTTCCTCCAGCTCTTTCGGGGGGACACCAAGGTGTTCCCAGACAAGCAGAGAGACATTGTCCTTCCAGTATGTACTAGGTCGATCCCAGGGTCTCTTCCTGGTTGTACATGCCCGAAACACTACCAGAGAGGCATTCAGGAGGCAGATGGCCGATGCCCAAACCACCTCAACTGGCCCCTCTCAATGCGAAGGAGCAGCGGTTCTACTCTGAGCTCTCCCTGGATGGTTAAGCTTCTCACTTTATCTTGTGACTTTCAATTTTTTATTTATTTTTTTACAAATATTAAATGGCCCTGTTAGTGGGAGGGACTAGACCCCTGTGCTCTGATTTTTGTTTTTTGGGGTTTTTTTTCCCCTCAAGGCTTTGAAAAGCCTATCGAGCTTTGCATGATAACATCACACACTTCAAGAGTAAATAGAACACCACAACAGAGATGTCAGGTTTATCTGAATCAGGTTCAATGTTTGGTTCTTTATGTTGGTGATGAAAATTACTGCAAATTATCAGTTTTGAGTGTTGAGCATGTTGGAGTTTATCGGCTTTATCTCCAGATGCTGCACTAAAGAGGGTGAAATGTTTACCTTTTCAAAACTGAAAAAAGGGATGCATTCATTTTTACTTGAGTGAATAGTAGACACTTTGCTCAATTTAAATATAATATTAAATATAACACAGTGTTACAGTGAATTTTAAATCATTCTGAAGTTTAAAAAATGTACGATTGAATATGAATTATTTATTTATTAATGTATTTGAAATGGAAACAGTTCTTGGGTGAGTTTGGTGCAAAATTTGTTTTATTTAATGTTTTTTTTTTAATATATTTACTCATTTCTTTCTTTCTTTCGGCTTTTTCCCCTTTCTTGGATTTGATTCGGCAGAGGTTTTTATGTCGGATGCCCTTCCTGTCACAATCCTTTAGCAAGGGACAGAAACAAGCTGACGGCTTTGCAGCTACTCTTTACGAAAGCCAGCAATGTTTTTTTTTGCATGCCTCTCACCATAGACAGTGTGAGACATGGCTCGCCTTTGATAACCCAGTTAGCTGCACTGGGGGGACAGTGACAACCCTGTGAGGACTTGAACTCCCAACTTTAGGATCAGCGAGCCTGTGCCCTATCCACTAGACCACCACTGCCCCTATTTTCTCATAACTTCGTAATTGTTACCTTATATATTTCTACATGTTATCTCACTGCACCAGCTTCAGTTTTTCCTTATATCTGAACTCAACACACTACAGACACGCATCATGAATATATGTGCATGTGTATGTCTGCATACCTCTGAAACTAAAAAAAAAAGTTTAAAATTATATTTATTTTCTGTTCGTTTTACAATCAGTACTGGATTTATGAAGTAGAAAGTGCTGCTCATTGGACTGAAAAGAAAAACAAAGGCTTTCTGTTCCCTCTAAGGTGCCATAGCTGGGTGCAGTGAAGCAAAACGGCACTGAAGGGGTTCATATACAGACTGTATAATAATCTAATGTTTACCTGTTAACCAAGCAGAACTAAGACGTAATGTTCATATTGTTTATAAAGATGAGTCCTTGAGGATGTGAAGACTGCAGGACAGGCGACTACAGGAAGAACGGGAGAACTTGCCGTCTGTGTGTGTGTGTGTGTGTGTGTGTGTGTGTGTGTGTGTGTCGATATATATGAAGGATAAAATGAAGTGTGAGAAGCACTCGAGTGTAAAGTGAAGGTGTGTTTCATGGGGTTAAAACACAGTGTTGTTTAAGAACATAGCTGGGATCTTCAGATGCCGCCTCTGAGTGGTACATAGCAAGCAAAGGACTTTTGTTTAAATATATTTTATTGCTTTTTTAAAACATTTCTTTGTGGGAAAAGAATTAAAGATAACTTTATGGACAACCTCTGGTTTCAATTTTTTGTTTATTTAATAATTAAAGATGAAACACCGAGCTTAAGATATGTGGCATGATCTACAATTTGGTGATGCAGCAGCAATTAAAGTCAACTTTCTACACATGAAAATGATAAATTATATCTGGGGGTTGCAGTATCACAGTATATATATGTAGACTTTGTTGTACCATTTATACTGTGAATGAATGATTGAATGAATGAATGAAGTTTAACGGTATTTTCAACACATATGGTGTGTTATGTTGTGCCAAACATGGTTATTTTAAATTAAGTACAATGACTAAGAGTTTAATTTCAAATCGCAAACGATGAATGAAGCTAAGGTAAACCAAATAATTTTCTTCGAACAATCAATTTTTGGGTAAAACCCAATCGAAACAGCACAGCAGGAGTTGAGTTTCTCTGGACAAGAAATTATGTGTATTCACAATCTTATAAATAAACTTAATGACTGTTATTGAAGAGAAAGTCGAAAATAAGTTCCGCATGACTAGAGTCAGGAAGTAAACTGGAGGTTAACGTGTAACGGGCACTGCGCATGTGCAAGCCAGACCTGACCAATCAACAAACATAATATTATCAGTAAGCAATAATAGCTGAACACTGTCAATCAAACGGCTAACTGGGTTATCAAAGGCGGGCCATGTCTCTCACTGTCTATGGTGAGAGGCATGTAAAAGAACCATTGCTGACTTTCGTAAAGAGTAGGCTGCAAAGTCGTCAGCGTGTTTCTATCCCTTGCTAAAAAGGGTTGTGACAGGAAGGGCATCCGACGTAAAAAAAATCTCTGCCAAATTAAACGTGCGAATCAAAATGATTCGCTGTGGCGACTCCCGAGTAAAAGGGAAAAAGCCGAAAGGAAGACAGACTGTCAATCAAACAAAGTGCAAGTGTGAGCATAAAGCACAGTTTGTTAGTACCGCCTCCGGCTCCTGCACATGTGTTAGAACACAAACATTGCTTCACAGAGAATGAATGGCTAAAATAATCATAAACCATCCAGCCTGTATCTGCAGCCTAATGATCAGTACTTTTATAAAATTTAATAGTATGTTTTTGTGCTGTAAATATGTATTAATATTTGTTTGTTCCTTGGAATAGATAAATAACTTTAGCTCAATTTGTAAATGTATTTAGCACATGTACATGCAGATGTAGTTTGAAATATATTTGAGAATGTTTTTGGTTGAACTATAATATTTCTGAGAGTAGTAGATTAATCGTCTTCTGATGAAAAACTGCTTGTTGTTGGCGTGAGATTCCATGTTGTTCATATCATATGCTGTGACATGCATGCACTATATTTTATGTGGTACTTTGCATCAACTCACTGGCGGCTTTCGGGTCGATAACTTATACAACAAGCACATAAAACAAAACCGCTGTGTGTGCAATGGTTTATTTATGATATAAAATTTAAGCCACAGTCGCTTCAATAAACTATACTTAAGCTACCGCCAACATATTTAGTCGGTGTTTCATTTCCCCTTTAAGGCTTAGGCTCCGGTCAACCGAGATGTGCACCCCCCACACGGTCAGACCAGCCTACGCCCTTGCTGATCACAAACTGAACCGTAGTCGTCCAAAAGCCAATGACCAATAAAAAATGCAGACATTTTGAATTATATTTTAATATAAAATAATATTATTAAAAACAATGTCATTTTTATTAGTAAAACCAAATGTCTTCATATTAATATTAAAGCAGGTGTCATTAAAAAGAATTCCTTAAAAGTATATTTTTTATTGATTTCATTATTATTTGACTGGTGTATAAAAGAAGTATTGATCAAGGAAATACATTGGTTTATTTTATAAAAGAGGTTTGACCATTGTTTTGTTTAATATCTTATTTAAAAATCCTGCTGAGAGATCATCAACATTTATTTGTACGTTTTTGGAGGGGGGTCAAAAAAAGAGTACTCTCTGTGCTTGGGAAAATGTTGAAAATGTTGAACCGCCCCTAAGGACGTGCATTTCCTTCCAACAGTAAATGTCTGTTGTCATTTAGGCAGAATTACAGCACTCTAGCAATAGAGTTCATGCTAACTATACCATAAATTCAAAATTTATGAAACATTTCAATATCTTTTAAAAACTGCAGGATTACTGAAGCATTAAATTTAGTAAAAAGATCATACAAGTTGTTAACGTTAAAATACTGGTACCTAGTCTCAGCAAAATCTGTGCAATCTATTAAAATGTACTTCACAGTCAGGGGGACTGAACAAGTGTCACACACAGGCGCAGGCTCCCCTTTCAATAAATAGCTATGTGTAATGTAAGTGTGACCAATATGAGTCCTGGCCAACACTACTTCTTTCCTTCTACTAGTTTTACTTGAATAAGGATATAAACATTTTACACTAGGCTTTATGAGATGAAGTTTATTGTTAGTCTCTTCATCCCACTGGATTTATACTGTGAATAAATAGTGTATATATATATATATATATATATATATATATATATACACACACACACACACACACACACACACACACACACAGTGGTGCCTCGGTAGTCGGATGCTTTAGCGATTGAACAAATCGGAATTTTTTGTCCCAGAAGTCAACCAAAATCCGGAAGTCGGACAGTAAAAAAGCACGAGAAAAAACGAGACCAAGAGGGAGGGGAAATGCCTGCTTTCCGGAAGTCCAGAAATTGTTGATACTATGTATCACTCTGATAAAGCTAGTGCTGTTCTGGGAAAGTCCAGAAGTTGTTGATACTATGTATCACCCTGATAAAGCTAAAGCTAGCGCTAAAGCTCTAAAGCTAAGATAAAGTGATAACAGCACTGTGAACAATTTTAATGATGAGGTTATGAGCCACTTCTGTAAGGTTTTGAAAAGAAGGCAGAAACAAGCCACGTTAGAAATATTCAATAAAAGCAAGGGATATCTTGAAGAACAGTCATCGACAAAGCAAGTAGCAAGAGAAAAAAAAATACCTTTGGCTGATTCACCTGAAGCTGTTATGGAAGGGAATCCTCCTCTTTTCTCCCTCTCCAACTTTTATTTATTCCAACTGCTCACCACCACAACGGGCAGTGGTGGTCAAGTTGTATGGCACCCAACCAGGCTTGTTCAGGAACTGATGATAAAAGTCGTTTAATAAGTCCGGGTCCAGGATTAGGGAGCGGGGAATCCAGGAACGTTCTTCGGGGCCATATTAGTCCACCAGGTACTGAAAACCTCAACCCCGTCTGTGTACATCGACGATGCGATTGCCGGTGTACATGGGGTGTCCATCAATCAGCCGAGAAGGAGGCGGTGGGGGGTTGGTGGGGGTGGAGGGGACTTTCCACTACGGGCTTAATCAGGGATACATGGAATACTGGGTGTAATTTGAGTGAGGATGGGAGTTTTAGTCGGACAGCGCTGGGGTTTATAATTTTTTCTAGCACTTAGGGCCCAATGTACCTGGGAGACAAGTTCTTGGAGTCGACTTGCAGAGACAGGTCCCGGGAGGAGAGCCAAACCTGTTGCCCGACTGTGTAGAGAGGTGCCGGGGTTCGATGACGATCAGCGATTCTCCGGTTTCGGGCCACTGTCCGTTCCAGGGCGGCACGTGCTTCTTTCCAGACCCAGCGTACTCTGCGAAACTGCACTTGGATGGATGGAACGGCCACTTCAACCTCCTGGCTGGGAAACAGGGGAGGCTGGAAACCGTTGATTACCATAAAGCAGGACATCCTGGAGGCCGCGCAGATCAGAGAGTTGTGTGCATATTCGATCCATGGGAGGTGTGTGGCCCAGGAGGCTGGGAGACGGGAGGCGACGTAGCGCAGGGAGGATTCGATGCTTTGATTAGTTCGCTCCGCCTGGATGCTAGCCGGATGTCAAGCAACAGGAGACTCCCAAGGTGTCGTAGAACGCCTTCCAAACTCTAGATGCAAACTGGGGGCCCCGGTCCGAAATAACGTCCTGGGGGATGCCATGGAGGCGAAAGACATGTTGGACCAGGAGACCAGCTGTTTCCATCGCCGAGAGGAGTTTGGGTAGGGCGACGAAGTGAACCACTTTGGAAAAACGATTCACGATCGTCAGGAAAACTGTTTTGCCCTCGGACGGGAGTAACCCCGTAATAAAGTCCACTGCAATGTGCGACCAGGGACAATGAGGAACGGGTAAGGGTTGGATGCACGATGGGAGGAATTGCTCCGGGCACAGGTGGCACAAGCTCCCACAAACTCCCTGGTGTTGGCTGCTATTGTTGGCCACCAGAAGCGTTATTGAAGTAGGAAGAAAGTTTGGTGGGCTCCGGGGTGGCAGGCTAATTTTGATGAGTGCACCCGCTGGAGCACTGGGGTGGGCTGCCCCTTCCAGCCAGTGCCTCCACTCCTGGAGGGCCAAGACCACTGCCAGCAGCTCACGATTCCCAACATCATAGTTCTGTTCTGCCGGGGACAAGCGATGGGAGAACAAGGCACATAGGTGTAGCTTCTGGTCTGTGGGAGACCATTGGGAGAGGACCGCCTCCACCCCTGAGTCTGAAGCATCGACTTCCATCATGAACTGCACCGAGGGGTCCGGGTGGATCAGTACGGGCGCATTGACGAATTTAGCTTTCAGCCTGTCAAACGCCACCTGGGCACTAGGGGACCACTGGAACCCTCCTCTGTACATGTCCAAACCATCTCAGTCTAGCCTCTCTGACTTTGTCTTAGATGTACTGTCCCTCTGATGTGCTCATTCCTGATCCTATCCATCCTCGTTACTCCCAAAGAGAACCTCAACATTTTCATCTCTGCTGCCTTCAGCTCTGCCTCCCGTTTTTTCCCCAGGGCCACTGTTTCTAAACCATACAACATCGCTGGCCTCATCACCGTCTCGTACACTTTTCCTTTCATTCTTGCCGATAACCTCCTATCACATATCACACCGGACACTTTTCTCCAACCATTCCAACCAGCCTGCACACGCTTCTTCACTTCATTTCCACACTCTCCATTGCTCTAGATTGTTGAGCCGAAGTACTTAAAATCCTCCACCTTCCTTCTCTCTGCTCCCTGTAACCTCACCGTTCCTGTTGGCTCCTTGGCATTCATACACATGTATTCTGTCTTACTGAGGCAAACCTTCATTCCCCTCCTTTCCAGGGCATACCTCCACCTCTCCAGATTTTCCTGCACTTGTTCTCTGCTCTCACTACAGATCTCAATGTCGTCTGAAAACATCATAGTCCATGGGGAATCTTGTCGAACCTCGTCTGTCAGCCTGTCCATCACCATAGCAAACAAGAAGGGGCTCAGAGCTGACCCTTGATGCAGTCCCACCTCCACCTTGAACTGTTCCGTCACACCGACAAGACACCTCACCACTGTCTTACATCTCTCATACATGTCCTGCACCACTCTAACATACTTCTCTGCCACTCCAGACTTTCTCATGCAATACCACAGTTCCTCTCTCGGCACCCTGTCATATGCTTTCTCCAGATCCACAAAGGCACAATTCAGCTCCTTCTGACCTTCTCTGTACTTCTCTATTAACATCCTCAAAGCAAACACTGCATCTGTGGTGCTCTTTCTTGGCATGAAAGCAAACTGTTGTTCACAAATGCTGACCTTTGCCCTTAGTCTTGCTTCCACTATTCTTTCCCATAACTTCATCGTATGGCTCATCAACTTTATCACTCTGTAGTTGCCACAACTCTGCACATCTCCCTTGTTCTTAAAAACGGGCACCAGCACAATTCTCCTCCATTCCTCTAGCATCCTCTCACTCTCTAAGACCCTGTTGAATGTTCTTGTCAGGAAATCTACTGCTACCACTCCTAGACACTTCCATACCTCCACCGGTATGTCATCAGGACCAACTGCCTTTCCATTCTTCATCCTCTTCAATGCCCTCCTCACTTCACCCTTACTAATCTTTGCCACTTCTCAAACAGACACCACTTCTACTCTTTTTTCTCTCTCATTTTCCTCATTCATCAGCTCTTCACACAACTCTTTCCATCTTCCCAGCACACTTCTGTCATCAGTCAATACATTTCCCTCTCGGTCCTTAATCACTCTAACCTGCTGTACGTCCTTCCCATCTCTATTTCTGTACTGTGCGAACCTGTATAAATAATTTTCTCCCTCCTTACTTTCCAACCAAGCATACACGTCATCATACCCCCTCTGTTTGGCCTTTGATACCGCTACCTTCACCTTACGCTGTGCCTCCCTGTACTCCTGTTTACTCTCTTCTGTCCCATCTATGTCCCACTTCTTCTTAGCTAACCTCTTCCTTTGTACACACTCCTGCACTTCCACATTACACCACCAAGTCTCCTTATCTCCTCTCCTTCCAGATATTCCAAATATTCTGCTACCTGTCTCCCTGATCACATTAGCTGTAATTGTCCACTCATCATGGAAACACCTCCTGACCACCCAAAGCCTGTTTCAACTCCTCCTTGAAGACAACACAACACTCCTCCTTTTTCAGCTTCCACCACTTTGTCTTCTGCTCTGCCTTTGCCTTCTTCACCTTCCTCACCATAAGCGTCATCCTGAATGTTAGATGAATTTGTTTGTAAGCCATTACAAGGCATTCTTTAGAGGGGAACATATGTTTAAACCTTGTATAAGTAACCTATACGAGTTTGTACTGTATACAATCTCTCTCGCTCTTGCTTTCTCTCGCTCTACATAATCATCTGTGTTTAAACTCCTGTTTCCTCTCAAGCACAGCACAGCGGATCTGATCAGATTTACAGAGAATTTCACTCTTCAACTCTAACCAGTTCATTATAATACTGGAGTCAATTTGTTTCTTCTTTGAATGCATCATTCTGCTTCTCTTCCTGGCCTCCGTGTTAGCCACGCCCCTTTTCCAGAGCCTAGTATTTGTTATGGTCTGTACTGGCTGGTGGTATTAACTCTCTCTTCATTGCAGGCGCTGGTGAGGGGCGTGGCTGTTGCCTGTAGGCGAGGCCCAGAGAGCACACCTGTTTCCACTCGGCAATCAGCAAACACGATACTGCTGTTGGACCTGATGATATCCATTCTCAGTTTCTCAAATATCTCAAATATCTTCCTTTAAATGTTTTGTTGCATATTTTCAATGATATATGGGAAACGGATAGTTTTCCAGACTCCTGAAACCTGGTAAAGATCACACAGACCCTACAAACTACCCTCCCATTGCTTTAACTAGTTGCTTGTGCAAGTCCATGGAATGTATGATAAATGCTCGTTTGATTTGGTATCTTGAGAAGAACCACTTAATATCAAAGTCACAAAGTGGTTTTAGACATTTTAGAAGCACTATAGGTCCTGTTGATAGATCTCAAATCTAACGTTCTAGATGCATTTTTAAGAGGTGAACACAGGGTATCAATTTTCTTTGATCTAGAAAAAGCATATGATACTACTTGGAAATCTTCTTCTTTTCCTTTCGGCTTTTCCCTTCAGGGGTCGCCACAGCAAACCATCCGCCTCCATCTCACCCTATCCTCTGTATCTTCTACTCTTACTCAAACTACCTTCAGGTCCTCCTTCACCACATCCATAAATCTTCTTTGGTCTTCCTCTCGGCCTTCTGCCAGGTACTTCCAACCTCAGCATCCTACAACCAATATATTCACTATCCCTCCTCTGTACATGTCCAAACCATCTCAATCTAGCCTCTCTGACGTTGTCGCCAATATGATACTACTTGGAAATGCGGAGTTTTAAAGGATTTGCAGGAGATGGACCTTCGCGGAAGAATGCCTGTATTTATTAAAAAAAATTTAACCGATAGACATTTTAAAGTTCGTGTCGGGAATTCCTTTTCTGCTTCTCAGAAACAAGACATGGGCCTTCCACAAGGAAGTATTTTAAGTGACTTTATTTAATGTTAAAATTAACAGCATAGCTAACTCCATTAAAGACAGTATATCAAAAATATTATTTGTGGATGACTTTGCAATTAGCTGTCGTGCAAAACACATGCACACTATTGAAAGACAACCGCAGCTATGCTTAAACAAAATTCAGAAGTGGGCTGATAATAATGGCTTTAAATTTTCTCAGTCTAAAACTGTGTGTGTGCATTTTTGCAATAAAAGAAAAATGCACTTAGATCCAGATCTTAAACTTGGGAGTCATGACATTCCTGTTGTTGATCAGGTTAAATTTATTGGTGTGATTTTTTTTTTTTTGACAAAAAACTCAACTTTAAACCACACATCGACTATTTAAGAACAAAATGTCAGAAATCTTTAAATCTGTTGAAAGTTGTCTCTAAAATGGATTGGGGAGCTGATCGTGAAGTTCTGTTAAGATTATACCGATCTTTAATCAGATCAAAATTAGATTATGACTGCATAGTCCATGGCTCTGCTCGAAAACCATGTGAGACGGGGTCTTATTTAAAAACGTTAGAAACCATCCAAAACCAAGCATTAATAATCTGCCTCGGAGCCTTCAGAACTTCTCCTATTTCTAGCCTGCATGTTGAAGCAAACAAACTTCCATTGCATTTGCGTAGGGAACTAAAACTAGCCCTTCAGTATGCTCTAAAACTGAGAGCAAACAAGGACAACACTACATATGAGCTAGCCTTTCAGACCAGAAACACGCGGTTCTACGAAAACAAACCAACAGCTACTCGTCCATTTGCCTTGAGAATAAAATATTCACTTAAAGCTGTGTGTCCAGATCTCAAGAATATAGAACGTGATATGATATACCTGATATCCCACCTTGGAAATTAGAGAGACCACATGTAAATCTATCACTATCTGAGTTTCCTAAAAATTCTTCGGATCCTTCAGTGTTTCAGATGATGTTTGGTTAATCGAGAGATCTATATAGGGACTTTAGGGCTATTTATACAGATGGCTCTAAGGATAACAACAGAGTATCAGCCGCGACAGTCACTAATGGTTTGAATGTCCAGGTCCGACTTTTGGACGGAGCTTCTATTTTTACAGCAGAATTGTGGGTGATTCTGCATGTACTTGATATTGTGTCTTCTTATGATGGAAAGGATTTTTATTATTTTCTCAGATTCTTTGTCTAGCTTAACTGCCTTACAGAGTAATGATTTTGATAACTGTACACATTTTAAAGATTTTACAAAGGTGCGACAATCTCATTATTGGTGGATAAAATATAGTGGTTGCTTAGTGCTCCAGTTACATTGGCATCAAAGGTAATGAAAAGGCCGTTAAACTAGCTAAGGAAGAGCTTAACCATCGTGTTTCAGGGAACAAGGTCCCCTATACTGACGTAGAGTGTCGTGTAAATAATTTTGTTTTTAGTCAGTGGCAGAGCCAGTGGGATGAAGAGACTAACAATAAACTTCATCCCATAAAGCCCAGTATAAAAAGTTTATATTCTTACTCAAGTAGAACAAGTAGAAGAGAAGAAGTAGTGTTGGCCAGGACTCGTATTGGCCACACCTAGATTCCACATAGCTATTTACTGAAAGGGGAGCCTGCGCTCGTGTGTGATACTTGTTCAGTTCCCCCTGACTGTCAAGCACATTTTAATAGATTGCACAGATTTTGCTGAGATTAGTTACCAGCATTTTAATGTTAACAACCTGTACGATCTTTTTACTAAATTTAATGCTTCAGTAATCCTGCAGTTTTTAAAAGATATTGAAATGTTTTATTAATTCTGAATTTGTGGTATAGTTAGCATGAATTCTATTGCTAGAGTGCTGCAAAACTGCCTAAAAAACAACAGAGTTTTACTGTTGGTTGGAAAAGTATAGGAATACACACCCTTAGCCAGACCCGTTTTTATAAATATTACCTTTTCATCTTTCAGTTGGGTTTTACGTGAAAATTGATTGTTTGAAGAAAATGATTTGGTTTAGCTTAGCTTCATTAATCATTTGCGATTTGAAATTGAATCATAGTCATTGTACTTAATATAAAATAACCATGTTTGGCACAATATAACACACTATATGTGTTGAAAGTGGAGTAAAAACGTCATTCATTCATTCATTCATTCATTCAAGGCGGTGCACTTCGTTGTCCTACCCAAACTCCTCTCGGCGATGGAAACAGCTGGTCTCCTGGTCCAACATGTCTTTCGCCTCCATGGCATCCCCGGGACGTTATTTCGGACCTGGGCCCCCAGTTTGCATCTAGAGTTTGGAAGGCATTCTGCGACACCTTGGGAGTCTCCTGTAGCTTAACCTCTGGCTTCCATCCTCAGTCGGACGAGCAGGCGGAGCGAACGAATCAAAGCCTCGGATCCTCCCTGTGCTGCGTCGCCTCCCATCTCCCAGCCTCCTGGGCCACATGGATTGAATATGCACACAACTCTCTGATCTCTGCCGCCACCAGGATGTCCTCCTTTATGGTGATTAATGGTTTCCAGCCTTCCCTGTTTCCCAGCCAAGAGGTCGAAGTGGCCGTTCTATCTGTCCAGGTGCAGTTTCGCAGAGCACAATGGGCCTGGAAAGAAGCACGTGCCACCCTGGAACGAACAGTGGCCCAAAACCGGAGAATCGCCGGTCGTCATTGAACCACCCCCCCCCCCTTCCTTACACGGTCGGGAAACAAATTTGGCTCTCCTCCCGAGGCCTGCCTCTGCAAGTCGACGCCAAGAAATTGTCTCCCAGATACATTGGGCCCTATGTGCTAGAAAAAATAAACCCCAGCGCCGTCCGACTAAGATTCCCATCCTCACTGAAAGTACACCCAGTATTCCATGTATGCCTGATGAAGCCCATGGTGGAAAGTCCACTCCACCACCCCACCCCCCCCCACCGACCCCCCACCCCTTTCTCCCTGGCTGATTGATGGACATCTCACATACGCCGTCAACTGCATCCTCGATGTACGCAGACGGGGTCGAGGTTTTCAGTACTTGGTGGACTGGGAGGGGTATGGACCCGAAGAACGGTCCTGGATTCCCCGCTCCCTAATCCTGGACCCGGACTTATTAAATGAGTTTTATCATCCGTTCCCGGACAAGCCTGGTTGTGCGCCAGGTGGCGCCCCTTAAGGGGGGGGGGGTGTTCTGTTATGGTCTGTGCTGGCTGGTAGCATTAACTCTCTCTTCATTCATTGCAGGCACTAGTGAGGGGCGTGGCCATTGCCTGTAGGCGAGGTCCAGAGAGCGCACCTGTTTCCACTCAGCAAATCAGCAATTAGCGAGCTATAATTGGGAGAGGCGCGTTTCCCTCCGATGTCAGAAGATTGTCCTTCCCAGCGATTCCATTTCCCTGCTATCTCTCTGACTCCTCGTTTCCTGCCTCGTGCTCGACCAGTTTCTCTCTATTAAATTTCCAGTGATTTAGATTTTCCAAAAGTACAAAATAAAATATTTGAATCATCTTACATGGTCTCCTGCATCTTTGGGTCCGATGCATATGCTCCAGGCACAACAGTATTAAGTGTACCTCAGGATAATGTTTAATCATGTTTCATACTTATATTTATGATATATCTTTATATATTTTATTACATTTCTATTTCTATTTGTTCTTCAATTTCCTTTCACATTCACTTTCAGCAGCACCAGGCACCAGGACACCCGAGGTCGCAAATCGTTGATTGACTTTGTAGTCGTGTCATCGGACTTGCGACCATATGTTCTGGACACTCGGGTGACGAGAGGAGCTGAGCTGTCTACCAATCACTACTTGGTGGTGAGTTGGCTTCGGTGGTGGGGGAGGTTGCCTTCCAGACCTGGCAGGCCCAAGCGTGTAATCAGGGTCTGCTGGGAACGTTTGGCGGAGTCCCCTGTCCGAGAGGCCTTTAACTCCCACCTCCGGCAGAGCTACAACCATGTCCTAGAGGAGGCGGGGGACATGGAATCCGAATGGGCCATGTTTCGTGCCTCCATTGCTGAGGTGGCAGCCCATAGCTGTGGCCGTAAGGTTGTCGGTGCTTGTCGTGGCGGTAATCCCCGAACCCGGTGGTGGACACCTGCGGGTGATGGGGGCCGTCCAGCTGAAGAAGGAGGCTTATCGGGTTTTATTACCCTGTGGGACTCCCGAGGCAGCAAACGGGTACTGGCAGGCCAAACGTGCTGCAGCCGAGGCTGTCGCAGATGCAAAATCTCAGGCATGGGAGGAGTTCGGTGAGGGCCTAGAGAGTGATTATCGGTTGGCCTCAAAAAGGTTCTGGACCACCATCCGACGCCTCAGAGAGGGGGAAGCAGTTCTTCACAAACACTGTTTACAGTGGAGGTGGGGAGCTGCTTCCCTTGACTGGGGATGTCGTCGAGAGGTGGAGGGAATACTTTGAGGACCTCCTCAATCATACCAACATGCCCTCCGTGGAAGAGGAAGACCCTGGGAGTTCGGGTAAGGATCCGCCCATCACTGGAGTGGAGATCACTGAGGTTGTCAAAAAGCTCCTTGGTGGTCGAGCTCCGGGGTTGGACGAGATCCGCCCGGAATATCTCAGGGCTCTGGATGCTGTAGGACTGTCTTGGTTGACACGTCTCTGCAACATCGCATGGTCATCAGGGACCTCTGGATTGGTCATCATGTACCTCTGGATTGGCAAACTGGGGTGGTGGTCCCAATTTTTAAGAAGGGGGACTGGAGGGTGTGTTCTAAATTATCGGGGAATTACACTCTTCAGCCTACCTGGGAAAGTCTATGCAGGGGTACTAGAGAGGAGGATCCAACCGATAGTCGAACCTCGGATTCAGGAGGAGCAATGTGGTTTTCGTCCTGGCCTTAGCACTCTTGACCAACTCTATACGCTCCACAGGATTCTGGAGGGGGCATGGGAGTTTGCCCAATCTGTCCACATGCGCTTTGTGGATTTGGATAAGGCTTTGGACCATCTCCCTCGAATGATCTTGTGGGGCGTGCTCCGAGAGTACGGCGTTCTGGACCCGTTGCTACGAGCTATTCGGTCGCTGTATCACCGGAGCCAGAGTTTGGTCCGTATTGGTCAGGTCCGCAGGTCGAATTCGTTTCCAGCGGGAGTTGGAGTCCGCCAAGGCTGTCCTTTGTCACCGATTCTGTTCATAATTTTTATGGACAGAATTTCTAGGCGCAGTCGAGGTGATGAGGGGTTCTGGTTTGGTGGCCATCGGATATCGTCTCTGCTTTTTGCAGCTGATGTTGTCCTTTTGGCTTCATCAAGTCGGGACCTCCAGCTCTCATTGGAGCGATTCGCAGCTGAGTGCGAAGCAGCCGGGATGAAGATCAGTACCTCCTGAGGCCATGGTTCTCAGTCGGACAATGGTGGAATGCACCCTCCGGGTCAGGAATGAAGTCCTGCCCCAAGTGGAGGAGTTTTAGTATCTTGGGGTGTTGTTTACATGTGAGGGAAGGATGGAGCGAGAGATTGACAGATGGATCGCTGCAGCCTCTGCTGTTAAGCGGTGCCTGTACTGGTCCGTCGTGGTGAAGAAGGAGCTGAGCCGCAAGGCGAAGCTCTCAATTTACCAGTCGATCTACGTTCCAACCCTCACCTATGGTCACGAGCTTTGGGTAATGACCGAAAGAACAAGATCACAGATACAAGCGGCTGAAATGAGCTTCCTTCGCCGGGTGGCGGGGTTCTCCCTTAGAGATAAGGTGAGAGGCTCCACCATCCAGGGAGAGCTCGGATTAGATCCGCTGCTCCTCTGCATTGAGAGGGGCCAGTTGAGGTGGCTTGGGCATCTGATCAGAATGCCCCCCGGACGCCTCTCTGGTGTGGTGTTTCGGGCATGTCCAACCGGGAAGAGACTCCGGGGTCGACCTAGAACACGCTGGAGGGACTATGTCTCTCGGCTTGTCTGGGACCGCCTCGGTGTCCTCCCGGGAGAGTTGGAGGAAGTGGCTCGGGAGAGGGACGTCTGGACCTCTTTGCTTAGGTTGCTGCCCCCGCGACCCGACCCTGGACTAAGTGGAAGAAGATGATGATGATGATGATGATGAACATTACAGACATTCCCCAGTGGCAGGGAGTCTTGAAATCCTGTGTAAACTCACTTTTACAGGCAGTGAAGGCCTCATTTCACTGTTAGAGAGTCTGATCGAATAAAATTGGTAAGTTTGATGTACAATTTTGCTCCCAGTACACATGGCCGGTTATTAGACATGACATCAAAAACACTGGGAGCACTTATTGGAGCAAGACACTTATTACATCGAATACGGTGTGTGTGTGTGTGTGTGTGTGTGTGTGTGTGTGTGTGTGTGTATTTTATATATGTGTGTGTGTGTGTGTGTGTATGTGTGTATTTTATATATGTGTGTGTGTGTGTGTGTGTGTGTGTGAGTGTGTGTGTCATCGTCTTTTCTTTTCGACTTTTTCCCATTCTTGAGAGTCGCCACAGTGAATCATCTGATTCGCACATTTGATTTGGCATTGGGTTTTACGTCGGATGCCCATCCTGTCACAACAATTTTAGCAAGGGACAGAAACACGCTGACGGCTTTGCAGCCTACTCTTTACAAAAGTCAGCAATGGTTCTTTTACATGCATCTCACTATAGACAGTGAGAGACATGGCTCGCCTTTGATAACTCAGTTAGCTGCACCGGGGGGACAGCCCTGTGGGGACTCGAACCACCAACTTTGGGATCAGCGATCCTTCGCTGTATTCACTGGACCACCACTGCCCCTTATAATATAATCCAAGTGTGTATATATATACATGTGTGTGTGTGTGTGTGTGTGTGTGTGTGTGTGTGTGTGTGTGTGTATACACACACACACACACACACACACACACACACACACACACACACACACGGTTTCACCTATTTGATCCGCTAGCTAAGCTAGGCTGATGATGGTATTCACATAGATACCCAAGTATAAATGCTATTTCTTACTATTTTTATTTTATTTCTTTTTAAGTTTTATTTTCTTGGTCATTGTGGTTGTAAAATCAAACAGGTCGTAAGTCAGCACTGTACCATCACTACACTGTTGCTCACTTTTGATGAGATTCACACCATGAACACTATGACACACATTCATACTTACTGACCACTTTAATAAGAAACACTTCTGATCAGCATATATCTGATCAGCCAATTACATGATAACTTGGTGGTACAGAGGAAACAACCATCCAAACAAATCCAGAATTTCATTTAATGCATTCAAAGAAATCACATTATTATAATCACACATCATTACTGGAATGTAAGAGTGGAAGTCATAGCTTGTGTAGTGTGATGTGTAAAATAGACAACATTTTAAAATAAAATAAAGACATAGAGAAGACAGCGGCTTATTTTATGCTTCAAAGTTCAGCAAAGAGAGAAACAATTATTTCACATCAATTATAATTTCTGCAGTGAAGGCCGTGGTTTAATCTTCAGAGGATGAATTGTGATGATTGCAGCTCAACTGTAAATCTAATGAGCCAGAAACACACACACACACACACACACACACACACACACACACACACACACACACACAGACACACACAAAGACATACACAATCACACCCAGACACACAGACACACGCACAGAGACACACATGCACATACATACAAAAACCCACACACAAACACACAAGCAGATGCAAATGTACACACACACACAAACATATGCACACATGCATAAACACACAACCACAAGCACAAACACATACACAAACCCACACACAAGCACATGCAAATGTACGCACACATGCATAAACACACGAGCACAAACACATACACAAATCCACACACAATCAATGTACACACACACACACACAGACATACACACATACACACAAAAAGAAACACACACACAAAGTATTATGAATAAATGACACTGTAAGAAACAGTTTTTGCATCCTGACAGGAAACACACAAAAATATGTCTCTTATGCCCCAACATTTCTGAAAACTGTGCTCTGCCCCTCTCTGTCTATTTATCGCTCTCTCACTCGACTTTCGCTTTCTCTATCAGTATTTTTCTTTCTCTCACTTTCTCTGTCTGCCTGTCTATTTCTCTGCGCTCTCTCTCTCTCTCTCTCTCTCTCTCTCTCTCTCTCCATCCGAGACCATCATTTCATCTTGTCTTTGAGAGAATGATTAATATCTAATAAAAGTGAACACACATAGGACTCTTAAATATGTAATTAAAGACCGCTATCAACATGCCATGCATAGGAAGCTCTGCCTCTATGTTGCGTTTACCCTCATTCTGAAGCAGTGATTTCCAGCTCAATAAACTATGTAATGCTCTTGTTGTTGCTGCTGCTGTTGTTGTTTTCTAACCTTCTAGAATGATGGAAAGAACTTTTTTACTTGTTTAATTCATACTTGGAAGTTTTGTTTTGAAGAAAATAAAGATAGAGAGCAAGAGAGTGAAAGAGAGATGTAGAGAAAGAGAAGAAGGGAGAGAGGATGGAATAGATGAAGAAAGAGAAGAGAGAGACAGAGAGAGGACATAAAGTGTAAGAGAGAGAAAGTGTAGGAGAGAATCTGAGAGAAATAGAGACAATATGTGCAGGAGAAAACATAAGAAAGCAAGAGAGAATAAGAGAAAAAAAGACAAAAGACTAGAGAGAGAGAGAAAGAGAGAGAGAGAGCGAGAAAGATATGGAGTCTTACCTATAAGCCCCAGGTTCCTGCAGCAGGAGTTGCAGTTATGTTTGCTGATAAAGTTCTTGATTGTGTCTTTACCCAGATTTGCTGAACCAAATGATAAATCTCTGGAAGAGCATCAAACAAAAACATCATCTGATCCTCTTTTCCATCCATAATATCATCTGATCTTTCCTCTCTATCATCATCAGTATCATCAATTGTGAGACCAAATGAAGCACACGAAGCAGCAAGGGCATCGTGTAGATACTGGAGATGGTTGGCAGGGGGCACAGAGGGCATCATCAGCGTAGAGCAGTTCTCTTATTATTTATTTCTGTGCGAGTGTACAGGCTTTGAAATGGCTGCGATTATAGAAGTTACCATCAGATCAATTGAGAATTGGTACACCAGTATTGTATATGTTCCAGAATACACATATGAAATATATTCCAAATAGTGTTGGAGCAAGGACACAACCCTGCTTGACTCCCCTCACCATGGGGAAACTATTAGATAGTTCACCATTATACTGTATTTTGACCTGGATGCCATCATGGAACAAACTATAGCGATACAAGCAATGAAAGAAGAATGTCATGATATTTTGCCTTTTGCAGGACCATAAATAGAGAATTTCTGTCTACAAGGTCAAAAGCTTTGGCAAAATCCACAAAAGAAACATGGCTACTGCTGCTCACGAGATTTCTCTTGGAGTTGTCGCACACAGTGTCATGGACCAGCCAGCTCTGAGTTCAGTCACAATGTGATCCAAAAACAAGGTGGAAAGTCATGACTTTAATTCATTCATTCATTTTCTGTAACCTCTTAATCCTAATTAGGGTCGCGGGAAGGCTAGCGCCTATCCCAGATGACTCCAAGCGAGGGCAGAGTGCACCCTGGACAGCTTGCCAGGCTATCGCAGGGAAGAAACATGCCGACGGCTATGCAGCCTACTCTTGTCAAAAGGCAGCAATGGTTCTACATGAACATCTCACCACAGACAGTGAGAGACATGGCCAGCCTTTAATAACCCAGTTAGTGCACTGAGGGAACAGTGACAACCAGTTGAGAGTGGGGCTTGAACCCCCAACCTTGGGAACAGTGATCCAGCGCCTTTACCACCAGGCCAAAACTGCTTACTTTATTACTTTAAAAAGTTAAAAAACAATAATAATAATTACTTAAAAAATTAATTGTGTTCCCCATCTTATACCATCTCCTGTTATGGTGGACCAATCACCTTTTGAATTGTCTTGAATTGTCTTTCCCTCATTTGGGATTGTTTTCATGACCATTCCAAATTAATTGAATATCCATGGAATAGTGCTTGGTTTAAACCCCATATTGATGGTCACAGATAAAGCATGTATGTTTTGATATTTTGATTTACCACTACCTGTTTTGCTACAGCTACTTAGAAACCTGTGTAAAGTGTGAGGAGTTTTTCTTTGTTCTACAGTTAATCCTACCAGTTTTCACATATTTTCTTAAAATTTCCTCAGGATTTTTTTCTATTTTCCTTATATGCTGGGGGAATTCTATTCTCATGACTTTGTAGTCTCGAGAGAGGGGGAAACAGCATAACCTGGAAATCAAAACTTCGAATCTGGTTTAATGCCACAGCCATCTATAGCCGGGAGTCCATGGGAGCTAATTGGCCAAGAAAGGGACGGCATACACTCAATTGAATATCACTCACAGTGATCACCATCTAATTCTGGATGTCTGTGAGGTCATTCTTAAAAGGGGGCCAGATAGTGCTTTCCCTCCAAGTGTTTTAGATCGCTCCCAAATATGCATCTGCTGCGATTTGACAAAAAAAAAAAACAGATATAACATGGTGGTATGGAATCAGATCCACAATGTCTTTATGAAACCATTAGTTTCCTCCTGTACACGAGTGTTAGTGAACTCTGCACCGACTACCAGGATAATAATAACATCACCATCTTTATTATTGCTGCTGAAATTGTTTTCATTCTTCTGTTTCTTATCACTTGATCGCAGACATTTCCACTTTCTACCAATCACTTTTGTGCTGTTGTCATGTTAATTCTTCTAATCTCATTATTGTAATACTGTATTATAAACGGATACAGAACCAAGCAATGATGTATTGCACGTGACTAAGAGATACTAAACCCGAGAGATGGGGTGGTTTCACCAGGAAACCTTTAGATTCATCCAATATGAAATGATAATAGAAGATAAGCACACACACAATCCTCACTGGTGAATTGAAACACAGGTGAATGTTTCATTAAGGTGACTATTGTTCTAAATAACGTTTTCAGAAATTCCCAAGTTGTTGTGTGCTGTGATTGGTTAATTAATTAAAAAAGTGAACAAATGTATAACTTATTTGAATTCTCTGAGAGACTTTCCAAAATTTCCAAAAACCTTTTATCAGCTGCTCTGATCACAGAGGGGTCTGTGAGCTCCGCCCCCACACCTGAGAAAATTGACAAAAAGAAAAAAGTTTACGTTTAACGTGATTTAATTTGTTCATAGAGATGTATGCATATATAAAAATAGATAATACAAACCTTGTAAGTCAAGTACCAGGAGCTCTCTGTCTGTGTACTCATAAGTCCAATGAGAGAAAGCCAGCACTGTCTCTTCCATGTTGCAAGAGGGTGTGATTTCTTCTCCTGCGTTAGTGTTGTACTTCTTGAAGTCGCCACTCATGCTGCTCTCGATTGTGAGCCATTGGCCTTTAGTTTGCCAATAGAGCAGGGCCATGTCCAAAAATCTAAGAAAGACAGGTCAGGTCCAGCACACACACACACACACACACACACACACACACACACACACACACACACACACACACACACATTATATGTATATATCAAGATCGATAGTCAATAAGAGACCAGAGAACATTATAATTTTAGCGAAAGCACTTGTTCAGTGTTTTAATTCACCTGGGTGAGTGAGGAACAGAGCTGGGCTTCACCTGATTGAAGACCTGCATTAGCTTCTGGGCTGCTCTCTGCTGCTGGATTTCCTACAAGACAGAATGATGAATAATACAATGGAATATCAAATTGATTTATGGTATATAAATCAGAAAAGTTTTCATCAGAACACAATAAAAATATAAAAAGATAAATGAACAGAACATTCATTAATTCAATTTCTGAACCAATTAATCATAATCAGGGTCATGGGAAGGCTGGCGCTCATCTTAGTCGACTCCATCGCAGGGCAGAATTACGCTGATGGCTATGCAGCTACTCTTTTCAAAAGTCAATGGTTCATTTACATGAACCTCACTACAGACATTGAGATGTGGCCCGCCTCCTTTGATACCATACATTAGATACATTTGATGACATTTAACAACATACAACGCTCCTCTCACAATTATCTTATTATATATATATAAGATAATTGTGAGAGGAGCGTTGTATGTTGTTAAATTATCTTATATATATATATATATATATATATATATATATATATATATATATATATATATATATATATATATATATATATATATATATATATATATATATATATATATATATATATATATATATATATATTACAATTATCTTATATATATATATATATATATATATATATATATATATATATATATATATATATATACACAGACGCTCCCCGACTTACGTTATTAATTGGTTCCGGACGGCTGAATGTAAGTTGAAAGTGAACGTAAGTTGTTACAGTGACATGTGACATATAACGCTCATACTGTACTATACATCCATAAATACCATTACCGTATCTCATAAAACACCCCTAAATCAATTATTATAAACATAAGATTGTAAAATAATCTCAAATATATCAAATACAGTGATACCTCTGCTCACGAACATAATTGGTTCCCAGAAAGTGTGTGTAAGGCGAAAAGTTCGTCTTCCGAACATTTATTTCCCATAAGAAACCATTAAAATGAGAATAATCCGTTCCCAGGTCCCCATAAAACATAATTTTCTACTAAATAAGCCTTAAAACTACACAAAAATATACCTTATTTTATGTATAATAAATGTGCTCTTGTATTGTAATTAAAGAAATAAACTGTACTGTATAATAAAGTCGTTTCATTTACCTTTGTGATGGTAGTTGATGGCTTGATGGAATGGAGTGGGAGGAGGAGGGAGGGAGGGGCTTACTGTTTGGAAGGAGTGTTTGGAAACGCCTACTGTTTGGAAACACCCTTAGCCACACACGCACCCTTAATAGCTTCCTTGTTCTTAAGGATGGGAGCAATGGTAGACTTAGCGTACTGGTACTGGGGCGCTGAGTCACACAAACGCACACCTCGTTCGTGTTTTTCAATGATCTCCGCCTGTGGTGGGGTCTTTTTCGGTCCCATAATAGCAAAAATACACTCAATATGGTCCAAAATGTCTAGCAAACACAAACCACTTCCGCACTCAAAGAAAGGGGGTGATGAACTGTGACGCCATAAGCGTGCGTCAGCTTCTCGTGGCCGCCACCGTGGCGCTGTTCGACCACGTGGTTTGATTCGTCCGCCGAAAACTAGTTCGTCAGCAGAGACTATATGCTCGCAAATTTAATGTTCTTGAGGCGAAAAGTTCGTGAGCTTAAGCGTTCGTCAGCGGAGGTTTTACTGTAATATCAACATTAATTTCAAATAAGTCACTTATTTATACTGAGTCACTTTACATGAAGCTTAAAACAGCCAATCAACGCTTACAATATGTCAGGCGCGCAAAACTGAAAGTAGTGTACTTGCAAAAGTAGTGTACTTTCTGTGGGTTATACGGACTTCCGGTCTTTCAAGTGCGCAAGGGTGCTGTTGAGCTCGTTTAGAACACAGCCTGCACTGATGTGAATCACCATCAGAGCGGAGAGTTCTTTCTTTTGTGGATTCGGGTTTTCATTCAACTCTCTTTGCTTAACTGAGTATGCACGGTAGATTGCGCCGATTCGAGCAGATAGTTATTTCATCTCTGTGTATGAGACTTGCACCCATGGTCGTAGGCTTACGCTTCTGCCCAACCATATTTGCTTAGGGTTACAAAAGTCCGTAAAACAGTGAAAACACAAAGATCACAGAGACAATGTCTTAACACAAGGGTAACATGCTATAACTGATATATATAAATATATGCACAAACAATGGACACAGCATCATTACGTCATTGCGTCATTACGTCAGCGTACTACGTAAGTACATCTAAAGTCGAAATTTGACTTTTTTGGGGAGCGTCTGTATATATATATAGAGAGAGAGAGAGACTTACGAGTGTCTTTTATAATGAATTTTCCATGATACCAACATGGATCCAGCAGACTACTTCCAATGAGTAAAATTTTAATTTATGAGCTCTGCTAGGGAAATGGCTTCTCCAGGCTGATTAGCCTCTTATTCTTCCACGTGTTTTCCTCTGCACTCAGAGAATGCTTGTGCAGTGCTTCTCAATTATTTTCTGTGATGTCCCTTATACAAAGAAAAAAACATTTCCTGCGCCCTGTGCGTGACTATAAATAGGGTTTACTGCACTTCATATCATTTGCTCAGTGCTTTTCCTCTAAACCATAGGGAATGCAGTGAGAGCACTAATGCCACCTCCTGTACAGGATGCGCAATTACACTTAATCCTAGGTACAGTATGGCAAAAAATAACATTTTCCCCAGGGTCATATGCATTAACCCCCCCCCACCCCCACCCGGTATCACACCACTATTTGAGAAGCACTGGCATTCTGGGAGCACACCAAGAGCCTTTCCTCACTGGCATTCGTAGTGTGCACATGCACAAAATTCTCCTTCTCCTTCTTCCCTGTTACATGCCACCTCATGCCTGCCCATATGACATCTTCGCACCCACGTGACATCTTTTCTGAAGTCAATAATCAGAAGGGTTAGTTGACTTATTGTTTATTCTTGTTTAATTATTATGCTTATTAATTAATTCATTCTTCTTCTTCTTCTTCTTCTTCTTCTTCTTCTTCTTCTTCTTCTTCTTCTTCTTCTTTTGCTTCTTCGTCTTATTATTATTATTATGCCCCTTGCTAAGGATTGTGCCAGGAAGGGCATCCAATGTAAAAACCTATGCCAAATCAAGATGCAATGATTCACTGTGGCGACCCCTGAGAAAAAGGGAACAGCTGAAAGGAAAAGAAAAGAAGATTATGAATTATTATAAATGTTAATGTACAAACACCCCTCGCTACTTTGCACTTCAATTCATGTGGCTTCAGTGCATTGCGGTTTATTGCTTTTGTTTTGTTTTTTTAAATATTCATCAAATTAAAAAATAAGGAAATTAAGGAAGAATAGGGGAAAAAGTTAAGGAGTGTACACACAGATGCATGTGCACACACTCACATGCACCTCACATAAAAATGTATGTGTATGCGTGTATATTTATATTTTATTTACATCTTATGAATTATTTTTGAATGTTTAATTGTTGTTATCAGTATTTATAGCATTGAATATGTATTGATTGATATTATATACACATATACATGTATCTATACGTCAATCAGTGGGATCGATCCTACTTCGCAGAATTTGATGGTTGCGGAGGATCTCGGTCCCAATTAACCACAGAAATGGAGAGATCCCTGTATGTGTATTATTATGAAATATTTATTGTTATTACATATTTATCTTTAATATATTAAGTGAAATTTACATGTTTGTTTCAGGTTATATGAGTTAGGGAGGGGATTGGAACAGATTAATTGGTTTGCGATTATTTCCTATGGGAATTTTTGTTTTATTCAATGAACATTTCATTTTGACTTATGAGCTTGCCCTCAGAACTGATTAATTTTGTAAGTCAAGGTACCACTGTGTATATACATATAGGCAACCACACACTCACACAAACCCACTCACAGGCACAAACGCACAAATGCACTCAGAGGAACACAAATGAACACACTCACAGGCCCACACACTCAAACACTCACCCACACACATGCACACGCACACACACACACACACACACACGCAACTGAGCAGTTGAGGGTTAAGGACCCAAAGTGATGACTGAGGGATTGAACCGCTGACCTTCAGATTGCCAACCCATTGCCTTCTCCATGAGTCCCCACTGCCTTGTTAGATAACCCAGTTAGCTGCATTGGGGCAGCAATGACAACACAGTGATAGTGGGGCTTTAACCCCCAATCTTGGGAGCAGCAATCCAGCGCCTTACCACAGGGCCACCACTCCCCCAGAAAATATAAAAACAATTGACTGCACTATTAAATGCGCTCTATAACTGAACAGCAAGCATTATCGATAAAAAAGGAACATGATAGTACGGAACATAAAAAGAATAATAACAGTATAATTAATAATTAATAATACATAGCAGAACATTTTATACAGAAATAAAAAAAGAACAAAACTCCAAAATCCATTCAGATCAATAAGCATTGATTGACATGAAATATGTTATGGAGAATTATTCAGTTGCCATTAGATGATTGAATTGAATATATTTACATATCATATGAAGTGTTTTATTGTTCATTCAAAATATTCATATTAAATAGACAGTACACCACCCTCGCCCAGAGTCGGCTGAGATTGGTGCCAGCCTCCCTGTGACCCTAATTAGGAATTAAGCGGTTCAGAAAACCAATGAATGTGTGGGAAATGTGAGAAACACCCTTGTCACAAGGTGGAGATAGGTAATCGGAAGTTGGAGGCGAGCTAAGAGAAAAAAGAGTTGATTCAATAGTCATGTAGCACTTTCAGTTATCGTATAAACTGACCTGAAGTATTTGAATGAATCCTTTTCTATCCAATACAACAGACAGTCGATTACTATGTTGCTCGTGAGATCGTTATCATCAGTGAGCTCTACACTTAGCACTGTTTGCTAATTCATCCTTGATGCAAAAACCAACAAAATATGGAATTAAAGTACACTCATGCCTTGGTTTAATGGACTAATAGGGGGAAACACTGGTCTGCAGTACCCGATTGTGCGAAGTTTCCGATTCCATATATTTTAACGATTACGTTACGAATAACTTTAACTTAAGCACACTATGTAATCTGCAAATGTAAATACTGTACCTATACTCTGTAAATGTACACCATAAGATAGTAATGTAGACAGTACAGCAGAGGTCGGGAAACTATTTGACGAAGAGAGACAAAAAAATACATATTTTCAAATCTAATCCTCTGAGTGAATGAATGAAGTTTAACGGCACTTTCAACACATATAGTGTGTTAGATTGTGCCAAACATGCTTATTTTATATTAAGTACAATGACTAAGAGTTCAATTTCAAATCACAAACGATTAATGAAGCTAAGGTAAATCAAGTCATTTTCTTCGAACAATCAATTTTCACGTAAAACCCAATTGAAAGATGAAAAGATATATTAATAAAAAAATGAGTCTGGCTAAGGGTGTGCATGCCTATACATTTCCAACCAACAGTAAAAGTCTGTTGTTATTTAGGTGGAATTACAGTGCTCTAGCAATAGAATTCATGCTAACTATACCACAAATTCAAAATTTATAAAACATTTCAATCTTCTTCTTTTCTTTTTTCGGCTTTTTGCCGTTCTCGGTTGTCGCCACAGCGAATAATCTGATTCGCACATTTTATTTGGCATAGGTTTTTACGTCAGATGCCCTTCCTGTCACAACCCTTTAGCAAGGGACAAAAACACCCTGATGGATTTGCAGCCTACTCTTTACGAAAGTGAACAATGGTTCTTTTACATGCCTCTCACCATAGACAGTGAGCGACATGGCAGACCTTTTATAACCCAGTTAGCTGCACTGGGGGAACAGTGACAACACTGTGGGGACTTGAACTCCCAATCTTAGGATCAGCAATCCTGTGCCCTATCCACTAGACCACCACTGCATTTCAATATCTTTTAAAAACTGCAGGATTACTGAAGCATTACATTTAGTAAAAAGATCATACAAGTTGTAAGACAGTCAGGGAGACTGAGCAAGTGTCACACACAGGCGTAGGCTCGTGTCCAATACGAGTCCTGGCCAGCACCACTTCTTCTCTTGTACAAGTTCTACTTGAATAAGAATAAAACCTTTTTACACTGGGCTTTATGAGATGAAGTTTATGTTAGTCTCTTCATCCCACTGGTTCTGCCACTGACTAAAAACAAAATTATTTACGCGTCACTTTACGTCAGTATAGGGGACTTTGTTCTCAGAAACACGATGGTTAAGAGCTTCCTTAGCTAGTTTATCTGCCTTTTCATTACCTTTGATGCCAACGTGACTGTGGCACCAAGCAAACACTATATTTTTTCCACCATTCTAATCCTCTGAGAGCTATATATATATATATATATATTAATACTGAATACAACTAAATTGAAAAAGAAGACCAACAATTTTAGAGTATAATAAGACTCTGAATTTATTTTAAACGAAATTACATACTTACTTACTTACTTACTTAAAGTAAGTAAGTAAGACTCTTTATTTTTTCATTTATTCATTTCATTTATTTTTTTCATTTACTATTTATTTTTTTCATTTATTTCAAATGACATTGTCATAATTAAGTTATTTATTAATAGGAAAAGTACTTCTTACTATCGGTGCTGTAGTTGTCAAAAAAATAAGTGAGTACACGATGGCAGCGAAGCGACCGAGGTGTGCAGCAGCAGGTGCACGGAGCGCGGGGTGGGTGCGGCTTTGGCTTTGAAACTATTTAGCACTTCATCTCTTTTTATTTACACAGTCACAGAAATTTACGTTGATCAACTATGAAGTAGACCAAATTAAGTCAGTACACGCAACTCAGCCACTAAAACAAGTGGGTACACGGCATGTAATGGCGTGTACCCACGACTACAGCACTGCTTACTATTAATGTAACTTCTGCTGCTCCATGGTTTTGCTGATGGCTTTATAGTCTGATTGATACGGGGTGAGGACTCGACACGACAAGACTCACACACTGCAGTGTTTATGTGACAGGAAGTGCATCCCAAGTTTTGGCAATCAGCTGGTCTGCGAGTTGAAGTTTTTCCAAGTCTGTCCATTTGTGTTTGCTTGCCAGCTGTGCTTAGCTTCGTGCAAATGAACTGATCAAAAACGAGGGAAATTTATCTCTACTCAAAAACAACACGAGCAGTCTGTGGCTGTTGTTACAATCCAATAAAATGAGACTTTCAAGGTATCGGACCCGCCCACATACAGAAAGGACTGGCTCTCCGCTTCGCGCCACAGTGACATGGTATTGAAAACAGATGAATAGATTTAAATGCATGAGATTTATTCGTTTTTGTTTTATTTGATGGCTTTTTTTAAAAATATTTTTATTTAAATGACAGTGAAATTGTGTATTCATTATTCTGTTAGGAAAGGCCACCTGATTTATCTGACAGCCAGATACAGTCATCAAAAGAGCCACATCTGACTTGCGAGCCATAGGTTCCCTGCAGTACAGTATGTCGAAAATAGAAATGTGTTAAATATCATTCAGGTTTATCAATAGATGAGCAGGTGTTGCTTAATATGATGCCGTGATCATTTAGTGGGAGACTCAGAATTTTACTATTCAGAGTCACTGGAACTTTGCAGCTCCATTGATGTACACGTACTGCTGGTTTCAGGCTGTGGAGTAGTTGAAGACTGTAAGCCTGACATAGACGGTGTTGGTTCGCTTGGTGAGGGTGGGCTGGTTGATATCCCTGGTGCATCAGCTGAGCCGGCAGTTTGTTTTGGTCTGAAGAAAGTGTCCAACTGCTTGCCACTCAAGAATTGCTCTCTTATTATTGTTTCTCGCAAATTTCTGAGATTTGCATAATGAGACACTTCTCTGTTCATGGAATAATTGACGTAGTGTTAAGAGCACTGCGCACTTCAGAAAGTTTGGGCAGCGTAACCAGCATCTCTTTGGAAACAACGGCCCGCGTTTGGACGATCCGGACTAGTCGGAAGCGACAGATTTTGTCCGTTGCATCCGAAATCTGTTAAAGCGAAGACCGTAAAACCGAGGCATGAGTGTACTTGATAGTAAGACGGTTTTCTTTTTTTCATGAATAAGAACTTTTTTACCAAACAGGACTATCACCTTTTTCTGATGATCAAGAACTGTTGAAAGCGGGCAGCCATTTTGTCCAGGGCAGAGGTGAAAAATATCATAAAATACATTATCTACTGTGGTCTATGACAGACAGACTCACCATGTCCAAAGCACTGTGGCTCTCAGCTGTGATCTTCATTTTATTTTCTGAATATTTAATTTGTCATAGTTCTCTACTTCTATCTGTATTTTTACAACATCATAAATATTAAGAAAAGTAAATTAGGTTTAAAGCTCAAGGCGGGCAGTGGTGGCCTGGTGGTAAACATGCTGGATCACTGATCCTAAGGTTGGTGGTTCAAGCCCCAGTCTCCACAGGTTGTCAATGTCCCCCCAGTACACTAAGTGGGATGTCAAAGGCTAGTCATGTCTCTCACTGTCTACAGTGAGAAGTTCATGTAAAAGAACCATTGCTGACTTTTGACAAGAGGAGCTGCATAGTCGTCAGTGTGTTTCTCCCTGCAATGGACTGGTGAGCTGTCCAGGTTGTACTCTGCCCTCGCCCTAAGTCGGCTGGGATGGACACCAGCCTCCCTGTGACCCTATTTAGGATTAAATGGTTACAATAAATGAATAAATGAATGATGAGCTCAGGCTGCTGTGCTTCTGTAGTCTGCTGCAGGGTACAGATAATTTATCTTATATGACATCTATTAGGAGGAACATTAGGAAAAAGACAGGAGGCAGAGCTGGAGGTAGCATAGATGAAAATGTTGATGTTCTCTTTAGGAATAACGAGGATGGATAGGATCAGGAATGAGTACATCAGAGGGACAGCACATGTAAGAGGTTTTGGAGACAAAGTCAGAGAGGCTAGATTGAGATGGTTTGGACATGTACAGAGGAGGGATAGTGAGTATATTGGTAGTAGGATGCTGAGGTTGGAACTACCAGGCAGAAGGCCTAGAGAAAGACCAAAGAGAAGATTCATGGATGTGGTGAAGGAGGACATGAAGGGACTTGGTGTAAGAGAAGAAGATGCAGAGGATAGGGTGAGATGGAGGCAGATAATTCGCTGTGGCGACCCCTGAAGGGAACAGCCAAAAGGAAAAGAAGAAGAAGAGGAAGATTGGCAAGTGCCAGTTGTGCCAGTTAATTGATGGCAATCATGCACATCAAGATTTATTTCATGTTTTTATCCACCAGAAATTACAAAATCTCTTGAATGAATGTTTTTTTTTAACTCCCTGATTGTGGACACATCCGTTTACACATTTCTTTAGTTGTTTAAGATTTTGAGGATTTATTTTTTTCTCAGAACAGTACATATACAAATGTCTTTCAGATGAAATGAGGACGGATAATAAATAAATTACCCTTAAGCAGAGATGAAGTGTAGTGTTGCTGGGAAACTCCGTCTGCCACATGTGCACCATGTCCTCATGAAAAGATTTAACCACGTGCACAGACCCTGGTTTTAGCACATCATCCTCAGCCCAGGTACACAGCACCCACTGAGCATGACGCAGACCACCATCCAGCATTCCTTGCTCTGACATGGGCTGAAGCACAGCCATATGACCGTTCTGACACCATGAGGAGGTGCTGCAGATCATGGAGTCTGGCTCTGACTCTTCCAGATTGTAGATGTACACCTCCTCTCCTCCTGGTAAGGGTTTATCATGAATATCTACTGTAAATACATTCTGAAAGATCCTGTTCAGATCAGAACCTTTCGTGCAACTTAAAATAATCTGACAAATCAAATTTGAGAATAGAACATTAGGGTGTAGAAATAGGAGTAGAATAAGAGATCAGTGGGTTTTATGAGAGAAACTGTGTGGTTTGTCTCACCCAACAGGGACACTGGTGTGAAGGGAATTGTGTGTGCTAATCTCATCAGGTTGTTTCTCTCCACAGCTGTAAAATCAAATCAAACAAAAGAGAGGTCATCGATTAATGATGTCATCATTACAGCCAGGTATGAAAAATAAATACAGGGTAAATGTTTCCAACTCGCCCGAATAATGCGGGACCAAATCTTCAGAAGACTTAAATACAGAAGGCCGAGCTGAAATAGCAACAGAAGCTCAAACAGATCAGAAAAAGACAAACATGTGTCAGACTATATGATTAATGAAGGTATAATTCAGACAAAAATGGCAAAAATTGTCACAATACTTACGTTCAACTGCTACCCAACTCTGAACTCTGTACAACACACGCAATTATTTATATTTTACTTGGGTAAGGACTGTTAGCCCTGATTATAGACACATTTTGTGTGTGTGTGTGTGAGAGAGAGAGAGAGAGAGAGAGAGAGAGAGAGAGAGAGAGAGAGAGAGAGAGAGAGAGAGAGACTCACAAGGAACAACGACTTGCTGGGGCAACTGATTGGCTGGATCCTTTTGTGTTCTGATGGAAAAAAAAATTCATCATGTGTAAAGTCACCTGACAAAAATGTTTTCGTGTGAAACATTTTCAGCTCTTACATTTAAAAGAAGTTGGTTCCATGATATACACCAACTGTGAATATAACTTTTGGAGCAATTTTTGTAATTTATGATAGTGAAAAGTTATATTTCAGTTAAAATGTTCAATGGCTTTGTGTGTGTTGGCAAGTGTGTTCTGTGTCGGGTGAGGCGTGTTTAATTGAACTAAATGTCTGGTGGGTATAAAACTTGGCTTTATTGGTCAAAGGCATCTGCTGATTGTGTGCTGCACATGTATCTTGTTCTAAACTCGTGTTCCACACTCCATACTTGAACATTCAAATCCATTGATTGATTTGAGATCTGGTGGCAATTATTCAGCAGAAAATTACTAATGAGGAGTGCATGGGAACTGATTAATTCCCCAAAGCTTACACGATTTAAGAGAACCGTGGTGAACGTGGAGGGTCATGGAATTAAACTTGGATGATCTTGATGTAACTTGATGAACCTGATTGTGGCAAAATATCAGACTGTCCAAAGTTTCACGACAATTATCACATTTACATTATTTGGCAGATGTTCTTATCCAGAGCAACTTCAATTATTTATATACAAGTGAGGGTAAAGGGCCTTGCTCAGGGCCACAACACTCTGGGATTGAATCATTGACCTTTGGATCAGTAACCCAGCATCTTAACCGCTAAGCCACCACTAGCCACATTATTACAAGGTATTATGATTTGGCACCTCTCCTCACAGAACTTGGGAAGTGCAGTAGCGCACAGCAGAGCTGAAAGCATGACAGACCATCATCATTGATAAACTTGGAAAGACGATTCCTTCAACTTTTGTCTCTTGGATGCAAACTGCCTCCTTTTTAGACCTCAATCATGCTCTAGACTTGCTCATAATCATGGGGCACGACAATTTTTAACTGTGCAAATGTCAGATAAACCTTCCCCCTCAGGATGAGTACAGTATATCTATCATGCATGTAACAGTTCATCACCTGGTCCAAAACGGACAGAGACATACATCCTCAGAGTACTGTATGAGCCTGGAGCGACCGCATCATTTTCTTTAGCAATGTTTCTCTCCAAAAATGTCCATTTTCGAGAATGATACCTAGACAGCAAAGGAATGCAGCCACGAGGGGGGGGCACAAACAAGTGTCCGTCCTCACGCCGGTCCCAAACCCGGATAAATGCAGAGGGTTGTGACAGTAAGGCCATCCGGCGTAAAACTTTTGCCAAAATACAGAATGCGAACCGTCAATACAAATTTCATACCGGATCAGTCGAGGCCCGGGTTAACAACGACTGTCATCAGTGCTGTCAACCAACAGGGTGGTGGTGGATATTGGACTACTGTTGGTTGAAGAAGGAGAAGCCAAAGAAGGAGAGGCGGGGGTCCGTAGGCAGAGAGAGAAGAGGAAAGGCATGAGCCTAGGACTGAGAGTTGGGACTTTGAACGTTGGAACAATGACAGGAAAAAGATAGAGAGCTGGCTGACATTATGCAAAGGAGGAAGGTGAACATACTGTGTGTTCAGGAGACCAGGTGGAAAGGTAGCAAAGCTAGAAACTTAGGAGCAGGGTTTAAGCTGTTTTATCATGGTGTGGATGGGAAGAGAAATGTAATAGGAGTCATTTTGAAGGAGGGGTTGGTCAGGAATATTCTAGAAGTGAAAAGAGTGTCAGACAGAGTGATGAGTCTCAAGTTAGAAATTGAAGGCGTGGTGTTCAATGTCGTTAGTGCTTATGCCCCAACTACAGCTAATGTGATCAGGGAGACAGGTAGGAGAGTACTTGATGTGTCCTCTGGAAGGAAAGTAGATAAGGAAATTTGGTGGTGGAATGAGGAAGTGCAGGAGTGTGTAAAAAGGAAGAGGGTTGTTAAGAAGAAGTGGGACAGTGAGAGGACCGAAGAGAGTAAACAGGAGTACAGAGAGACACAGCGTAATGCGAAGGTAGCGGTGTAAAAGGCCAAACAGAGTATATGTATGATGATTGTATGGTAGGTTGAACAGTAAGGAGGGAGAAAATGATTTATTCAGGTTGGCACAGCAGAGAAATAGAGATGAGAAGGACATGCAGCAAGTTAGACTGATTAAGGACAGAGTGGGAAATGCATTGACTGATGACAGAAGTGTGCTGGGAAGATGGAAAGAGTACTTTGAAGAGCTGATGAATGAGGAAAATGAGAGAAGAAATAGTTGACTGGTGGTGGAAGGTGACTGTTGAGGACCAAGAAGTAGCAAAGATTAGTAAGTGTGAAGTGAGGAAGGCATTGAAGAGGATGAAGAGTGGAAAGGCAGTTGGTTCTGATGACATACCGGTGGAGGTATGGAAGTGTCTAGGCAAGGTAGCAGTACAATTTTCTAACTAGAATATTCACAAGGTCTTAGTGAGCAGATGCCACAGAAATGGAGAAGTGTGCTTGTGTCAATTTTTAAGAACAAGCGAGACATGCAGAGTTGTGGCAACTACAGAGGGATAAAGTTGATGAGCCATATGATGAAGTTATGGGAAAGAATAGTTGAAGCTAGACTAAGGGCAGAGGTCAGCATTTGTGAACAGCAGTTTGGTTTCATGCCAAGAAAGAGCACCACAGATGCAGAGTTTGCTTTGAGGACGTTAATAGAAAAGTACAGAGAAGGCCAGAAGGAGCTGCTTTGTGCCTTTGTGGATCTGAAGAAAGCATATGACAGGGTGCTGAGAGAGGAACTGTGGTATTGTATGAAGTAGTGGCAGAGAAGTAGGTTAGAGGACATGTGCAGAGTGCAGGACATATATGAGAGATGTAAGATAGTGGTGAGATGTGCTGTCGGTGTGACAGAAGAGTTTAATGTGGAGGTGGGACTGCATCAAGGGTCAGCTCTGAGCCCCTTCTTGTTTGCTATAGTGATGGACAGGCTGAAACATGAGGTTAGACAAGAATCTCCATGGACTATGATGTTTGCAGATGACATTGTGATCTGTAGTGAGAGCAGAGAACAAGTGCAGGAAAATCTAGAGAGGTGGAGGTATGCCCTGGAAAGGAGAGGATTGAAGGTTAGCCGCAGTAAAACAGAATACATGTGTGTGAACGACAAGGACCCAAGAGGAACGGTGAGGTTACAGGGAGCAGAGATACAGAAGGTGGATTAAGAAGGAGGATTTTAAGTATTGAGGCTCAACAGTCCAAAGACATGGAGAGTGTGGAAGAGAGGTGAAGAAGTGTGTGTAGGCAGGTTGTAATGGTTGGAGAAAAGTGTCCGGTGTAATGTGAGATAGGAAGGTATTGGCAAGAATGAAAGGAAAAGTACAAGACGGCGTTGAGGCCAGCGATGTTGTATGGTTTAGAAACAGTGGCACTGAGGAAAACACAGGCGGCAAAGCTGGAGGTAGCAGAGATGAAAATGCTGAGGTTCTATTTGGGAGTAATGAACATGGATAGGATCAGGAATGAGTACATCAGAGGGACAGTACATGTAAGAGGTTTTGGAGACAAAGTCAGAGAGGCTAGATTGAGATGGTTTGGACATGTACAGAGGATGGATAGTGAGTATATTGGTAGTAGGATTCTGCGGTTGGAACTACCAGGCAGAAGGTCTAGAGGAAGACCAAAGAGAAGATTTATGGATGTGGTGAGGGAGGACATGAATGTAGTTGGAGTAAGAGCAGAAGCTGTAGAGGATAGGGTGAGATGGTGGCAGATAATTCGCTGTGGCAACCCCTGAAGGGAAAAGCCGAAAGGAAAAGAAGATCTAGACAGTAAAGGAGGAATAAAAACAGAAGTCCCCCCCCCCCCCAAAAAAAAAGGATTCTGAAATATTTTTGAAACAAACAGAAAAGTCTCCACATTTATAAAATTACAATTAGGTGTTTCCTGTTTCAAACCTCCTGCAGGTGGATCCTGTCTAGGGACACGGCTTTTAAAGAAAAGACTCCACAATTTTAATGGGATGTATTTATGGGATGTATCTGTTGTTGTATCTGTTGGGATATTTACAGGTTAAAAGCATCTTTACAAATCACTGTTTCTGTTTAATTTCAGTGTTAAAGAAAAAAATACAGTACTTCAATTGAATATATATATATATATATATATATATATATATATATATATATATATATATATATATATATATATATATATATATATATATGTGTGTGTGTAAATACACAGACACTCCGCGCTTTACGTTCATTCATTTTACATATTTTTCGATTTTATGTTCTTCAAAAAAAAGTCAAATTTTGTTTTTAACATGCTCTCTGTAGTACGAGACGTATCTACGTAGTACGCTGACGTAATCCACTACATCCGCATGACACTGCATCCATTGTTTACAAATGACAGACTGAACGTCCCCTCCGTCTTCCCAGTTCTCTGCGTGTTACCCTTGTGTTAAGACGTCGTCTCTGTGATCTTTGTGTTTGCACTGTTTTGCGGACTTTTGTAACTCTAAACAAATATGGTTGGTCTGAAGTGTAAGCCTACTAGTGATAGTGGAAATCAGAAAAAGCGGCAAGCCATCTCGTTAGAAACGATTATAACGATTATTTCTATTATCAAGAAAATTGATGCTGGTGAAAAACATGTGAATCAGACACCGTTTCTTCCAAATGGCTCCGTCGACCATCGGAACCATTTACAAGCAGAAAGAGCGCCTCATATAGAATGTTAAAGGTTATATTTGATACTGTGTCTGATATTTGATGAGTGAATTTGATTCAAATTTATCTATTTGAAATTATTTTGCTTGAATTTAACTTATGTGAAATTAATGTTGATATTATTTGATATATTTGATGTTATTTTGCAATGTTATGTTTATAATAATTGATTTCAAGGTGTTTTATGAGATACGGTAATGGTATTCATGGATGTACAGTATAGTACAGTATGAACATCATACATCACTGGAACATACAGTAACAACTTATGTTTTTTTTTTTTTACCTTACATTCGTCCGTCCGGAACCTAACTAAAACGTAAGTCGTGGCGCATCTGTATATAGAGGTGGTATAGGGCGCTGGATTGCTGATCCTAAGGTTGGGGGTTTGAGTCCTACTCTCCACAGAGTTGTGACTGTCCCCCCAGTGCAGCTAATTGGGTTATCAAAAGCCGGCCATGCCTCTCACTGTCTATGGTGAGAGGCATGTAAAAGGACCATTGCTGACTTTCGTAAAGTGTAGCTGAAAAGCTGTCAGCGTTTTTCTGTCCCTTGCTAAAGGGTTGTGTCAGGAAGGGCATCCGACGTAAAAACCTATGCCAAAACAAAATGTGATGATTCGCTGTGGCGACCCCTCAGAAAAAAAGGGACCAGCCAAAAGGAAAAGAAGAACTGCTCACCACCACAAACGTTAAAATTCTTAACTTTATTGTTCTTATGCTTTAACTGCACTGTGGTTTTTAATTTAGTGTGTTATGGCCTGTGTTGTGAGAGACTCTGGTTTTGGCGGCTCCAACTCTCTCTCTCTCTCTCTCTCTCTCTCTCTCTCTCTCTCTCTTTATGCATAGAGGCACTGGAGAGGGGCGGGACTGTCACATGCAAGTGGAGCACTAAGCACACACACAAACACACACACACACACACACACACACACACACACACACACACCTGATCCCACTCAGCAATCACTGGGCTATAAAGATGAGCAGCATGCTCTTCCCAGTGCCAGAAGATTGTCCCTCTTCATGACACTGTTTCCCCATGATCTCTCAGGCACTCTGAAGTTCCCTTAGTTTCTGATTTTTGTTTTCTCCGCATATCTAACTGTGACTACGGTGTCCCCGTGCTCTTGTGCCTTCCATGTGACTAATGAAGCTCATCTGTTTTCATCGCACTCTGTCTCCTACATTTTTGGGTCCGGCTAAATGTTCCTGGTGTCAAAGAAAGGCTAGAAGGTTCTGTGCCACCAGGACCATTCAGCCAGACCCAAAAATGCAGGGGACATGGTTTAATGAAAACGGATGAGCTTTATTGTTCACAGAGAAGGCACCAGAGCATGGGGAAATCATAGTCATTGTTAAAGATGCAGAGAAAATTAAAATCATAAACTGTGGGAACTGCCCAAGCACGGAGCTGAGCACCAGGATACAGAGAGATCACAGGGAAATGGAGTCGCAAATAGGGACAATCTTTTAGCACCAGGAAGAGCGCGTTGCTCATCTTTATAGCCCAGTGATTGCTGAGTGGAATCAGGTGTGTGCTTAGCAGTCCCCTCACGTTGTTGTCCAACTCGCTGTTTCCACTGCACCTGCAGTGCATAAAGAGAGAGATAGTTTTATATATATATAGGAATAATAAAGTTAGTTGACCTAACCTACCTGGGCCAACCTAATGCTCTCATGGTGGCCCAGTTTCTTCAAAGGCAGATATGGACTGATAGTGATCCTGGTCCTCGTCAGTCACCGACCAGGCCGGGTTACTTCAGTGAGTATGGGTTTCGGTGGCTTCCGGTGGTACCCCCGGCCTGGCGCCGCCAGCAGCTATTGCCACCAGACCAGATAATCACTCCTTCCCCCATATTGGTATGCAGCTCCAGGTCCATACGGCTTTGCTTGCTTTTTCTGCTTCTTCTCCAATTCTCCTCAGGGCTCTACTTCTCTCTCCTCCTCCTATTCCAATTGCCTTGAGGAAGGCCGCCATGGAAGCAGCCGGGAAGCCCCGGCAGCCAACCTCTACTGTCCAGACCTGGACCGCCCAGCCATTTCTTTTTCCCTCAATCGCCAGCATTATATACTTGTTTCTTTTCAGCTCCCCTGAGATCTCCACCCTCTCCTTACTTGGCACTGTCAGCTCAATAACCCCCATCCTCTTAGTGCTATTTCACAACAGCAGCATATCTGGTCTGAGGTTTGTCTCTGCCACTTTCTCTGGGACATGAGTATCTTATCCAGGTCAACTAAGAGGTGCCAGTCTGCTGTCCCATCCAAATAATTACCTGCTGATTGTTGGATTTTTGCTTTGGGTTATTCTCCTTGCTTCACAAAGGTGATCCCACCACTCTCCCTTGTCCTTGGGGATGTGTTGTGGTTTCTTCTTCTTTCTTTGACGCACTGGGCTATCTCTCTCAAGATTTGATAGTGGCGCCACTGGTATCTCCCTTGTGCTAACGCCACCTTGCATCCACTTAATATGTGGGAGAGAGTCCCCTTTTCTCCACATAAATCGCACGTTCCCTCTGTGCCGAACCAGGTCTTTTTAATTCTGTGGTGTCGGTAGCAGGTCGTACACTGCTTTTACCAGAAACTTGAATCTGTTTTCTGGCATGTTAACCACATCCCTGTGACTCAATTTCCTCTCCGGCACCTCCCATCTCATATGTGCCCCCTGCTTGATCAGTCCCATCATTTTCTCCCTTCTCCTGTCCTCTTCCGCCTCCCTTACTTTCTCCACCACCATAGTTCTCCTTTCTTTCTTGGAACTGATGCTGTAGTATCTTTTGGGATTTAATCCCAAACCCTCTGTCCCCCTGTTGGGAATCCCAGTTATATCTTCTGTCTTCAGTCTAGTTTTTGCCTCCCTTATGTTTTCTTGTGTGGTGGCTTTCCTTCCCCCATCCACTGCCACCCTTGCTCTTTGGACACATGGATCCTCTGCTTCCTCCAATATTGTCAGGAATCTTGCCTTTGCAGCTTTCACCTCTTCTGTTAGCTCAGTGAAAGGCAATTGTAGCTTCCCTGATGTTGTGTATTGGCAATCTGCCGACAATGACTGGGGGAGACCAAGCCATTTTTTTTAATTGACCAGTTATTTTCCCCTGCATCTCACTCACTTTGGTCTCTGGAATCTGGTAGATGGTGAGTGGCCATATCAGTCTTGGGAGAAGCATATGTTGGACCATCCAGGCTTTGAATTTTCCTGGAACCCTGCAGTTTTCCAGCTTCTTCAAGCTTCTCTTCACTTCTTCCAAGGTTTCTTTTGTTTGTTCCTGGTCATTCAATGTCTTGTTGTAGACTTTCCCCAAGTACTTCACAGGTTTTTCCGAAACAGAAGTTATGGGGTTTCCGTTGATGACTGGCTTTCTATTGCTCACTTGGCCTTTGATTATCACCAGACTTCTGCATTTCTCTGGTCGCACTGCCAAGCCTGCCCACTCCAGTTTGTCTGCCAGATTATCCAAGAGATACTTTGTCTGCACTAAATTTTCTGTGGTAGTTACTATGTCATCCATAAACAGTCTACTATTGGTTTGTTGCTGCCCTGATTCTGTCTTTGGCCCTTTTGTTTCTTTCTTTGCTGATGCCCCCAGCATTGTCATTGCCAAAGAAAACAGAATCACACTCAGTGTGCAACCAGTTATAATGCCTTTCTCCAGCTGCTGCCACTCTGTGGTGAATGCTTTTGTTGTGAAGCGTATCTTCACGTCTGAGTATTACGACTCTACCAGCTTGCGCACTTCTTCTGGAATATGTGCTCTCTGGAGTGCTGTCATGATCAGACTGTGTGGAATCGTACCGTAGGCATTGGCTATATCTAGCCATGTTACCACCAATTCTAAAAGCCATTCTAAATTAGGGACTACAGATGGAAACTAGCTATTAAGCTATAATCTGGTACAGTACATCTCTGTCTCTATGAGCTTAATGTTCCTGTACATTGTCCCTTAAATAAATAAATAAATAAATAAAAAATAAAAAAGTCCTTTCTCCCCACCTTCGCCTCTCTAATGAGTTGTGACAGGATGGCTGTGTGTTCCATGCACCCTGACACATCTGGAACTCCTCCTTTCTGTATGGATGTGTCTATGCACTTGTTGAGTATGGTGTATTTGGTCAGCCTTTCTGCTTTCATAGCAAAGTACAGCTTGCCTTCCACGTTTAACAGTGAAATTGTTCTGAACTTGTCTACTTCTGTGGTTTTCTTCCATGTCATGCTGATACTGTTCTTTCTCCACATCCCCTTTAAATAGCCCTACAGGAGCTTTGCCACTCCTGGACATCTCTTGTAGACAAGGTATGGGACCCCATTTGGACCTGGAGCAGACTTGTTCCTTGCCTTCCGTAGTCAGTTGCTGAATTCTTTCCAAGTTGGCAAGCTGTTGTCAAATTCTACCAGTGGTTGTTAGTTAGGTTGTTACCAGTGTAGTACTTAACAAGGCCCTCTGGGGTACTCCTTTCCTCCTTCCTGTTCTCATCACCATGTGCCTTCTTCAGGTGATGTTCCACTTCTTCTTTGCTGCTTTGTAGGTTCCCCGTTAACCTGGGAGCCATTAAGTTTCTGGCAAACTCAAATGGCTGACTCAGGAAGGCATTGCAGTTTTTTTTACAAACTTCTTTCTTCCCTTCCTCAATGTTTCTGCTCTTTTTTGCAAGTCTTAATTCCTTGATTTTGTCCTCTTGCAATTGCTTCACTGCTTCCCTTTCACTCTTCTCTACATTCCTGTAGGTTTCCTTCATTTTATTGATCTCCTCTCTTAGTCTCTTACACTTCTGTTGTCTTTTTGATGGTCCTTTTGTTTCGGCTTTCTCCTTTGTTTTCTTTTTCTTCACCCCAAATCTCTCCCAGCATAACGTGTAGATTAGCATTGGATGACCTATTGCCTTGCTTTCTGGGGATGAGCCCTGAAATTTCAGTATTTCTATTAAGACCTGATCCAATTTCTCCCACTCTGGACTATTTGCCTTGGGCCAATCTATTCTCTCCTTTCTTTCATCACCTTCTTCTCTTGCACTGTTTTCTACTTTTTTTGGTGCTTTTGGTCTTTGTTACTTCTTTTTTTGTCTGCTGTTTTCTGTACCTTCCTGTGTTGCTTCCTAACTTTTCCTGCTGGGTGCCTGCACTGGTACCTGCCCCAGTCTGAGGTAATTTTCCCCTCCATTAACTCATCTATAATCCTCTCTCTTGCTTGGGCCAATTCACCCTGGGTGAAGCCCATCCCACTCCTCCTGGTCATTCTTTCTGCGTACTAGCACAGAAACACCCCACAGTCCACCCCATTCGTTTGGAGTGGTGCATCCTCTCTTCTCTTGATCTTGTAATCTACTGAGCCTCCTCTCGACTTGTGGTATTTCTCCATATACAGTTTTATCATGCGTGGGGCTGCTGAACTTTTCCTGGACCCGCTGACTGAGTCAAAATAATGTATGGTCTTCTTTGCTGTCTCAGCCACAATCAAGCTCCAGTGGTGTTGGTTGTGGATGGGGAATAGAATAATTTTTTTTCTCGGTAAGAGCTTCTTTGATCCATTGCTCTGTCTGCCTGCACCCCTCCTCCAGACCAAAGGTGTTCAGTTGTATATAGAGGAATGTGGTGCAGGCATATACACTGGGGAGATTTGGATCCATCTCATTCCTCATTTGAAGGAGTCTCATATACTCATCGATGATCTTGTCATTGAGGTAATTCTTCCCCATAAGCGATCTGAAGTCGCCTCGAGTTCGGTGCAGTCCATGCTTTGCGAGGATCTCCTTGGATGGGCCCTCCATTATATTTGTTCTTTCTCTCTGCTCATTGCCCTTTCCTAATGTTGTCCTTGGTTCCGCTTTGACAGTATATATATATATATATATATATATATATATATATATATATATATATATATATATATATATATATACGTACATACACACACAGTCAGCCCCTACTTACGAAACCCCCTGGGTACGAAAACTTCGGGTTACGAAAAACATTTTCCTCAGTTTTCGTCCCCTGTATAGTAAAACAACCTCCTCTTACAAAAAGCATCAAACGCACCATTCAAAATTTAAATGTGCCAATCAAAATTTTATACAATGCGTGAGTTGCTCTCTCATTGGCTGTCTCCCAACATCCCGCCCCGCTGGCCTCCCATTGTCCTCCCATTGGCCAATAGAGAGCTGAATCTCCATAGTACTGCACCCATAAAGTTCTTTGTCACACGCGTGAAGGAGAGTTGAACAGGACTGTTGCTTGTTTTCAGATCATTGCAGCGTTATATTTCGTTATCGCTGAAACCCCTCTATAATCGGAACTATATTTAAGCAGAAGGAGACCTTAAAGCGGAAATACAGTGACGGAGGTGATTATTTTGACATGATATTGAAGCAGAAGAAGCATGGAAACAGAGTGCTCTGGGAAACAAGCCCTCCGATCTCGCAAGGAAGAAATATTGAATCAGGACCTCTGATCTTTCAAACAGATACAGTAATTCTGTTTTAAATACAACATCCCGTCCATTTAAAGATTTAAAGAGAATTGTTCCATCAGCTACAATGCAGCCATGAGGTGGGGGGGCACTAACCAGTGTCTCTCCCCCTCATGCCGGTCCCAAGCCCGGAGAAATGCAGAGGGTTGTGTCAGGAAGGGCATCCGACGTAAAACCAATGCCAATTATTGATGATGCAAATCAAAAGTATTACCTCCATACCGGATCGGTCGAGGCCCGGGTTAACAACGACCGCCATCAGTGCTGTCAATCAACAGGGTGCTGATGGAAATTGGACTACTGTTGGTCGAAGACGTCGAAGAAGGAGAGGTGGGAGGCGTGTCCGTAGGCAGAGAGAGAAGAGGAAAGGCATGAGTCTCGGACTAAGAGTGGGGACTTTGAATGTTGGAACTTGGCAGTAGGATGCTGAGGTTGGAACTACCAGGCAGAAGGCCTCGAGGAAGACCGAAGAAGAGATTTATGGATGTGGTGAAGGAAGACATGAAGGTCGTTGGAGTCAGAAAAGAAGATGCGGAGGACAGGGTGAGGTGGAGGCGGATGATTTGCTGTGGCGACCCCTGAAGGGAGCAGCCGAAAGTAAAAGAAGAAGTTCCATCAGCTACACTTTGCGTGTGGGTGGAGCCATAGAGACAGAGTTGTTTGTGTGTGTGTGTGTGTGTGTGTGTGTGTGTGTGTGTGTGTGTGTGTGTGTGTGTGTGTGTGAGAGAGAGAGAGAGAGAGAGAGAGAGAGAGAGAGACTGACTTTGTAGGACTTTGTAGAGATGAAAGGAGGCTTAACGCTTTAGTTTTTAGTTTAGTTTTGTTAATTATTTAATTCAGTAATTGTTGAATTAATGTGGCGCGCTCGCCGAATGTGAGCAAAACACGACTCATCTGAACCTCCGATCCCTCAAGGAATCAAGTTAAAGTTGAGTTTGGACCTCCAATCTGTCAAGCAGGGAATGCGCTTTGAATTTCCCATCCTAAAATGCACCGGCGTGTGTGGGCGGAGCCCGCATTCAGCTGTGCCATGTGTATTATGTGTGTGTATTATGTGTGTCTATTGTGTGTGTGTGTGTGTGTGTGTGTGTGCGCGTGCGTGCGTGCGACAGACAGAGAGAGAGAGAGAAAGAGAGAAACAGTGTTGTGTGTCTGTGCGTTAATAAATAATATATGTTAATAAAATAATAATATATGTTAATAAAATGGTTTAATATGTTAATAAAATGTTTTACATATTTTGTTATACATGTTTTTATGGATGTGGTGAAGGAAGACATGAAGGTCGTTGGAGTCAGAAAAGAAGATGCGGAGGACAGGGTGCGGTGGAGGCAGATGATTTGCTGTGGCGACCCCTGAAGGGAGCAGCCGAAAGTAAAAGAAGAAGAAGATGTTTTAAATGGTTTAACAAATAATTTTCTTTAACTTTTAACACTTATTTCATACATATTTCATACAAAATTGATGTACCTTTATCATTTTTAAAGGGTTTATGGGCTAGTCTTGGGAAAAATGTAAAAATGCGCCTCTACTTACGAAACGTCCGCGTTACGAAAAAACCTCTGGAATGGATTAATTTTGTAAGTAGGGGGCCGACTGTATATATAAAACAAGGAAGTGGGGACTCAGTGGAGAAGGCAATTGTGTATGTATATATGTATGTATATATATATATATATATATATATATATATATATATATATATACAATGAATGAGTGAAGAAAAAAATCTCTCACCTTCCCAAAAACAGATGATTTGTGTAGGAAATCCACATGATCAGAATCTAAAAATGAATATAATAAAAATAAATAAATCACTGCATGACTTAAGCTCAGTGTTCTAGTTCAGGTACTGGCATCATGCTGAATTAAAATAAGTACTGAACATACTGAGCTGAGATATACAGACAGATGATCGGAATTGACGTGCAGCCATTCCATTTCTTTTATGTCTGCTCCTCCGGCTCAAATCCCTTTCCAATCTTCTCACCTGCAAAGACGTTGTTACCACAGTCTTTATTTACAGTATGAAAGTAAAGTGTAATAATCCACAGGAAAAATTTAAGAGACCACAGAAAATTGTTAGTTTCTCAGGTTTTAAAAACACTTCTGTTTTATTCCATAAAGTCCCAGCAACATTTCCTTCAAAATCCACATAAATATACAGATGCTCCCCAACTTACATTCATCCATTTTACGTTTTTTCAATTTCACGGGTTTTTAAAAAAAAATTATGTCAAATTTTGAGTACGAGATGTACCTACATAGTATGCTGATGAAATGACGCAATGACATAATGATGCTGCGTCCATTGTTTACAAACGACAGACTGAACATGCCCTGCTGCTTTCCAGTACACCGCATGTTACCCTTGTGTTAAGACTTCGTCTCTGTGATCTTTGTGTTTACACTGTTTAACAAAATTTTGTAACCCTAAGCAAATGTGGTTGGTTAGAAGCATAAGCCTACTAGCATAGGTGTAAGTTTTCTGGCATATGCCGGAATTTCTGGTTTTCCCAAGACTGAATTAACTATCTGCTAGGATCAGCGCAATCTACCATTCATACTCAGTTAAGCAAAAAGAGTTGTAAACTGAATGAAAACCTGAATCTAGAAAAGAAAGAGAACTCTCTGCTCGGCTGGAGATTCACATCAGTGCAGGCTGAGTACTAAACAAGTATTCAACGGCACCCTTGCTCACTTGAAAGACCGGAAGTCCGTATAACCTGTGCTTTGTCTCAAGCACAAGCAAGTGAACTACTGTACTTTCGGTAGAGCACCTCACATATTGATTAAGCTTCATGTAAAGTGACTCGAATCAGCTTCATGTAAAGTGACCATCCATTGACCATTGGAACCATTTACAAGCAGAAAGATAACATCATAGAGAATGTTAAAGATTATATTTGATACTATATTATTTGATGAGAGAATTTGAAATGATGTATCTATTTGAAAAAAAAAAGTATCTATTTGAAATTATTTTGCTATTTGAAATTAATGTTGATATTATTTGATATATTTGATATTATTTAACAATGTTATGTTTATAATAATTGATTTAGGTGTGTTTATGAGATACGGCAATTGTATTTATGGATGTATAGTAGAGTATGAACGTCATACGTCACTGGAACATACAGTAGCAACTTACTTTTTTTTTTTTTCCAACTTTCTTTCGAACATCCGGAACCAAAGAAAAATGTAAGTTGGGGAGCGTCTGTTTTTCAACTTTAATTACTTTAATTACAGAAAATGACAACTGGGTTTCTTTGGACTCTATAGAGATAAAGATCATATTCAATTTTACACAAAATATTAACTTTTCAACTTCCAGACTTCAATGGACATGTTGGTGCAGGCAACAGAGGGGACGAGGAACCGATGGGCAGGTTTGGTATCCAGAACAGGAACACAGAAGAATAGATGTTGATAGATTTTGCAAAAGGGATAGAAATGGCTGTGGTGAATACCTTCTTCCAGAAGACACAGGAGAATAGGGTGACTTATAAAAGCAGAGGTGGGAGCACACAGGTAGACTACTTGAGTAGGCGATGTAATTTGAAGGAAGTCAGTGACTGCAAAGTAGTAGTGGGTGAGAGTGTTTCCAAACAGCATAGGATGGTGGTGTGTATGATGACTCTGATGGTGAGGAAGGTAAAGAAGGCAGAGCAGAAGACAAAGTGTTGGAAGCTGAAAAAGGAAGAGTATCGTGTTGTCTTCAAGGAGGAGTTGAAACAGGCTTTGGGTGGTCAGGAAGTGCTCCCAGATGATTGGACAACTACAGCTAATGTGATCAGGGAGACAGGTAGGAGAGTACTTGGTGTGTCATCTGGAAGGAAAGTAAATAAGGAAACTTGGTGGTGAAATGAGGAAGTGCAGGAATGTGTACAAAGGAAGAGGTTAGCTAAGAAAAAGTGGGACAGTGAGAGGACTGAAGAGAGTAAACAGGAGTACAGGGAGACAGCATAAGGTGAAGGTAGCGGTGTCAAAGGCCAAACAAAGGGCATACAGAGGGAAGAGGAAAAAGAGCACTACTTTGAAGAGCTGATGAATGAGGAAAATGAGAGAGAGAGAAAGAGTAGAAGAGGTGACCATTGAGGACCAGGAAGTAGCAAAGATTAGTAAGGGTGAAGTGAGGAGGGCATTGTAGAGGATTAAGAATGGAAAGGCAGTTGGCCCTGATGACATACCAGTGGAGGTATGGAAGTGTCTACGTGAGGTAACAGTAGATTTCCTGACAAGAACATTCAACAAGGTCTTACAGAGTGAGTACATGCCGGAGGAATGGAGATGTGTGCTTGTGCTCATTTTTAAGAGCAAGGCAGATGTGCAGAGTTGTCGCAACTACAGAGGGATAAAGTTGATGAGCCATGTGATGAAGTTATGGGAAAGAATAGGGGAAGCTAGACTAAGGGCAGAGGTCAGCATTTGTGAACAACAGTTTGGTTTTATGCCATGAAAGAGCACCACAGATGCAGTGTTTGCTTTGAAGGTGTTAATAGAGAAGTACAAAGAAGGTCAGAGGGAGCTGCATTGTGCCTTTGTGGATCTGGAGAAAGCATATGATAGGGTGCCGAGAGAGAAACTGTGCAAGAGGAAGTCTGCAGTGTCAGAGAAGTATGTGAGAGTGGTGCAGGACATGTATGACAGTGGTGAGGTGTGCTGTCGGTGTGACAGAAGAGTTCAAGGTGGAGTTGGGACTGCATCAAGGGTCAGCTCTGAGCCCCTTCTTGTTTGCTATGGTGATGGACAGGCTGACAGATGAGTTTAGACAAGATTCCCCATGGACTATGATGTTTGCAGATGACATTGTGATCTGTAGTGAGAGCAGAGAACAAGTGCAGGAAAATCTAGAGAGGTGGAGGTATGCCCTGGAAAGGAGGGGAATGAAGATTAGCCTCAGTAAGACAGAATACATGTGCATGAATGACAAGGACCCAAGAGGAACGGTGAGATTACAGGGAGCAGATATAAGAAAGGTGGAGGATTTTAAGTACTTCGGCTCAACAATCCAGAGCAATGGAGAGTGTGGAAAAGAGGTGAAGATGCATGTGCAGACAGGTTGGAATGATTGGAGAAAAGTGTCTGGTGTGATGTGTGATAGGAGGGTATCGACAAGAATGAAAGGAAAAGTGCACAAGACGGTGTTGAGGCCAGCGATGTTGTATGGTTTAGAAACAGTGGCCCTGAGGAAAAGACAGGAGGCAGAGTTGGAGGTCGCAGAGATGAAAATGTTGAGGTTCTCTTTGGGAGTAATGAGGATGGATAGGATCAGAAATAAGTACATCAGAGGGACAGCAAATGTAAGAGGTTTTGGAGACAGAGTCAGAGAGGCTAGATTGAGATGGTTTGGACATATACAGAGGAGGTAATGAAGATATTAGTAGTAGTATTCTGAAATTGGAACTGCCAAGCAGAAGGCCTAGAGAAAGACCAAAGAGAAGATATATGGATGTCGTGAAGGAGGACATGAAGGTACTTCGTGTAAGAGAAGAATATGCACAGGAGAGGGTAAAATGGAGACAGATGAGTCGCTGTGGCGACTCCTGAAGGGTGCAGCCGAAAGGAAAAGATGAATACATTCCCACACGCATGCACACACATGCACGCACACACATGCACACACATATACACACATGGACACACACACGTACACACACAGATACTCACTCATGAAAACGTACATATGTACACACACACACGCACATGCACACTCACAGGCACACACTCACACACTCACTCATACACACTCACACACAGATACACAAACACACAGGCGCACACACACGCACACACACACACACACACGCACACACACACAAACGCACACACATGCACAGACATACACACAAACTCACACGCATACAGAAACAAAC
>CM045732.1:34570474-34632974 GCA_024760905.1 Plotosus lineatus | reverse complement strand
CACTTACCCACGCAGTCACACACTCACATGCATGCACATGTACACACACACACACACACACACACACGTACACACACACACACACACACACACACACACACACACACACACACGTATACATACACACACATGCACACACACAAGTACACACATACGCATACACACATGCACACATAATCACACATGCGCACACACAAGTACACACACACACACACACACACACACACATGCATGCACACGTATGCACACATACACTCATGGACACACATTCATGCACACACATGCGCAGAATCACTCACACACACTCACATATAGTGCACACACACACAAACACACATGCACACTCACATGCACACACACTCACACACATACACACACTCACACTTCCACAAACACACACACAGACTCACAGATTCGCATGCACACACATATGTGGAGACACATTCCTACATGCACGCAAACACGCATACACACATATGCTCACATTCATGCTCACGCACATGCACATGCATGCACACAAACACGCATACACATATGCTCACATTCATGCTCACGCACATGCACATGCACCCACTCTCTCTCTCACACACACACACACACACACACACACACACACACACACACATTCATTCTCACAGGCAACCACACACTCACACAAACCCACTCACAGCCGCAACTGCACAAATGCACTCACAGAAACACAAATGAACACTCACAGGCCCACACACTCGAAAACTCACCCACACGCATGCATACACACACATACGTACACGGACACACACATGCACACACAAGCATACACACTTGCACACACAATCACATGCATACACATACACACATACTCATGGACACACATTCATGCACACACATGCGCAGAAACACTCACACACACTCACATATAGTGCACACACACAAACACACATGCACACTGACATGCACACACACTCACACACATACACACACTTCCACAAATACCCACTCACACACAGACTCACAGATTCGCATGCACACACATGCACACACACACACACACATATGTAGAGACACATCCCCACATGCACGCAAACATGTACACACAGATGCTCATACACTCACGCTCATGCACATGCACCCACTCTCACCCACTCGCGCGCACACACACACCCACACACCCACCCCCACACACACACACACACACACTTGCATGCACAAACTCACATGCTCTCACACACACGTATACACACATTCACTCTCACAGGCAACCACACATTCACACAAACCTACTCACAGGCACAAATGCACTCACAGGCACACACATGATCACACTCACAGGTCCACACACTCGAACACTCGCTCACACACACACTTACCCACGCACTCACACACTCTCACATGCATGCACATGTACATACACACACACACACACACACACACACACACACACACACACACACACATGCACACACACACACACACACACACACACACACACACACACACACACACACACACATATTCATGTACTCACACGCACTCACACTCACATTCACACATGCACACACAGAACCACACATGCACACACACACACGCATGCGCGCACACACACTTACCCACACACTCACACACTGACATGCATGCACATGTACACAAACACTCACTCACTCACTCACTCACTCACTCACACACACACACACACACACACACGCACGCATGCGTGCACACACACTTACCCACGCACTCACACACGGACATGTATGCACATGTACACAAACACTCACCCACACACACACACACACACACACACACACATGCCCTCACACTCACACGCACATTCACACATGTACACTCACACACACACACTCACACATGCACACTCACATGTGCACTCACACACACTCACATGCACACTCACACAAACATATAATCCGTTTTCTTACATTATTGGCTTCTCCTTCTTTCTTTTTAATAAACTTTCGGCCAAACGATCGCTTTCTTTCAAAAATTCTCAAGGTATCTGTCAGTGAAAAGGCAAAGAAGCATCACACATAAACTGTAGGTTATGACAATTCATTCGATTTTAGATTAGCTGAAAGCTGCTCTGAAGTATGGCCTGGTGTGCTTTACTTCACTAGATGAAAAAGGAAGCGTAAAGAATACACTATTGGTCACAAAAAAGTCATTGGTAATACAATGACAGCTCACTCAAACATGGTCTAGAAACTAAACTGGTAAGAAGTAAACTGGTGAGTAGTTCATGCTGTACCCCACCTTCAACCAGAGTTGGCTAAAACAGGCTCCAGTCCACCTGCAACTCTTGTAAGATTAAGTGGCTCAACAAATGAATGAATCAATTTTAGAAATCTGTGTTGGCTAATAAAGACACAATACCTCTGTCCTGCTTGTTTGGATATAGCGATATGGGTTCTCCTGCAATACTGTGCCTTTTTGTTGGTGTATCCAATGTCTCCACACTAGAAGAGAGTGAGGGTGTTTGCTCCAGCTCACTCTCGATTGCAAATGGGAACTTCCTGTCAACACAGCGATGCCTGGGCATGAATAAATCACTATCACCACAGAAAGCTGGATTCTCCAGACCCATTATGCTATTCCTTTTGGCTCTATTGTCAAAAAAAACACTGCCATCTTCATACTCTTCCTCTTCCATAGACTCATCCTGATTGGCCAGATGGTTTGCCTCATGATTCCAGACTGTGCTGAGATAGCTGTCACCAGGTGACTCATGCGGTTCCGCCCATAGAGAGGGATGGAATCCGATGGACGAGTATCTGTCAAGTCTTTGTCTTGCAAAGCCATGTTCCTCCTCCAAGTCTCCCAACACCCATTTGAGTTTGCTGTCCAAAGAGTTGCATGACTTGGCATGGACAAGTCCATGTGGAAATGAAGGTGTATTGCTGCAATAAGCCTTCTGAGAAGGAAGAATCTGATTCGGGATGACTGTCCCACCAATAGAAGACAACTGTGAACAGGACTTCACTTTGATTGGAGGCTTGGGACCAAGGTGGACAGCTTCCTGGTGCATGTTTTCAGATGCTGAAAGGACATTAAGAGTATCCACAGCTAAAGCAGATAGATCCTGCAGCTGGCCAAGATGGGCATCCAGCACCTGCAAGCTTTCTTGAATGAACTGGACCTTCTCAGATACCTCAGCTAATGTGCCCATCATCTCCTCTGCCCTGAAGAATGCATGGCCACACATACGCACACACACACACACACACACACACACACACACACACACACACACACACACACACACACACACACACACATACAATACAGCAGTAGTTACTGTTACGCAACACATTTGTTTTAGGTTATTTAATTGAGAAGTCAGCAAGCATATGCCATCCTTTCCACCAAAGAGCTCGGCCAATTAGTTTGTATGGGCTTCCAGCCACAGATGGCTGGGTGCAATAACCTGGATTTGAACTTGCCATTTCCACTATAATAAAGTAAACATAATTATGACTTCCTGTGAGAATGTTGGAACTATGACAGGAAAAGGTAGAGAGCTGGCTGACATGATGCAGAGGAGGAAGGTGGACATACTGTGTGTTCAGGAGACCAGGTGGAAAGGTCACAAGGCTAGAAGCATAGGAGCAGAGTTTAAGCTCTTTTATCACGGTGTGGATGGGAAGAGAAATGGAGTCGGAGTCATCTTGAAGGAGGAGTTTGCCAGGAATATTCTAGAAGTGAAAAGAGTGTCAGACAGAGTGATGAGTCTCAAGTTAGAAATTAAAGGTGTGATGGTCAATGTTGTTAGTTGTTAGTGCCACAGACAGGATGTGAGCGAGAAGAGAAGGAGAGATTCTGGACGGGAGTTAGATTAAGTGATGCAGAGTACCCCCAGAGGTGAAAGAGTGGTCATTGGGGCAGACTTCAATGGACATGTTGGTGCAGGAAACAGAGGGGACGAGGAAGTGATGGGTAGGTTTGGTATCCAGGACAGGAACGCAGAAGGACAGATGTTGGTAGATTTCGCAAAAAGGATGGAAATGGCTGTGGTGAATACTTTCTTCCAGAAGAGAGAGGAGCATAGGGTGACTTATAAAAGTGGAGGTAGGAGCACACAGGTAGACTACATCTTGTGCAGGCGATGTAATTTAAAAGAAGTCAGTGACTGCAAAGTAGTAGCGGGTGAGTGTGTTGCCAAACAGCATAGGATGATGCTGATGGTGAGGAAGGTGAAGAAGGCAAAGGCAGAGCAGAAGACAAAGTGGTGGAAGTTGAAAAAGGAAGGGTGTCGGATTGTCTTCAAGGAGGAGTTGAAACAGGCGTTGGGTGGTCAGGAAGTGCTTCCAGATGACTGGACAACTACAGCTAATGTGATCAGGGAGACAGGTAGGAGAATACTTGGTGTGTCATCTGGAAGGAAAGTAGATAAGGAGACTTGGTGGTGGAATGAGGAAGTGCAGGAGTGTGTACAAAGGAAGAGATTAGCGAAGAAGAAGTGGGACATTGAGAAAACCGAAGAGATTAAACAGGAGTACAGGGAGACACAGCGTAAGGCGAAGGTAGCAGTGTCAAAGGCCAAACAGAGCGCGTTTGATGACTTGTATGCTCGGTTGGAAAGTAAGGAGGGAGAAAATGATTTATACAGGTTGGCACAGCAGAGAAATAGAGATGGGAAGAACGTGCAGCAAGTTAGATTGATAAAGGACAGAGAGGGAAATGTATTGACTGATGACAGAAGTGTGCTGGGAAGATGGAAAGAGTACTTTGAAGAGCTGATGAATGAGGAAAATGAGAGAGAAAAAAGAGTAGAAGAGGTGACTGTTGAGGACCAGGAAGTAGCAAAGATTAGTAAGGGTGAAGTGAGGAGGGCATTGAAGAGGATGAAGAATGGAAAGGCAGTTGGTCCTGATGACATACCGGTGGAGGTATGGAAGTGTCTAGGAGAGGTAGCAGTAGATTTTCTGACAAGAACATTTAACAAGGTCTTAGAGAGTGAGAGGATGCCAGAGGAATGGAGGAGAAGTGTGCTGGTGCCCATTTTTAAGAACAAGGGAGACGTGCAGAGTTGTGGCAACTACAGAGGGATAAAGTTGATGAGCCAAACGATGAAGTTATGGGAAAGAATAGTGGAAGCTAGACTAAGGGCAGAGGTCGGCATTTGTGAACAACAGTTTGGTTTCATGCCAAGAAAGAGCACCACAGATGCAGTGTTTGCCTTGAGGATGTTAATGGAGAAGTACAGAGAAGGTCAGAGGGAGCTGCATTGTGCCTTTGTGGATCTGGAGAAAGCATATGACAGGGTGCCGAGAGAAGAACTGTGGTATTGCATGAGGAAGTCTGGAGTGGCAGAGAAGTATGTTAGAGTGGTGCAGGACATGTATTAGAGATGTGAGACAGTGGTGAGGTGTGCTGTCGGTGTGACACAAGAGTTCAAGGTGGAGGTGGGACTGCATCAAGGGTCAGCTCTCAGCCCCTTCTTGTTTGCTATGGTGATGGACAGGCTGACAGAGGAGGTTAGACAAGATTCCCCATGGACTATGATGTTTTCAGATGACATTGTGATCTGTAGTGAGAGCAGAGAACAAGTGCAGGAAAATCTAGAGAGGTGGAGGTATGCCCTGGAAAGGAGGGGAATGAAAATTAGCCTCAGTAAGACAGAATACATGTGCATGAATGACAAGGACCAAAGAGGAACGGTGAGATTACAGGGAGCAGAGATAAGAAAGGTGGAGGATTTTAAGTACTTAGGCTCAACAATCCAGAGCAATGGAGAGTGTGGAAAAGAGGTCAAGAAGCGTGTACAGGCAGGTTGGAATGGTTGGAGAAAAGTGTGCGGTGTGATGTGTGATAGGAGGGTATCGGCAAGAATGAAAGGAAAAGTGTACAAGATGGTGTTGAGGCCAACGATGTTGTATGGGTTAGAAACAGTGGCCCTGGGGAAAAGACAGGAGGCAGAGTTGGAGGTAGCAGAGATGAAAATGTTGAGGTTCTCTTTGGGAGTAACGAGGATGGATAGGATTAGGAATGAGCACATCAGAGGGACAGCACATGTAAGACGTTTTGGAGACAAAGTCAGAGAGGCTAGATTGAGATGGTTTGGACATGTACAGAGGAGGGATAGTGAGTATATTGGTAATAGGATGCTGAGGCTGGAACTACCAGGCAAAAGGCCTAGAGGAAGACCAAAGAGACGATTCATGGATGTGGTGAAGGAGGACATGAAGGTCGTTGGTGTAAGAGAATAAGATGCAAAGGATAGGGTGAGATGAAGGCAGATGATTCGCTGTGGTGACCCCTGAAGGGAAAAGCCGAAAGGAAAAGAAGAAGAAGAATTATGACTTCCTGTGAATCATACCAGTTAAACTAATATATTAATTATAAATTCTGATAATGAGTTTATTAATAGTTAGTTATTTAAGTTATTGACCAAAATAATGAATTTGAAATAATAAATCAATCACCAAAGTTCTCATCTTATAACTGAATAATTAATAGTGGTATAACATATTGACAGTGCAGTTACAAGTTCAGAGTAATGTTGAGATATTAAGAAAAAAAATAAAAAACAGATATGACTGAAGAACTAAGTGATTATTTTCCCACTGATGCTAGCATGTGCACCACTTTAAAATTAGGCCTTTCAGCCCTCTGAATTAACTCTAACCCAGATGTCACACAACTCATGTTCCGGAGTCCTCTACAGGTCACCCATCACTTTAAGACGTAAGTGTTATGTTTATGATATGTTTATATGTTTATTGTAAATAATGGAACTGTGTAAAATTGTGGGTGGGGGGGTGGGGGGTTAACGCACTTGTCGGCAGTCAGGCGGATCCGGTTAATCTTGCTGCAGTGCTGGCTTTTGTGTTTTTCACGGAAATATCCAAAAACACATCTTTCCTCAAACTCAAGTAACTTCTTCAGATCATCAGGAGCCAGAAAGAGTTCTGTAAAAAAAAAAGAGACAGAAACTTAATACATACAAGAGTGACTCAGATAAAAAAGTACACACACACACACACACACACACACACACACACACACTTACTAAGGCCAGCGTCTTTATCCCTTGTAGATGTCCATTTATACTTCTGCCAGACTGCATTTGTGAACAAGGCCACATGACTCAGGATGCTCAACGGTGGCGGCAAGAATGTTTTTTTCTGATAGGTCATTATGTAACGGTAGCGATTGTACCGCCACAGCTGGTTGGATATGGTCTTCATGTGGATGTAAACATTACTGTGGGATAAAAAAAACACACAAACAGATGACCAAGGCCTCTAAACTGAAAAACACAAAGGTATAAGGGTGGAGCTCCTGGTAGATACAGTCGGCCCTCTACTTATGAAATTAATCCGTTCCAGAGCCTTTTTCAGAACCTGGAGTTTTTGTAAGTAGTGGTGCATTTTACATGTAAAACGCGTGATTCGTGCCAAGGCTCCCAAGACTACTCCATAAGCCATTTAAAAATGATAACAGTACACCAATTTTGTATGAAATATGTATGAAATAAGTGTCAAAAGTTCAAGAAAATTGTTTATTAAACCATTTAAACATTTTATTAACATATTAAACCATTTTATTAACATATTTATTAATTAAACCATTTTTAATAAATATTTTTATGAACACACATACACACACACACACACACACACACACACACACACACACACACACACAAAAAAAAAAACACTGTCTCTTTCTCTCTCTCTTTCAGTTGCACTCTGCCGAATGCAGGCTCCGCCCACACGCAGCTCGCAGCCGATGGAGATTTTGAGACAGGGTGTTGTATTTAAAGCGGAATTACCTGTTTGAAAGATCTGAGGTCTGATTCAATATTAACTTACTTCCTCGAGAGATCAGAGGTTCGGATTCAATATTATCTTCTTCCTTACGAGATCGGTGGTCTTGTGGCACCGCCCACTTCTGTACACAAAATGCTTCGTGGCCGAATGCGGAACTTTTGAGATGGGGCGCGACTCATCCATACCTCCTCAAATAAGCTGCAATGAGTACTCTCAAAACTCACAAAACTCACAGACCAACAGTGCATCTCTCCTTTACGTGTGTGACAAACAAGCTTATGGGTACAGTACTATGGAGATTCAGCTCCCTGCTGGCCAATGGGATGCCAATGAGAGGCCAGCGGGGCGGGATGTTGGGAGGCAGCCAGAGAGAGCAACTTTGTTAGGAGAGAACAACTCGCGCATTATTTGAATTTTTGAATGGCGCGTTTTAATTTTTGAATGGCGTATTTGGCGCTTTTCGTAAGAAGAGGTTGTTTTGCATACAGAGGGCGAAAATTTAGGAAAATGTTTTTCGTAACCTTGATTTTTCGTATTCAGAGGTTTTTTAAGTAAAGGGCCGACTGTATCTGTATTGATTTGTACCAGAGACGGGTGTTATAAGAGTAGCAAAGTAGTGCAGCTTCATTAAAGGCTGAACAGCTTCTGATTGAGTGTGTGCGTATTGTGAGTGTGTGATGATGTGATATAGAGATTGTGCAGGGGGTTTGGGGGGATTCACGGAGAGGGAGAGGGCTGGAGAAAGAGAGAGGGGGAGGGGAGAAATAAAGTGTGGTAGTGGGTTTTTATTGCCTGTGAATAGACAGTGAAGTTACAGGATTAAACTCTACAGCTCCTCAGCATCAGGAAAATTTGTGTTTTGCTCCTCTACTGCTGTGTGTGTGTGGGGGGGAGGGGGGTGATCCACATAATTAACACCAACTTCCACAAATGTCCTGTTTTGACATCAATCCTGTTTTTGAATCTCATTTGGGCAACTAATTAATCAGATTTAGCTAGCTTTTTCTCTTCTGATGGAAATGAATTTTAATCTCACTACTTTACTTTTCTTTTCTTTCTTTTCTTTTTACTTGATGTAGCTTTAGTTATTTTATTTATACTTTGTTTCTTCAAACGCCAATTAATGCAAACAAGTGCCCGCCCTCACGCTGGTCCCAAGCCCAGATAAATGCAGAGGGTTGTGTCAGGAAGGGCATCCGGCATAAAACTTTTGCCAGAATACAAAAAAGAAATTTCTTCAAACGCCAATTATTCTCCACTTCAAACCAAGAAGCAGAGGGAATCAACAGCATCCTGCTACTATCCACAAGTTCCCGGATATTGTTTGTATCATGGCAACTAGGAGGTTGTATCAGAGACCTCGCAGCGGGGCAAATTGGTGACAATGCGGTGGCAAACTCGTAAAGCCAAAGCTAACTCTGAGGCTCACCAATGGAAGCCTGGGCTTCACGGGTCGAACAGGTTTGCTTTCCTCAATGAGACACCCACTGAGAAACATAAAAGAGCGCTGGTTATAGGAATCTCTATTTTAAGGCATGTGAAATTAGCTGTCCTCAGCGGCACATGTTAACTGTATCCTGGGAGTCAGAGCACCAGACATAGCAGGTAAGATTCTTAGTTGAGTGCAGGTTCTCTAAGATACACGTGGGAGTTAATGATATACGCCTTCGTCAGTCAGAGGTGACGAAGAGTAACTTTATAGAGGTGCGAAAATTAGCAAGGGCAATGTCCGATGCTGTAATATGCTCTGGTACCATCCCAGTACAGCGTGGTGATGTAGCTTACAACGGGCTATGATTGCTGAACTGTTGGATGTCCAAGTGGTGGTCCAAAAACAACATGGGCTTTATAAATAATTGGAGCACTTATGAGGGTGAACCTGGCCTGATAGGGCGGGATGGTATCCATCCCACTCGGTAAGGTGCTGATCTGATTTTATGCAGCATAGAACATAGTGTAAGAACAGGGCTAGTCATTCAGTGACTATCCAGAGCCAAAGCCAAAGAGCAGACAAATAGACTAATCCGAAAGTCTGCTGGCTGAACAGAGTTGTCGCTCAAGGTCAAGTTCAATGCTTTAGAAATTGTCTGTTTCCCGAACTAAAGAAAAATGTAAACAAAAATGTAAAATGCTCCTAGTTTGTTTTAGTAATCTTATTAACAAAAATTTAAATTATACTGACTTTACAGTCTGCACCTTTGATCGAAAGACAGGGTTATTAAATGTTAGATCTCTTGAATCTAAAGCACTTATTGTTATCATTACTGATCAGGAGTTTAGTGTAATGTGTTTAACAGAAACATGGATTAAACCAAATTAATATGTAGCATTAAATGAAGCTCCTCGTCAAAGATACAGTTATATACACCAACCTCATCTAACTGGCAGAGGAGGAGCATCACAGATATTTATACTGATAATCTAGGCCTTACACAAAAATCTACACATGAATTTAAAGCATTTGAAATTCTATACACTAGCATTACCTATGTTCCAAGAAAAAATATCCACACGCATCTGATTCCTTGAATTATTATTTACAGATCCCCAGGGCCGGACTCCGAATTCATATGTGAATTTGCAGATTTTGTGTCAAACCTGGTTGTTTCTTTAGATCAAGCATAGCTTTTGTATCAATCCTAGATTCAGTTGGGGTGGGGGGAATAAGAATTTAATAGGTCTACTCATAAAGCTGCTCTAAATTTAATATTAACTTTAGGATTAAATATTGAAAATATAGTTGAAGTTCCAGTCTTGGAGTTGAAGTACACACCTCTTAGTACTAATATATACACCTCGTCGCGTTATCGCATTCAGTGACACTTTTACATGAACGGCTGCACAGAGTTTCATTAATAATCTTCCAGAATCAGCAACTTTGATCAGATCACCATTAGATCCCACAGAACTCGATCAAGCCACCAAGTACCTTCAGTCAAATTTACGCCATATGCTAGATAATGTAGCTCCTTTGAAAAGAAAACCAATCAGAGAGAAAAAATATCCCCCTCGTATAATGATAAAACACACGCCCACTAAAACAGAACAAATGCAAACCACGACGAAAATGGCGTCAAACTAAATTATTAGTTTTCCAATTAGAATGGAAGGAGAGTCTTGTTAATTATAGAAAGGTTCTGAGTGCTGTGAGAATAGAACATTCCTCAAATTTAATAGAAAATAAGAAAAATAATTCAAAATGCATATTTAATATTGTTACAGAGTTAACTAGGAATAAAACCATTAAGAAAACATGTTTCAATTAATATCAATTTATCAATTTTCAAATCAATTTATAGCAGTCATGACTGACTTTCTGGACTTTTTTAATGTTAAAATTGGAAATATCAGTTCAAAATTGATTCAGTAAATTTAAAGACAGGTTTGTGAATAAATAAAATGGTAAATAATAATATAAATATAGTAGATCCACAACTAGAGTGTTTGAGCCCCATTTAAAAGGTAAAATTAGTCACAATAATTTATTCATCAAAATCATCAAGCTGTGTGCTTGATCCAGTTCCTGCTTCTTTAAACAAATATTATCAGGAATGATCAACCCTTTATTGAATGTAATAAAGTATTCCCTTAGCACTGGTTATGTGACTAAATCCTTTAAACTAGCAGTTATCAAACCTCTGATGTCAACCCATATCAGCTGTCCAACTAGAGACCAACATCAAGCCTCCTTTTTATCTCTAAGATCTTAGAAAAAGCTGTAGCACAACAGTTATGTTCATGTCTTTGTAAGAATAACATTCACGAAATGTATCATTCAGGATTTAGGCCTCATCATAGCACAGAGACGGCACTCGTTAAGGTGGTAAATGACCTACTGGTTGCTTCCGACCACGGATGTGTCTTCTTGCTTGTGTTACAATTACATCTTTGACATCTTTTTCCAATTTTTACAATTACAATCTTTGACATTATTGATCGCATAATTCTCCTCGGCAGATTAGATAAAGTTTTTGAAGATAAGGGAAGATAAGATAAGATACAGCTTTATTAATATCTCAATGGAGAAATTCACTGTTACAGGCTCTTGAGGTACCATCAGTCTGTCTGTCTTCCTTTAGACTTTTTCCCTTTTACTCGGGAGTCGCCACAGCGAATCATCTGATTTGCACGTTTTATTTGGCAGAGGTTTTTACGTCGAATGCCCTTCCTGTCACAACCCTTTTAGCAAGGGACAGAAACACGCTGACAACTTTGCAGCTACTCTTTACGAATGTCAGCAATGGTTCTTTTACATGCCTCTCACCATAGACAGTGAGAGACATGGCCCGCCTTTGATAACCCAGTTAGCCGCACTGGGTGGGAGGGTGACAACCTTGTGGAGAGTGGGACTCGAACCCCCAACCTTTGGATCAGCGATCCAGCACCCTATACCACTAGACCACCACTGCCCCTTGAGGTACCATCAGTAGGGGGTGCAAAAATAGATACATATACAAACATACACACATACATATATATTATATAAGTAAATAAATAAATAGATACATAAATAGTATAAATTAATATACAATAAAAAAGAATAGAAGGGAAAACTTTGTAGACTGGCCTATATTCAAGTGTAAATGTATCTGAGGGCAGAGTAGATGGGTTGATATGGTTCACAGTCAGTGGGGTAGATGTGGTTAATTAAAGTGCACGGGTTTTTATTTCACATAACTGGTATTTTCACAGACAGTTACAAAATGGTGTTGTACAGTCTGACTGCAGTGGGAATGAACGACCTGCGTTAGCGCTCCTTCCTGCACTGATGATGTCTCAGTCGTCCACTGAAGGAGCTACTCAGCTTCTCTACAGTCTGGTGCAGTGGGTGAGAGATGTTGACCATGATGGATGTGAGCTTTGCTACCATCCTCCTCTCACTCACCTCCTCCACAGAGTCCAGTGGGCAGCCTAGGACAGAGCTGGCCCTCCTAACCAGCTTGTTCAGTCTCTTTCTGTCCCGCTCTGTGCTGCCCGGGGCCCAGCAGATGGCAGTGTAGAGGATTGCAGAGGCTAACACAGAGCCATAAAAAGTCCTGAGCAGAGGTCTGCATACTCCGAAGGACCTAAGTCTCCTCAGAAGGTGGAGGCGACTCTGGCCCTTCTTGTACAGGGCGTTGGTGTTGTGGGACCAGTCCAGATGATTGTTAAGGTGAACGCCCAGGTACTTGAAACTGTCCATTGTCTCAATGTCCTGTCCCTGGATGTTCACTTTAAAAAGATAAAGAAGAGCTCCTGTAACTGGCTGCAGGTCACCCGGCGCCATCTTGAAAAACCGAACCGCTCTCTGATGCTTTAAATCTTATTTAACTGACCGTTATTAGTTTATAGCTGTAAATGGTGATTTCTCTGTAGGTGTTGATGTTAAGTTTGGTGTTCCTCAAGGTTCTGTCCTCGGTCAGTTTCTATTTTCTCTATACATACTCCATTTGGATGATATGATTCATGATCATGGTACAGTAGGCCCTTGACTATTCAGGGTTTTGCACTTGTGCCCCTACATATTCGCGGATTGCCAAGCAACTGTCAATGATCCAATTCAGCCAATGGCTGTTCTCTCTCCTGCTGATTGGTTGAGATGATGTAATGCCCCTTTTCTTCATTCATGCACACTTTGTGCATGAGCTTTTATAGTGTGTGATTTTTTTTAGTTACAGTTAAGCTCCATCATGCCACCCAAACGCTGCGCACATTCTCAGGCTTCTTGTAAGGTGCCGAAGCGCAAGAAGAAGGTAATGATGTTGCATGAAAAAGTAGAACTGCTTGATATTGATTCAGAAAGGAGAATGTTTTGCTGCAGAAGTGCTAAGAAGGTGAATGTTGTATGAAACAAGGTCATCATTAGAATGGAACCTGCCTTAGTATTCTGGCTACTTCTATTTCAGGGTTAGGTAACCTTTGCCATTCAAAAAACCATTTGGACCCATTTTCCATATTAAAGAAAATACTGGGAGCCACAAATCCTTTTTTTTTGACATTTTAAATAAAATAGCACTGTATATAATGTTTTCCCTTTTTCTTTATGCTAATACAAAACAACAATGTGTTCCATTGATTTAAACAGTTGCACAGACCATTAAATTCTGCTTGCAACAAAAACATTTAGATTAAAAAAAATCACCAGCCTCCCCGCGACCCTAATTCGGATTAAATTTTAGAAAATGAATAAATGTGTTCGAGTCCTTCTTGTATTTTTATGAAGAAAAAGAATATCTGTTCCACGAAGCGAGGGACGGGGTGCAGCCAGATGTGTTCACGGGTTGGGTAGTCTACCTCACCATGACGCCCTTTGTGGGATTTTCTTTTTTTTTTTTTATTCGTTATATTATTGTTGTTTTGTCATAGTTTTAATTTACAAAAATGACAGCAACACAGAAAAGCATATGAAGACTTATTTTAAGAAGGAGCCTGCTCAACATTCTTTCAATGCTTAATGCTGCATTGACCGCCCCATTCTGAGTGGAGACGGAACCAGACCCAGTCTTTTATTTTGTTACTGGGAGGAGAGTTATTTAATTCAGAGATTGCTGTGTATAAACAAATCTCATTCACCGTCTCTGACTTCAGCCCTGATTTCCATTCCTGGAATACAAACCCTGGTGGCAGAAAAAAATTTCTCTCTCTCTCTCGCCATGCTGCTGATGGTGAGAACACTCCTTACAATGAGTACAAGAATTTGAAAATCCACCAACACAGCAGATCAAAAACACTGAAACTCTCAATATAGCTGTTTAATATAACGATAGACATATCCACAAGAACACACACACAAAATCACCCCGCCGACACCAAATAAATATCCGCCCACACCGTTGACTGTTAATTTTCATCTATGTAATTTTCAACCCTAAAAGAGCATTTTTGGAAGGGTACCTGTGGGTACCCGACCCTTACAGGACTCTGTCTTAGGCAGATTCTCCCATCATTCAGGTGAAAGCTGGTTTAACTCTCTGCCCCTGGAAGCCCGAAGTGCTTCCGATGTGAGTAAATAAGCGCCATTTTCTTTTTGCAGATGTCTGGATGTTCTAATAGGAATATAAACAACCTCCAGTTAGAGCAGAATGCAGCAGCGAGAGTATTTACTAGAACCAGAAGACATGAGTATATCACCCAGCCCGTGTTTACACTGCACTGGCTCCCAGTTAGATTGCGCATCGAATATAAAATACTACTTTTAACCTGTAAAGCACTTAATAGTCTTGTGCCACATTATCTTAGTGAACTTCTTTTCATTTATGATCCGACATGTCCCCTTAGATCAAAAGTTGCAGGTTGCTTAATGATACCTCAAATAATGAAGTCTACTGCAGGGTGGAGCTTCTCTTACAAAGCCCCATAGTTATGGAATACCCTTCCAGTTAATGTCCGGGACCCTGACACAGTCTCTGTTTTTAACATGAGGATGAAAACACACTTGTTTAGTGGAGCATTTATGTAAAAGGATTTTATTATGTAAATGAGCAGATCTGGGAGTCTCAGGCATAGAAAGTTCTGGTAAACTGTGATGTTGAAATGCTGTCGCTCCCCCACTCTACACGTTCACCTAGGTCTGTTTGACAGTGGGGTGGCTGATTGCTCAGTGGCACAAGGTTCCTTATGTCTGTCTTCCTTCTGGTTCTCTCTCTTTTAGTTCTGCTGCCAGAGCCAGTCATGCCGAAATCGCTGCTGCACTCAGAAATAATAAATTCTTGTACAATGGTTACCTCACCTTACGAAAGACCCAAATGCATTTACTTAAACTTTCCGTCTCTGGATACGAAAAAAAAATTCATGTTACGAAACGCTCCATCTCAAAAATTTAAATAATGGTCGAGTTGCTCTCCTATTGGCTATCTCCGAACACCCTGCTCTGCTGGCCTCCCATTGGCAATTATGGTGCTGCATCTCCCTAATACCCATGATGATTTTTATGTTCCTTTGACCCATTGTTCGTCACAGAGATGCAGCTCCCTCCCATTGGCTATTATGGAGCTGCATCTCCATAATACCCATGATGCTTTTCGTGTGCCTTCGACCCATTGTTCGTCATGGAGTTCTGACACACATAAAGGACAGAGTTACTGTTTCGTGAATTTTTCGAGTGTGCTCATTGCAACTTTTTTTTTTGGCTCAGGCTTTTAATCTTGCATAAACATTTGTAAGATTATAACTCTGCTAAGAAGACATGGTCAACACACGCATGTGCAGACACACACACACACACACACACACACACACACACGCACCCTCCCTTCCCCCCCACACACAAACACGTGCGTGCACAAACACACACACATACACACACACACACACACACACACACACACACACACTCACACACATTCCCGGTGAAAGTGATTCCCGGTGCGAGTGAAAAGAACAAGTGGGCTCATGGCATGCGGTTGAGTGATATCACAAAGGAATATGGCCGAAACCCATCTACTATCGGTATAATATTGAAGCAGAAGGAGGCCTTAAAAGGTATACTATTGTAATTTTTAAAGGGTTTAGGGGGTAGTATTGGGGGCCTTGGAACGAATCAGGCTTTTTACATGTAAAATGCTACTCAACTTACGAAAAAATCAGGTTACGAAATCACTTCTGGAACGGATTAATTTCGTAAGGTGAGGTACCACTGTATTTCCATTACTACTCTCTCTCTCTCTCTCTCTCTCTCTCTCTCTCTCTCTCTCTCTCTCTGTGTTTTTTGTTGAGGAACACATTCTCCTTCTGGGATGCCGCTGATCCTGATCCTTCTACTCTGAGTCCTGTGGCCTGTCCTGGTGTGCTGTTGATTGCTCAAGTTCACATTTTGGAAGCCCCTCCTTCCTGTTGATCAGGATCTATATGGACCCAGATGTGCACTAACAGACTGTGAACATGACCTTTCACTGCTGCCGATATAAACTCTTTTACCCACAATTATTAAGGACATACAGTTTTATAGCCAACTCAATTACATTTTGGATTGTAATGTTTGTATCCTATGTTTCCACCCAAATGAGGATGTGTTTTCCTTTTCGACCTGGTTCCTATCAAGGTTTCTACCTCACATCTGTCTGTCTGTCTTCCTTTCGGCTCTTTCCCTTTTACTCGGGAGTTGCCACAGCGAATCATCTGATTCGCACATTTGATTTGAATCTGCTGTTAAGCGGTGCCTGTACCGGTCCGTCGTGGTGAAGAAGGAGCTGAGCCGCAAGGCAAAGCTCTCAATTTACCAGTCGATCTATGGTCCAACCCTCACCTATGGTCACGAGCTTTGGGTAATGACCGAAAGAACGAGATCACGGATACAAGCGGCTGAAATGAGCTTCCTTCGCCGGTTTGCAGGGTTCTCCCTTAGAGATAAGGTGAGAAGCTCCACCATCCGGGGAGAGCTCGGAGTAGATCTGCTGCTCCTCCGCATTGAGAGGGGTCAGTTGAGGTGGCTCAGGCATCTGGTCAGAATGCCCCCCGGACGCCTCCCTGGTGTGGTGTTTCGGGCATGTCCAACCGGGAAGAGACCCCGGGGTCAACCTAGAACACGCTGGAGGGACTATGTCTCTCGGCTTGTCTGGGACCGCCTCGGTGTCCCCCCCGGGAGAGTTGGAGGAAGTGGCTCAGGAGAGGGACGTCTGGACCTCTTTGCTTAGGTTGCTGCCCCCGCGACCCGACCCTGGACTAAGCGGAAGATTATGATGATGATGATTTAGCAGAGGTTTTTATGTCGGATGCCCTTCCTGTCACAACCCTTTATAGTAAGGGACAGAAACACGCTGATGACTTTGCAGCCTACTCTTTACGAAAGTCAGCAATGATTCTTTTACATGCCTCTCACCATAGACAGTGAGAGACATGGCCCGCCTTTGATAACCCAGTTAGCTGTGCTGGGGGGGACAGTGACAACCTTGTGGAGAGTGGGACTCGAACCCCCAACCTTTGGATCAGCAATCCAGTGCCCTATACATCTACTGAGGGAATTTTTCCTTGCCACTGTCATGGTTGTGGTGGTGGTGGTCATTAGAGATGTGTAGGGGTATATACAATAGGAAATGTTTAAAATCTTTTATCTTTTGTAAACTCCTACTTTTACTGTGTAAAACTGCTTTGTGGCAATGTCAACTGTAAAAAGCGCCATACAAATAAAACGGAATTGAATTGAATTTTCTACAAATAAATCACCCTGGTATTTTCCGATTGTGGTCTGCAGTGAACAAAGTCAAGGGTAACACTGAGGTTTTTTCACCGTCTTTCACTGTATATTGTTATTTGTATTGTTGCCCGTCATCATTCAAGTCTGTATTAACAACAGCTGATCACCATCAACTCTCCAACACCTTTGCCTTTTTAGAGTTCCTGTGGTGGACACACACGGACACCAGTCAGGATTAACATCCAAACTGTATTCTATCCCAATGGATTATTTATGAGTCTTGTTATTGGTTTCTACACCTTTAATCCAGTCTCACCCAGGATTCTCTGGAACTCCAATAAAGTCTCTGTTCTCCTCACTGTGGCTTCTCTCTGCTTTGTTTTATGGCGAGTTTTTGTCTAAGTAGTGCTTTAGTGGTGTGATGCAGCTTCCACTTTCTCATTGAAGTGTTTTTTTGGACATCTAAACTTTTAGATATAATTTCATATTCTATAAGTTGGATATTAATTTACAGAAATCATGTTCATTCTTTTCCTCCAGACTGACCATCTTCACAATGACAATTGATTTAAGGTGATTTTTCTATAGGTGTTCCCTTTTCTAAACATGTTCCTCCTGGAGTATTTGTCTCTGTTTACAGAACGTGAGCTGATGATTAAAACAGTAACTTGAAGCAGTATGTAAAACTCAGGGTACGATATTCCAGGATGTTAGTCTCACAGAGTGTATCGGTCAATCAGTAGGTGCTGGTAGCTGGTTGATTGGTATTCTCAGTAACACCAGCACCATTACAGAGAGGCAAAGAGACTGATTGACAAAAGAATATTGTTAAGTGGTCTATTCCATTTTATGAGACATTCCACAATAACTGGAGGGGTACTCATAGAGTGTAAAGGTACCTCCCCCACACAGCAGGGATAATGTAGTAATCTGTAACTTGTATGGTACTCATTTTAATCACCCATGTACTCATCCTCTGATATGTTCGGGAGTACATGGACATGACCAAATTACCAAAAGAAAAGGTTTTTTTGAAGGTTTTACAAGATGTAACCTTTTTAAAATAACTCCAAATCAAACTGTCTCATGTGGAAGTCCACATGTCTGTCTGTCTTCCTTTCGGCTTTTTACCTTTTACTCGGGAGTCGCCACAGTGAATCATCTTGATTCGCACATTTTGATTTGGCAGAGGTTTTTTACGTCGGATGCCCTTCCTGTCACAGCCCTTTTAGCAAGGGACAGAAACACGCTGACGGCTTTGCAGCCTACTCTTTACGAATGTCAGCAATGGTTCTTTTACATGCCTCCCACCATAGACAGTGAGAGACATAGCCTGCCTTTGATATAACCCAGTTAGCCGCACTGGGGGGAACAGTGACAACCTTGTGGAGAGTGGGACTCGAACCCCCAACCTTTGGATCAGCAATCCAGCGCCCTATACCACTAGACCACCACTGCCCCACGTGGAAGTCCACATATATAACTCATTATAACGGCATGTCTATCGGCACTCATTTCAGAGTTATAAGCACTCTAACTTTGAAACTTTGCTTTGACCTTCTGTCCTTCCTTGACCTGGCAAAACCAAAGCCTCTCTGGGACTCAGGTAGATTAATGTCTTCACCAAGTATGGTGTCAATCTGTGGGCGAGATTTTGTTCACAAACAAATTGAAAAAAAAAAAAAGATTTCAAAAACGCCTGCAGACTGAATACTTCCGCAATAGAGACAACAAGAATGTGTATACCATATTTGACGTGGTAAGCACCCTGGGCGCTTAAAAATTGGAATGGATGGGCGCTTATAAAAATGTTGCCAGTGGAGTGGAATGGTAACTGCTTTTACCATCGAAGTGGAAAACATAAATAATTACAGAACAATTAAATAGTTTTACTGGTATTTTTGTTGTTCATTTTGTGGTATCAACCAAACTACTTACATGAAAGCTAAAAATAAACAGAAAACAGCATTTTTTTTTTTTTTAAATCCTCCGATGTAAAATTGAGCTAATCAACATGAATGTCAACTTTAGCACATGGCACGTTGAACCAATCAACACAAAGGTCAACTTTAGCACATGGCCAGGAATGTCTTTAAATTTATGAAGTAAGTGAGTAGGAGAATCGGGTGAAAAATACTCGTCATCACTTTCTGATAGGTCCATATCTGGCTCATCGCTTCATTCATTCAGAGCATCCCATAGTTTTGCTGTAGCAGTTTCTCATGGTTCTTTGGTTGTTGGACATTTACAAAGAGAACACAGCAAAATATTTTCCTGTTTTTTTAAAGCATGAGGAACGATCAAATGTATTGTTACTGATGAACATTATAGACATTCCCCAGTGGCAGGGGGTATTGAAATATCGTGTAAACTCACCTTTACAAGCAGTGAACGCCTCATTTTACCATTAGAGACTGATCGAATAAAATTGGTAAGTTTGATCTACCATTTTGCTCTCAGTACATATGGGCGGTTATTAGACGCGAGATAAAAACCCTAGGGGGGGCTTATTGGAGCAAGGCGCTTATTACTTCGAATATGGTATTTCTTATTTGTTATTTTGTACAGTATATATAGTAGATCCATACTTGTAGAAGGCAATAAGGAGGTTGACCATGATGATGTACTGCATGAAGAGGTAGACGGCCTGCAGGAGGGGGTTGAGGAATGAAGCAGGAGGACAATCAAGATTTTCTTCACATGCTATCAAAAAACAAAAGAAAAAGAAAAACAAAGCAACACAGTAACGTCAGCTCGGTAAAAAAAATAAACATTTCTCACATAATATTAAGTAATATGAAATTATATTAAAAAGAAAATAAATTAAGGTTAATGTATTTAAATATAAGTAAACTTGTGATTGACTGACATAGCTTTGAGGGATGTGTGCTTCAACCAACTGGGTCTGTCTATCTGTCTGTCTGTCTGTCTGTATGTCTGTCTGTGTATTTATTTCTTTCTGTCTTTATTTTTGTTACTCACGATTAATCTCTCCAGCATACACCTCCCCAAACATCATAAAGTAGGGCTGGAACAGCACTTGCTTCAGAAGGTTCCAGGACGGTTCCGAATATGGATTTAGGATGGCAAACCGAGGAGTGCCAAAACTCACCAGCACAATTCCCATGATGACCACAATGTAGAACATGTTCTTCATCTGTAACAATATTAAATATTATGTAAAGTTCTACACATACACAAGCCACAACAAATCAATGTAGTATTGCACTGCAACATACAGTCCCAAGTGCCAACTTACAGATAGGATTTACATGATTTATGGAACTGAGCCACACTAATACTGATAATGAGTGATTTACTTATATTTTAGAAATTTTATTTAGCTACTTAAGTGTAACTGGTAGACACGACACCCCCCCGAGCGCACACAATAATTTGTATACACTGCTCTCCATAATTATTGACACCCCTGGTTCGTCTTTTCCTTTCAGCGTTTTCCATTTTTCAGAGGTCACCACAGCGAATCATCTAAATTCACGTTTGATTTGGCATAGGTTTTTACAGATGCCCTTCCTGACACAACCCTTTAGCTGGGGACAGAAAAAGGCTGACCGCTATGCAGCTCCTCTTTACGAAAGTTAGCAATGGTTCTTTTACATGAACCTCTCACCATAGACGGTGAGAGACACGGCCGGCCTTTGATAACCCAGTTAGCTGTTCTGGGGGGGACAGTGACAACCTTGTGGAGAGTGTGACTCGAACCGCCAACCTTAGGATCAGTGATCCAGTGCCCTTTACCAACAGGCCACCACTGCCCCCAATTATTGGCACCCCTGGTTAAAGTGTATTAAAAGCCTTAAAATAAATTACATTTTTTGCAGAAGCTCCTCTCACACTTAAAACTGTAGAAAAATATAATGTTTCACTCAAGTGAATTTTAAAGGTGAAAAATAAATCCCTGACTAATAAATAATTATTTTTCATAAAACCACCTGTTCCACAATTATTGGCACCCCTAACCATTCTTGGGAAATAAATGTAATTGAAGTATCTCTGTTATTTCTATAGTAGTTTACAAAGTTGATCAGAGTATCAAGTAACACTTAATTAGTAATTCATCACTTTCTGTTTCCCCGGGGTTTCAACATGGTGTGACACAGAGGCCATTTCTCTTATCCGCTCTTCAACATGGGAAAGACAAAAGAAAACATCATTCAAGTAAGGCAGATGTGTATCGACCTTCACAAGTCAGGCAATGGCTACAGAAAAGAGTCACTCTTTTACACATCTATGCATATCTACTGTCAGATGAATGATTAAGAGGTTTAAAACAACTGGAACAGTGGTAAACAAGCCTGGACGAGAACACAGTTATTTTTGCCACATTTTTAACACGAGGGTTATTTTGAGGAGGTTGGTAAGAGAAACAAGTTCTCCAAAGCTCAATGTTAAAGAATCACAACAAATGAGAGCATTTTGGGGTCAAAAAGTCTCCAAAACAACCATCAGACGCCATCTACATGCCAACAAGCTGCTTGGGAGGAATGCAGGGAAAAAACCCTTTCTTACTCATAATCATAAACATAAACATCTGGAGTTCATTAAGTGGTACTGGGACTTCAACTAGGACCATGACATCTGGTCAAATGAGACCAAGCTAGAGCTTTTTGGTAACAAACACCCTTAAGTGGGTCTGGCGGAACACAAAAGATGAGAATGCCGAAAAGTACCTCATTGTGGAATATGGGGGGGGGGTCCTCTTCCAGAGGCAGTGGGAACCTTGTTAGGGTGCATAGCATCATGAATACTTTGAAATACCAGAACATTTTAAATCAAAATCTGGTGGCCTCTGCCCGAAAACTGAAGACAGGCCGTCACTGGGTCTTTCAGCAAGATAACGACTCTAAACATGTGGCCCAAACTACACAGAAATGGTTCACTAGACACAAAATCAAGCTCCTCCCATGGCCATCTCAGTCCCCAGACCTCAACCCCACTGAAACCCTGTGGAGTGAGCTGAAGAGGAGAGAGCAGAGGAGAAGACCATGTCAGTGGATGATTTAGAGATATTGTGTAGAGAGGAATGGTTCAAGATCCATCTTTCTGTATTCTCCCATTTTGTGAAACATGTTACAGAGAAGATTGGATGCTGGGGTTTTTTTGGTTTGTTTGTTTGTTTTTTTCGTTTTTTTGAAATAGTTGGTTGTATTAACAATAAACACAACAAAACAAAAAGTATTAACATCAAGGATGATAATAATTGTTTCACACATGATTTGATGTAAAATAATTATTTGTGGGATTTTTTTTCACACTGAATAAATAAACTTGAATTAAAGGTTGGATTTTCCTCTTTTTTTCATTGTGGTTAAGGGGAAAAAAAAACCTGAATTTATTAGAAACTAAGGAACATAACCAGGGGTGTGTCGAAAAAAACTCAGGCTCTCCTGTCCAAGATGAACATATGCTAGTGGAAAGAAGGTCCCCCACTACTCCTCTTTGGTCATGTTTGGTTTGTCTCTTATCCAAATAGTTTAAAACTCACTTTATGCTTAATAAAATAAAGAATGTCGCCACATTAGGTGAGAAGAGGAAAAATATCATTTTTATTCCAGCAACACTGCAGATATGTTGGAAAAAGGCTCCTTTCTCTGCCTCTGATATCCCCTTCGTATATACTGTTCAGTAATACTGAGTCAGTTTTTACAGTCTGAGCCAATTTCTTCTTATGTTTGCATTTTTAGCCCTTTTAGTTCCGCCTTCCTTAATTTGCATATTCTTTCTCGATTTCCCATTATTTCCCAGTTGTCTCTGTACCACTCTTAGTTTGACATCAGTCCCCACTTGACATCATTTTCTTTCATAAAATTTATTCTTATTTCCAGTCAACTTCGGGTGGTATTTTAAAATATAGGCGCTTAGCTATAAGCACCTTCTTCCTGGTTTGATTTATTTTCTGGAGCTCTCTTGGCCTGCACACACTGATTTAACAGATTATCATCTACCTAATTCTCATTTTAAATCATCATGTGTAAGTACTACCATCTACTATCATCATATATATCAGAAATGTAATGTTTATATAATATAATATAAAATATAATGTGTATATATATATATATATATATATATATATATATATATATATATATATATATATATATATATATATATATATATATAATATAAAATATAATGTTTAATTATCAGTATATCAGATACTATCATGTGTAAGTTTTTACTGCCCCTTATCATACTTAAGTTTAAAATAGTAAAATGCATTTTGCAAGAATATGAATGAACATTGGTTATATTTCTTAAGCTTTTGAAATTAATGCGCCATATGTTTGTCTTAGCAATTAGTGTACCAGTGTTCCCAGTAACCACTTATAGGTGCATGGCCTGGGCTTCAGGCCTTTATGCGTTGCAATATTTATTCTTAAAACCCTTGCATTGATTTACAGTTGATTATATATTCACAAGACATGCGCCACATTCCTCCTTGCCTATCTCTCCTCTCTGCTGATATTCTGGACTTCTTGCACTTCCTGGCAGCTACTCAGGTCCAGCCTTCCTGTCCTGTCAGCCTGAGCAAGTCAATCAGTCTCAACCACACACGTGTGACCAATCTACTCAGACTGACGATCTTCCTTACCATCCGCATCACTCCACAGTCCTCACGGCTCTCCACATCCTACTGGTTCTCCCTGCATTCCTCTACTTTCCCTTGACTAATCAGACTACTCTGATCATTCTCCCAACTACGCTTCTCCCGTGCCCTTTCCCTTGCCTCCTGGCTGGCCTGTCTCTCCCACTGACCAACTTCCCCCATTGCGTTTGAGCCTTTATCTTCGACTGATGTAGTGTCCATCATCCCCTTAGACAGACAGAATGATTTCCAATCTTACTTTTTTATACTTTTGGTTCTGTGTGGTCATTGCACCTTGCTACACTGTTTGCTTTACCAACATACCTGAGATAGTATACAATATCACATGGTTACACTCAAGCATTAGTTTTGTATTTTCTCACCTAAGTACAGTATTATTCTCATCTGTTACTATGTTAACTATTGCTAAAACATTAAGCAAAAAATAACATGAGAGAGAGATTTCCTTTCGGCTTTTCCCTTTTTCAGGGGTCGCCACAGCAAATGATTCACACGTTTGATTTGGCATAGGTTTTTTTACGTCGGATGCCCTTCCTGACACAACCCTTTTAACAAGGGACAGAAACACGCTGACAGCTTTGCAGCGTACTCTTTTACAAAAGTCAGCAATGGTTCTTTTACATGCCTCTCACCATAGACAGTTTCTCTCATGAGACATGGCCCGCTTTTGATAACCCAGTTAGCTGCACTGGAGGGACAGTGACAGTGACAACCCTGTGGGGACTCAAACCCCCAACCTTAGAATCAGTAATCCAGTGCCCTATACCACTAGACCACCACTGCCCCAAGCAAAAAATACCATATAAGTAGAAATGTTCCCACAGGTGCCAATAATTATGGGTGGCAGTGTAAGTATTCCTGAGTTCATACAGTATTTTCCATGAGAGATTTATGCCTATTTTTAATGCAGTGTCCCCTGAGGGCCTGAGATCATAGGTATCCAATATTGATTTTCAACCTTTCCCCCTGTGAATGGAGATTTCTTTAGATTCTTGGAATGTTGAGATGATATTATATACTGTAGATGAGATACTAAAGAACACTATTCTGAAATTGTTCCATAATTTTTAGATGCAGTTTTTGTCGGTTGGTGAACGTCTACCAAAAGTTATTTTTTAAAACCCTGGTTTTTTAGTAACACTTACCGTTATCAGCTTGTATTTTTCATAAAATAGTAAAATTTCTCACTTTCAACTCTTTTTGTGTGTGTGTGTGTGTGTGTGTGTGTGTGTGTGTGTGTGTATGTGTGTTTGACTGTGAATAAAATACGAGTTATTGAGATTTTAAAATCATTGTATTTCAACATTTTACACAGTGTCCCACAGCATTGCTACTAAAATCTATAATTTATGAAATGTAAATGGAACATACCATGTTCGAAATCATGGTGAGGTAGGGTCCAGCTTGTTGGTTAATAGCCAGCAGGTCTAGCAAACGTACGAACCATAAAATGATATCCAGACAGTAAATGATGCGCCCAGTCGTGTGCACCAGACCTGTGTACCAGCGCAACCCCGTGCCCGTGAAGAAAAGAAGAATGGCAACAAAGTCGTTCATATTCCAGTATTCACTGAACCACATTTTCAGCTTTGTGCTAAACTTTGGAGGTTCAGATGCACATACCTAAAGAAGAAAGAGGACATTTTGACCAGGTGGAGCATGGCTGAACAAGAAAGTGTGACAGAAGGGTTATTGTGGAGCACCTGTAGTTTATTACTGATTATGTTTTCAAAAAAATATGTATTTATTTATGACTCCAGTTATTATGACACATGATGCAATCATTAAGGTCAGTGCCATGTTGTGATTTTAGTGTAATTTCAATGAGTAGAATGTGTTGACACCTTGTCTCTGTAATAATGGTTCTTTTTTTAAACTATGCTTATGACAGGCCTTTTGGTGCTGTTTCTGCACATAGATTCAGTAATCCACATCAGAGCACCATGTTTTATTCCCTGATATTAAACCGATATATCAATATGTTTCTATCAATATGTTCAGTTCAGTTCATTTTCTGTAACCGCCAAATCCTAATTAGGGTCGCGGGGAGGCTGGCGCCAATCCCAGTCGAGTCCGGGAGAGAGCAGAGTAGACCCTGGACAGCTCGCCAGGCCATCACAAGGTGGAAACACGCTGACGGCTTTGCAGCCTACTCTTGTCGAAAAAGTCAGCAATTGTTCTTTTACGTTGCCTCACACGATAGACAGTGAGAAACATGGCCGGCCTTTCATAACCCAGTTAGCTGCACTGGGGGGAGGGGGGGCAGTGACAACCTGTGGTGAGTGGGGCTTGAACCCCCAACCTTAGGATCAGTGATCCAGCACCTGTACCACTAGGCAACCACTCCCCTTATATCAGTTCATTTTCTGTAACCGCTTAATCCTAATTTGGGTCGCGGGGAGGCTTGTGCTCATCCCAGCCAACTTCGGGTGAGGGCAGAGTACACCCTGGACAGCTCGCCAGGTCATCGCAGGGCGGAAACATGCCGATGGCTTTGCAGCCTACTCTTTACGAAAGTCAGCAATGGTTCTTTTACATGCCTCTCACCATAGACAGTGGGAGACATGGCCGGCCTTTGATAACCCAGTTAGCTGCAGTGGGGAGGACAGTGACAACCTTGTGGAGAGTGGGACTCAAACCCCCAACCTTTGGATCAGCGATCCAGCGCCCTATACCACTAGACCACCACTGCCCCTCCCCTTATATCAATATGTTTATATCAATATATTAAAAAAAAGATAAATCAGATTTGTATCATACCACCTATTTGCTCCCATCATCATCATCATCATCTTCCGCTAAATCTGGGGCCAGGTCGCGGGGGCAGCAGCCTAAGCAATGAGGTTAGCTGTTCCTCTCTCCAGCCACTTCCTCCAGATCTTCTGGGGGGCGCCAAGGCTTTCCCAGTCCAACAGAGAAACATAATCACTCCAGGGTGTTCTGGGTGACCTCGGTGTCTCTTCCCGGTTAGTGTTCAGGAGGCATTTTAACCAGATGCCCAAGCCACCTCTGCTGGCTCCTCTCAGTGCGAAAGCGCAGCGGTTCTACTCCGAGCTCACTCCGGATGGCTGAGCTTTTCACCCTCTCTAAGGGAGAGCCCCGTTACCCAGCGAAGGAAGCTCATTTCAGCTGCTTGTATCAGCAATATTGTTCTTTCAGTCACTACCCAAAGTACCTGACCATCAGTGATGGTTGGAATGTGGATTGACTGGTAAATTGAGAGCTTTGCTTAACGGCTCAGCTCCATCTTCACCAAAATGGACTGGTGCAGGCTCTGCTTTACAGAAGAGGCTGCAGCGCTCCGCCTGTCGCTCTCTTACTCCATCCTTCCCTCACTCGTGAAGAAAACCCTGTGACTAGACCTCTTCAAATTTGACTTTTTTTCATCAAACATATGCAAACTGATATTTTTCCCATTCTCCAAGGTCTATATTAATTAAATATACCAGTTACTTTGATCTTGGACCTTGGCTATGCCTGCCCCAAGAGCCATGTAGTTTTATTGCTGACGTTTTTCAAAAATGCTGAAAAATTGGGGATGTTATGTCTTTGTGTTTTTTGTAGCTTCCCAGAGGTTGATGCTATAGCATTAAAAGTGGTACCAAATGCAAGCCAGTAAAATTTTCTTGCATATGGTAGTAAACACAACAAAGCATATGAAAACCTGTGTAAATTTTTTTTAATTATATTAAATTTTATTTATTATAAATTATAAATATATATATATATATATATATATATATATATATATATATATATATATATATTTTTTTTTTTTTTTTTTTTTATGTTATTAAGAGTAACATTTTTGAAGTTATGTATCATATATCATCCTTTCGAAACACAAAAAAAAAAGTATTTATTAGTTAAAATTTACACAGGTGTTCATGTGTTTACTACTATATGCAAAAAAAATGTATTGGCTTTGATTTGGTACCACGTTTAATGCTATAGCATCAACCTCTGGGAAGCTACAATGAAAACAAAGACATAATATCCTGAATTTTGCAGCATTTTTGAAAAACGTCAACAATAAAACTACATGGGCTCTTGGGGCAGGCATAGCCAAGGTCCAAGATCAAAGTAACTAGTATATTTAGTTAATTTAGACCTTGGAGAATGGTAAAAATATCAGTTTGCGTATGTTTGATGAAAAAAGTCAAATTTGAAGAGGTCTACCCTGTGACACTTGAACTCCTTGACTTGGGACAAGACCTCCTGACTCAGAGGGTGCATTCCACCCTTTTCTGGCTAAGAACCATGACCTCGGATTCAGAGGTGCCTATTCTCATCCCAGCCACTTCACACTCGGCTGTAAATCGTACCAATGAGAGCTGGAGTTGCCAGCTTGATGAAGCCAAAACAGTATCATTCACAAAAAAGCAGAGTCAAGATTCTATGACCAACAAACCAGAACCACCTTAATGCAACGGCTCCAACCTTCACCAGAAAGGAATTCAACCTCTTCTTAGCATTGCAGAAAAAGATCTGGCTCTGGTGATGGAGACTGAATGGCCCATAGCAACGGGTCCTATACACCACACTTCCGAAGCACATGTCTTTTTTTTTTAAATAAATAAATCCCAACAGGATGCTTTTTCAGTACAGTGTTACCTCACCTTATGATAGTTCCAGCAAATGAAAAATCCAGGTTACGAAAAATATTTTCCAAAGTTTTTTGTCTTTGTATATGAAACAAGTTCTTACGAAACGCGCCAAACACAACATTCAAACGCGCCATTCAAACATTAAAAAGCGCCGTTCAAACAATGCACGAGCTGCTCTCCCATTGACTATCTTCAAGCATCCCGCCTCGCTGGCCTCCCATTGGCTAGGAGGGATGATGCACCTACCTCCCATTGGCTATCTCCCAACACCCCGTCCCACTGCCCTCTCATTGGCTATCTCTCAACATCCAACCTTGCTGGCCTCATATTGGCTAGGAGGAATGATGCAGCTCCCTCCCCTTGGCTATTGTGGAGCTGCATCTCCCATAATGATTTTCATGTAAAGGACAGAGTTACTGTTTTTTCATGAGTTTCTTGCTTTATTTTTTGACTCAGGCTTTTAACCTTCCATTAACATTTGTAAGATTATAACTCTGCTAAGAAGACATGGTCAACACACGTGTGCACACACACGTGCGTGCACACACACACACACACACACACACACACACATACAGACACACACGCGTGTGATTTCTGGTGCGAGTGAAAAGAAGAATCGTGTTTGTGGCATGTAGTTGAGTGAGATCGCAAAGGAATATGGGCAAACCCATCTACCATCAGTACGATATTGAAGTAGAAGGAGATCTTAAAAGATATGCTTTTATAATTTTTAAAGCGTTTAGGGTGTAGTATTGGGGCCTTGGAACAAATTTTACATGTAAAATGCGGTTCAATTTATGAAAAATCCAAGTTAAGAAAAAGGCTCTGTAACAGATTAATTTCGTAAGGTGAGGTATCACTGTAAATTAAAGTTAAAAAAAATAATTTGTATTTGGCTGCATATGTCATGGTCTGTGCTGGCTGGCGAACTAACCTTTCCTTAATTCATTGCAGGTGCTTGGCGAGGGGCATGGCGGTTGCTGGTAGATGAGTTTCCGAGCTGAGTGCACCTGGTCCTAATCTGCAATCAGTGGCAGCCAGCGATAAAAGGGAGCGGCATGCTCCCCTCCGCTGTCAGAACATTGATTTCAGTGACTCTGCTCCTCGATGTTCTCTCTGATCCCTGGTTCGTGCTTCATGCTCAACCAGTTCTCTTGATTTTCGTATTCTAGTGATTGACAGCGCTTAATGTTTAATAAATTGTTGAACCTTTCTTTGGTCTTCTGCATCCTTGGGTCCTACGCATACACTCCCGCCACAACAGAATCTTCTGACCTGAACAAGGACCCAGCGGAGACCGCTCAACTCTAGCAGGCCTTATCCGACCAGGGAGTCCTGTTGGGACAACACGACCCCCGCACCAAATGATGGATAATCTCCAGCGCATGCACCAGCTTGCCGCAGCTCGGCGGAAGGATGGACACCATCGCCACTCACCTCGCTGCCGTGACCCCCCCCCCCCTTCACCCTCCGCTTTGGCTGCAGCGCCAGCGCCAGTGATACTCCCCGCGCACCGAGAACCACTCATCCCCTCGCCAGCCAGGTATTCAGGCACGATCGGCTCCTGCGCACAGTTCCTCCACCAGTGCTCGCTCGACTTCAGCAAGCAGCCGCTAACATACACCACAGATCAAGTTAAAAACCGCCTTCATCATGAGCTTAGTCACGGAGCAAGCCTTGTCCTTGGCACTGGCAGTTGCTACCCACACCCCGGAATTATTCTCCCAGGTAAAACAGTTCATGCAAGAAATGAAGAGGGTGTTCGATCATCCGGCGAAAGGGGAGGAGGCGAGCTCCCAGCTCCTACGAATCCGGCAAGGCGCACAGTCGGTGGCAAAGTACGCCATCCGATTCCGGATTCTCGCCATCGAGAGCAGATGGAATGACCCCGCGCTTCGGGGGCCTTCCTGCAGGGGCTCAACGAACGACTGAAAGATAAGCTCGCGGCCCGAGACGAGACAACTACGCTGGAGGGATTAATCGCCTTGTCCACGAGACTGGACAACCGGCTGAGGGAGAGGGATAGATCCCGGAAGTGGACCCCACCTCGCCACTTCCCTCTCCGAGGGATGATGACCTAGAACCCATGCAGGTGAACCGCACCAGACTGATGGCTAAAGAGAGGCACCGGCGGCTGGCTGGCAGCCTCTGCATCTACTATGCCGAGAAGGGCCATTACCTCGCCTAGTGCCCTGTGCGGCAGAGCCTGACAGTGACGAGAGGATCCTTCGTGACACCCGAAAAGCGCCTACGAGTTCAAGGTACGCTACACTTTGCACAACACTCTCATCCTGCAGATGTATTCATTGACTCAGGCGCTGACGCTAACTTTATCGATCCAGGGATGGTTGCGCAATGATTAGCAATGCAGATGTTCATTTACAGCAGGAAGACACACAGATGTGAAATGTAAACTGTCCCTTTGAGAAAACTGGAGATAAGACAAGACCTTTGATTTCAACAGAGCAGATAAAGTTGGGCTTAAACTTCTTTTTTTAATGGCTTTTAACACTGAAAGAAGCCAGAAAAAGAAATATATATTGAATTCCCACTCAGTACTGCTGGTGTATAAATCTGAGATACCATCCCAACCAACATATAAAATAAATGCATAACCGATACAAAATTAAAAGGTTGTTCCTGGTATGACTCAGATAATTGCCAGATAAGAAGCCTTATAATTTCTGCTACCAATCCTTACATTCCAGAACTAATAAAGGTTCCCTCATCCTAATTTAACAGTAGTGTGCTCACAGTAAAGATGTTTACTGCACAAGATCAGTTCACTATTGATAAGCACTTATTAACTGTAGTGCCAAGAGAACTATGATGAGGGTGACATTCCTGACAGGAACCAAAGAGGCACAAGAATATCACAAATGATGCTGAGATGTATTCAGGTATGTCAGTCTACCTGTTCTTACAAATGAATAATTTTGGTATTCTGTTTTAGACTCACCTCCCTGATCTTGTCTATTGCTGTGGATGAGACGTAGGCAAAGACAAGCCATTCTGGGACACTTGGTCTTGGCCCCATCCGCATCAACACCATGTAGGAGAAAAGGGCCAAAAACATCAGGTAGGACATCTACAAGCAATGTACACATCAAGCACCCATCAAGTTAAGAAAAATAAATGGGGAAAAAAGAGGAAAAGATAGAACATGGATATTGTATGGCAGACAGATGGAGAGAAATGTATTTACAAAGAGAAAGACATATTTTTAGGTAAAAGGAGGAAACTTACAGTGTGCAGCCAGAATTTGACCACAGGTGCATTGTAGAAGTCATAGATCCTTCTAGACCACAGTAGCCACCATGCAACAAGGCATGGCTTGTTCTTCTCATGGTTCTTTCCTGTCTCTGCATCACTCTCATTCTTCAGAAAAGTGCAAACAACCAGAACATATTAGTCAATTTTAGTAGAATCTAATATTGACACATACTGTAAAGCCAATTCTCAAGTGTGACTTTGTAAAACAGACTAGGATTCATGAGCAACTGATGAGACATCTCACTCACTGCTTGCATCATGCTGTCAGGTTCTGGCTCTCCTAGGTTCACAGTATCCCTCCCAAAATGATGGGCCTCTTGACGTTGAGGTACGTGGGACATCTCCGCCTCACTCTTAAATTCCAGCAGCCAGATACCCAGAGGGAGCAAGATACATGCAATTATCTGCAGTTAAAGAAATAAAATAATGGTGACTATGTAAATGGCCATGAGAGAAAAAACATATAATTTGGTAGTGATCGGTACATGGGCTCATGTTTTCTACATTTTTTTTTTTTTTAACGAGGATTTTCTGACAATCGTTATTCCTCAAGATTTTAGACCAAGAATTGTTCAAAATTTGAAAAAAGAAAGTTATATTTAATATTCTGAACTGGTTAACATCAACGTTTGTACTTTCTGAGTGCTTCTGGTTTACATTAAAATATCATTAACATAAATTTTAAAATACAAACAAAAATCCTCCTTTTTCTTTATATGAGCTGTGAGTGGTATCTTTGTTCTCTTAAAACATTTGTACTGGCAAAGAAATTAGCATTAATGTACTGAACTTGGGATTTGCATCACATTCTTTCTCCAGCAAACACAATTATTTGCGCCTAATCTTGGTATGTTACAATGAGATTAAAATGTTTTAAGAAGTTGACTAACCTTGACGTTTCTTTTCATATTATATGTAACGTACCTTTGAAAATTATGTTTAACACCAATTGATTAGGCGTTCGGGAGGCATGCTGACCAGATACCTGAGCCACCTCAACTGGCCCCTCTCAATGCGGAGGAGCAGCAGTTCTACTCCTAGCTCTTCCCAGTGTTTGAGCTTCTCACCTTATCTCTAATGCCTCCCGAACACCTCCTTGGTGTAGTGTTTCTGACATGTCCAACCAGGTAGAGACTCCGGGTTGACCTAGAATACGTTGGAGGGATTATGTCTCTCGACTTGTCTGGGAACGCCTCAGTGTCCTTCTGGAAGAGCTGGAGGAAATGGCTGGGGAAAGGACGTCGAGACCTCATTGCTTAGGTTGTTGCCCCCGTGACCCGACCCCGGAATAAGCAGAAGAAGAAAATGATGATGATGATGATGACCAATTAATGAGACAGTGGGCATTAAAGTTTAATTATGAGCTGTGAGTCATTTTTCTCAGTGCATTACATTACCACTACTAGGTAAAGATACACCAATGGTACAAAAGATACGATTTACCACTCTGTGATTGCAAAGTGTTGTTTAATTTTGAAAGCAAAGCAGGGTTAGACCCAGTTAGCACTAAGATGGGAAACCCCATGGTAATGCTAGGTGATGTGCAAGGGGCAGCGAGTGAAGTCAAAGGCAGACCACACAAATTTAATATCATTTCCATTTTTCATTTATTTATTGCCTATATATAATATGCCATATTATTCATATTTATTGCCATATATAATATGCCTAATTAACCACGATACTAGAATCTGGTGTTCAATGGCAGTTAAGTCACTCTTGGCACATGAAAGAATAAGACGAATGGTTCAGAAAATGTTGAGAAACCGTTAAGGGACGTACCCTAATAACAAGAAAAAGTATAAGTTAGTATGCTCTTTTTTTGTGGAAAACTGTTGGAAAGTATTAAAATTCTTTATTTACAGTTTTTATTCTCCTCTTAATTTGTTGTATTAATATTCAGAACCTGAAGACCAACACAACAGTGAAAAAAGAAATTTGAGTTTGAATATTACATCATCATTGTTACTTAATTTATAAATTCATTCAATCAATCATTTTCTGAGTCACCTTATCCTAGAAAAATCGCACACATAAGTATTTACACTCACACCAAGGAGTACTTTGGAACAGCTAAGTGATCTAATGTGCATGGCCTGAGAGATGAAACAAGAGTCTTTTTCTTTTCCTTTCGGCTGTTCCCTTCAGAGGTCGCCAAAGCAAATCATCTGCCTCCATCTCATCCTATCCGCTGAATTTTCTTTTCTTACTCCAACTATCTTCATGTCGTCCTTCACCACATCGAGAATACCAATATATTCACTATCGTCCTCTGTACATGTCCAAACCATCTCAACTAAGCCTCTCTGACTTTGCCTCAAACCCTCTTACATGTGCTGTCCCTCTGATGTACTCATTCCTGATCCTATCCATCCTCGTTACTCCCAAAGATAACCTCAACATTTTCATCTCTGCTACCTCCAGGTTGGCCTCCTGTCTTTTCCTCAGTGCCACTGTTTCTAAACCATACATCATCACTGGCTTCATCAGTCTTGTACACGTTTCCATTCATTCTTGCTGATACCCTCCTATCACACATCACACTGGACATTTTTCTCCAAGCATTCCAACCTGCCTGCACGCGCTTCTTCACCTCTTTTCCACACTTTCCATTGCTCTGGACTATTGAACCTAAGTACTTAAAATCCTCCACCTTCGTTATCTCTGCTCAATGTAACCTCACCGTTCCTCTTATGTCCTTCTCGTTCACACACATGTATTCTATCTTACTGAGGCTAACCTTCATTCCTGTCCTTTCCAGGGCATACCTCCACCTCTCTAGATTTTCCTCCACTTGCTCTCTGCTCTCACTACAGATCACAATGTCATGTACAAACATCATAGCCCATAGTGATTCTTGTCTAACCTCATCTGTCAGCCTGTCCATCACTATAAGCAAACAAGAAGGGGCTCAGAACTGATCTATGATGCGGTCCTACCTCCACCTTGAACTCTTCTGTCACTCTGACAGCACACCTCATCACTGTCTTACATCTCTCATGCACCATTCTAACATACTTCTCTGCCACCACAAACTTCTTCATACAACACCACAATTCCTCTCTCGGCACCCTGTCATATGCTTTCTCCAGATCCACAAAGGCACAATGCAGCTCCCTCTGACCTTCTCTGTACTACTTGATTAACATCCTCAAAGCAAATACTGCATCTGTGGTGCTCTTTCTTGGCATGAAACCAAACTGTTGTTCACAAATGCTGACCTCTGCCCTTAGTCTAACTTCCACTATTCGTTCCCATTACTTCACCGTATGGCTTATCAACTTTATCCCTCCGTAGTTGCCACAACTCTGTACATCTCCTTTGTTCTTAAAAATGGGCACCAGCACACTTTGCATCCATTCCTCTGGCATCCTCTCACTCTCTAAGACCTTGTTGAATGTTCTTGGCAGAAAATCTACTGCTACCTCTCCGAGACACTCCCATACCTCCACCGGTATGTCATCAGGAACAACTGCCTTTCCAATCTTCATCCTCTTCAGTGCCCTCATCACTTCACCTTTACTAATCTTTCCTACTTCCTGATCCTCAATGATCACCTCTTGTAATCTTTTTGCTCTCTCATTTTCCTCATTCATCAGCTCTTCAAAGTACTCTTTCCATCTTCCCAGCACACTTATGTTATCAGTCAATACATTTTTTGTCCTTAATCACTCTAACTTGCTGCACGTCCTTCTCATCTCTATTTCTCTGCTGTGCCAACCTGTGTAAATCATTTTCTCCCTCCTTACTGTCCAATCTAGCATACAAGTCATCATACCCCCTCTGTTTGGCTTTTGACATCACTACCTTCACCTTCCACTGTCTCCCTGTACTCCTGTTTACTCTCTTCAGTTCTCTCAATGCCCCACTCCTTCTTTGCTAACCTCTCCCTTTGTACACATTCCTGCACTTCCTCATTCCACCACCAAGTCTCCTTATCTACTTTCCTTCCACAGAACAACAAGTACTCACCTACCTGTCTTCCCTGATCACATTAGCTGTAGTTGTCCACTCATCTTGACGCACTTCCTGACCACCCAAAGCCTGTTTCAACTCCTCCTTGAAAACAACACAACACTCTTCCTTTTTCAGCTTCCACCATTTTGTCTTCTGCTCTGCCTTTGCCTTCTTCACCTTCCTCACCATCAGAGTCATCCTGTAGACCACCATCCTATGCTGTCTGGCAACACTCTCACCCACTACTACTTTGCTATTACTGACTTCCTTCAAATTACATCATCTACACAAGATGTAGTCTATCTGTGTGCTCCTACCTCTGCTTTTATGTCACCCTATGCGCCTGTGTCTTCTGGAAGAAAGAATTTACCACAGTCATTTCCATCCTTTTTACAAAATCTATCAACAACTGTCCTTCTGTGTTCCTGTCCTGGATACCAAATTTGCCCATTACTTCCTCGTACCCTCTGTTGCCTGCATCAACATGTCCATTGAAGTCTTCACCAATGATCATTCTTTCACCTCTGGGGTTACTCTGCATCACTTCATCTAACTCACTCCAGAATCTCTCCTCTTCTTGCTCACATCCTGCCTGTGGGGCATAAGCACTAACAACATTGAACATCACACCTTCAATTTCTAACTTGAGACTCATCACTCTGTCTGACACTCTTTTCACTTCTAGAACATTCCTGACAAACCGCTCCTTCAAGATGATTCCTACTCCATTTCTGTTCCCATCCACACCATGATAAAACAGCTTAAACCCTGCTCCTAAGCTTCTAGCCTTGTTACCTTTCCACCTAATCTCCTGAACACACAGTATGTCCACCTTCCTCCTCTGCATCATGTCAGACAGCGCTCACTTTTGCTGTCATAGTTCCAACATTCAAAGTCCCTCCTCTAAGTTCTAGGCTCATGCCTTTCCGCTTCTCTGTACTGGTTAACAGCACTAATGGCGGTCATTGTTAACTCGGGCCTCAACCGATCCGGTTTGGAAGTCATATTAATGATTAGCATGTTTGATTTGGCATAGGGTTTACGTCGGATGCCCTTCCTGACACAATCCTCTGCATTATTTGGGCTTGGGACCAGTGTGAGAAAGAACACTGGCGTGCCCCCTTACCCCCCCGACAATGCTCCATTGAAATGAAACAAGAGTACTAAGTGGAAACTCATGCAGGCACAGGGGGAACATGCAACATGCCAAGTCCCACAGAAATCTTCTCACTAAGCGTGAGGCTCAACCTATGAACTTGTTGGTGTGAGGCGGATGTTCTAAACACTACACCACCATGCCGCCACATTGGCATTATGGTACTACTAAGTCGTCATGTGTTATATACTAGGGTAGAGTCATAGCGATTGGCTTTAATAAGTGTCTTAATTATGTGTAATATAAAAGGTCTTCATTAAGTCTAAATTGGGGGTCCTGCGTATCTTTGCTAAAATACTTTTATATATATATATATATATGTTTGCTGTATCTACTCTGTATTTGTGCTCACACCCAGACTAGTTAGGTCTTATAATAAATGGTCTCTGTGCACAACATTGTAGCTGTATCATACCTTATTTAAGGGTTAATTATTTAAAAGATTATTTAAAGTTAGCCACCTTGTTTGTTGGTCATTTACTTGGTAATTCTGTATGGGTTCTTTTGATATTCTTTGGTATTTTCCATCTGTAAGAATTTAAGAGGGCCACGTAACAGAAATAGGGGTCTCGTCCGGGATCTTTCCCAAATATTGTCAAAGGTCCTGAAAGCATTGTTGAAGGTGTTTATGATCTGAAGTTTGAGGTTCTTGTAAATTACCAAATTGGCTCTTCCAAATTTATTGTTGTTTGAATTACTGATTGACCAACACATAAGACACCATGGGGACCACTGAGTTTGATGCAACAACATTTGTTGGGAAAATTTTGTTTCGAAAATACGTCTTAACATCAACCCGTCAATGAGGAAATCAGAAGTTAGGCATGCTTTGGTTAGATACTTGATAGATGAGGAACTCTTAGCTGAGTCTTGTCTATATACTATTCAGGAAGTCGGTTTAACAGAGCTTAGGAAACTAGAACTTGAGCATGAGTTTAGGTTAAAAGAATTGGAAATTCAGAAAGAGAAATAACTACAACAATTAGCAAGGGAAAGTGATTTGTTTCAGTGAGTAGTTATGATTCTAGTCCATAGCCCATTAAGATCCTCAGGGACACTGGAGTTTCTCAGTCTTTGATGTTAGAGGGTGTGTTGCCTTTGTCTGAGAAGACCTCAACTGGTACTAGTATTTTAGTACAGGGGGTAGAATGTGGTTTTGTAAATGTCCCTCTACACTAAACAAATTTAAAATCAGACTTAGTTTCTGGGATGGTTACTGTTGGTGTTCGGCCTTCCCTTCCTGTTGAGGGTGTGTCATTCTTACTTGGTAATGACAGCTGGTGGCAACTTACAGCCAGTCCACAGGTGACAAAGAAACCTGGTGCATCTGATACTGTGTTGTTGGAACAAGAGTTTCCAGAGTTATTTCCTGATTGTGCCATTACTCGGGCTATGGCTAAAAAACAGTCAGCTGAGGTTGAGGATGATTTTAATTTAGCTGAGACTTTTATGGTCCATCCTGAGGCTGCTTGTGCTCCTTTGGGTAGGAATAGTGAAGAGCAGGTCACCAAAGTCTCCTGGGATAGAAAACAGCTCATTCTAGAACAAAATAAGGATTCTGAGGTTGCTGCATTAGGCAAAAAGGCTGTTAGTGAGGATGCATTAGATACTTATCCTATTTGTTACTTCCATAAAAATGATTAGGAAGTATAGGCCTCCAGCTGTCACGGCTGATGAGGAGTGGAAAGTTTTGTATCAGGTTGTTGTTACTTCTTCATACAGGAAAGAAATTCTGTCTTTGGCTCATGATTCTGCAATGGCAGGTCATTTAGGGGTTAACACAACCTGTGATCGTATTCTTCGTCATTTCTTTTGACCAGATTGCCATAAGGATGTGGCAGAGTACATTAAAGTGTGTCACACATGTCAGATGGTTGGTAAACCAAATTAAAAGATTCCAAAGGCTCCAATGAGACTTATTCCAACATTTGAGGAACCATTTAGTAGGGTGATCATAGATTCTGTCGGACCCCTTCCACAGAGTAAAGCTTCTACAAGGTTTCCTGAGGCAATTCCATTAAGGAAGATAACAACTCCAAATGTGGTGAAGGCGTTAGTGAAATTATTTTTACTTTGGTGGGTCTTCCAAAGGTAGTGCAGTCAGATCAAGGTGCAAATATCATGTCGGGAGTATTTCAGCAAGTGATGCAGGAGTTGGGTATCAAGCAGGTGAAGTCAAGTGCTTATCATCCTGAAAGTCAAGGTGCCTTGGAGAGATTTCATCTGACTTTAAAGACCATGATGTCAACTTATTGCATGGATAATAAAAAAAGATTGGGATGAAGGTGTACCTTTGTTGTTGTTTGCTGTCAGGGAGGTTGCTCAAGAATCATTAGTCCTTTTGAGTTAGTTTTTGGACACAGTGTCAGAGGACCATTGAAGGCTTAGAAGGAACAGTGGTTGGATGAAAAAGTAGAGTACCAGCTCCTTGAGTATGTGGTCATACTCAAAGAAAGACTTTTCAAAGAAAGACTACCCAAGGATCTGTCGTGGTATACACAGATCACAACCCACTCACATTCATAAGCAAAATGAAGAATAGGAATCAAAGATTGCTTAGATGGAGTTTGTTTTTGCAGGCATTTAATTTAGACATACAGCATGCTCGGGGAAAGGCTAATCTCATTGAGGACGCATTATCCAAGAAATAAAAATAGGGAGTACACATAGTTCTTAGAGTTGGTAGATATGACAAGACACTAGTAAAGAAAGCCTTCTTTCGTTAAGGGGGGAGGATTGTTATATACTAGGGTAGCGTCATAGCGATTGGCTTTAATAAGGGTCGTAATTATGTGTAATATAAAAGGTGGTCATTAAGTCTAAATTGGGTCCTGCATATCTTTGCTAAAATACTTATATAATATATGTTTGCTGTATCTACTCACTGGTACACATTGGTGAGTCAGGGATATTGATAATTTCACACATAGATGCAATATGTTTAAGGACACATGTACTTTGAGGTAGTAGTGGCGTGAGATCTGGGTGCATGTGTACTGGTGGTATTGTGCAATGCTTTGGGGTGTTGCACAATCACAGGAGAGTGTTGCATCCTATAGAAAACAGTGGAAAGGACTGGAGTTGGGCAATCCAACAGAGGGGAGGAGCAACACAGACATGTCTGGGCTTGTCTGGGCTTGCCTGGGCTTGTTCAGGCTGGTACCAGAGAGAAAACAACTTGTTGGGGAGACCAGGACCACTTGGCTGGTGATATTGCTATCAAGGACTGAGGAGAGGAAGCAGCATTTTGAATCTGTAAGGGTTCTTGGTGAATTGGCGAGGACTTTTTGCCTTGCTATCCTGGATATTTGTTAGGACGACTCAAGAGTGGATCCACGAAGGATCTCTGGAGGATTGTCCATTTTGTTTGGCTGCATCTCCTCAAGAGTGTTTTTTGTCACCAGAAGTGACTTTCTCAAGTATACATGTCAAGACCTTGGTGTGTCGTGAGGAAATCTACTGAATGACTGTATGGACATGTACATACATAAATTGCAGTTCTTCATTTGCAATCGAGTTTGGTGAGATTAATTCCCCCAGAGTGAACTCTATTTTGTGCTTACACCCAGAGTAGTTAGGTCTTATAATAAATGGTACCTGTGCACAACATTGTAACTGTATCATACCTTGTTTAAGGGTTAATTATTAAAAAAATTATTTATAGTTAGCCACCTTGTTTGTTGGTCATTTACTTGGTAATTCTGTAGGGATTCTTTTGATATTCTTTCGTATTTTCCATTTGTAAGAATTTAAGAGGGCCATGTAACACATGTTCTATCTTTAGCAAGATCACAGTCTTTAGACAAGAACATCAACACAACATTGAGCACCTTTAACCAAGAGTTCTTTCTCGTGTTCAAGCGGCCCATCCACAAGTCAGTGAAGAGCATCTGGGTGCATGAGTGCGCAACAAAGGGTCTGTGACCTGAAGCTATTGCCATCTGCAGACAGGTGAAGTTACTCCAATCGGTCATCTCCCACGTCAGCAGCTTCATGGCCATGCGTTCATTTTCCTTGAAGGCCTGGTCCAGAAGATCCACAGCAATCTGGCCAAACTCTCTTGAAGAAAAGGGACAGAGATATTGCATATGTTTTACTATGAAACGATCAGACCAATCTTCAAATTTTAATTACACTCCATATCTTCAATGTTAAAGCTGGAACATCCTTGGTAACCGGTTTGATTATCAGTTTGTCCAACATAAACAACAAAGCTTTACATTTATTTTTTATATCAATATAAACTATTAAATTAAAATCAGACTGACAGAGAATATTTTTTGAGCTCATCAGTAATGCTGTCATCCATGTTGCTTTCCTTGGCTTCTGTGGCCATAGCCTGATACAACCGGCACGCCACCACCGCTCTGGCCATCGCCTGCCTTCCGTGCTGCCACAGGAAGAGTGCCATCTGCTGTTGCCTCTTCAATACTGCCCACACAAAGAGGTCATTGAAGCTGTAGACAAACAGGGATGAACCACCCAGCTCGGCCTCCACTGCATCCACATTACTGAGCACAGATACTGATGTCGTCTAGGAAATTAAAAAAATTCACATGAAGACGTTTTAATGCAACATCTTTACCTGTACTGTCATTTCACTTCCTTGCTACAATGATGACCTCAGAGATCCATCCTCATCTGATTTTAGATGTCCCAACTCACGGCTGCTTGAGTGTTTGTTGTCTTTATCAATTTCCCTGCACCCACAACCTGACACTATGTCTGTTTCAGCATACCCACCTTCTCACATGCTCTTTTGCCAAACATGTGAAGGTGTGATTGGACAGCAGTCCACATTCTTTTCCCTATATGATAAATGTACAAAGCCCCATAGTTATGGAATAACCTTCCAGTTAATGTTGGAGACTCAGACTTTTCACTGCTGCTGATATAAACCATTTTCCCAACAATTATTTAGGAATTAAAGTTGTATAGCCAACCAGACTACATTTTGCACTGCAATGAATTCCTTGTATATGTTTTGTATCTTTGTGGTTCCACCCTAATGAGCACAGGTTTCCCTTTTGGATCTGGTTCCTCTCAAGGTTCCTTCCTCACAACTAACGAGGGAGTTTTTCCTTGCCACCGTCACCGTGGGAGACATCATTAAGGCTATGTAGGGATAAGAGGAAATATTTAAATTCCTTTATACTTTGTAAGCCCTTCTTTCAATGCTTTACTGTGTAAAGCTGTTTTGCCACAATGTCAATTGTAAAAAGTGACATACAGAAAAAATTGAATTGACTTGACTTGAAATTGCCTATAAATAACTCATGTTGCTTGAAGGTTCTTGTCATGTTGCCTCTGTATAAAAAGTCTGACTTCCTGATATCTGTAAAATACTTGTCTCACTTATCAAATAATCCCACCAACTGCAAATCCTACAGACAGAGAAAATGTCTCCACAGGCACCACAGTCTTAAATGAAGTGATGTCGTAGGCTCCTGTGTTCTCTGTTTTTTGCCCCAAATCTTTTATTGTAGCACAACTGGATCAATCTCAGGACTATATTCTATGATGTAATTCTCTCTGCCACTCCTCCTAATTCGGTGTTTTTCCACATCCCTGATACTTTATTAATATTTTTTTCTGCCATAATTTAGAGCCAGACCTTTAGCCCATCTGTCTGCATCCCAAACCAAGTCTCTCTGATTGTTAGAATATCAATATGTTATTTTCTAGATCCAGATCTCTAGTGAACTTATTTCTTTTTCAAATATTTTGTTATGACATCTTTCTACGGACGACACAATGGTGTAATGGTCAGTATGTTTGACTCACAGTTGGAAGGTCCTGAGTTTGAGTCCCAGGTTCAGTGAGTGCATTTCTGTGTGGAGTTTCAATGTTCTTCCAATGCTTGCCTGGTTTCATCTAGGTACTCCAATTTCCTCCCACAGTGCAAAAAATATGCACATTGGGCTGATTAAATTTCCATCTGCCTTTTGCTGTGTGTGTGTGTGTGTGTGTGTGTGTGTGTGTGTGTGTGTGTGTGTGCGTGCTGGACCTGTGCTGGATTGGTTCAAGGATTACCCTGCATTCACTCAGAGTTCGCTGAGATAGGCTTCTGCCTCCCGAGGATCACATTAAAGGATAGCGCTGTATGGATAATGACTGACATCATGTGTTTAAAAAAAAAATGAATGCACTAAGTAATACCTTTAATTGTTTCCTTCAGTGAATAATTAATTATGCCCCACATCACTTATTTGTTGTCATGGCTGAGTTGGAGCCATTCTCAATTGCCACTGGCAAGATGTGGGGAATATTTGGGACAGGATGCCTACAGATATGTGGTGGGAGCAATACAGATAGTCATTGACACCTGTGAACATTGCAGATTTGCCAGTTGACCAAATCTGCATGTCTATATACTGTGGGAGGAATCCGGCACACTCAAGTGACCTCAGGTTTTGAATCTAAGGACCTATTGTATTGTTGTGAGTAAAATAACAGTGCTACTTATTGCTTTTTTTTTTTGACTGACTGACTGACTGACTGACTGACTGATCTCATGTCTGTGGAATTGAGGTTGGGATTGCTTCGTCTCAGCTTGCTCTGACACAGTCCTTCTGGATGCTAAATTCTCCTGACTGCCTTCCTAGCCAAAATAGTTACAGCTCAGTAAAACAGTACAAGTGAAAACCATAGACTGTTTCTATTGCTAATTATGATATGGATGATTACATGTAGCTGATATTCATAAAAATTCTGAATATGAAATAATGAAAAATATAAATGTAAAGTCATAATGGCAAACAATACTTTCTTTGTAAATACAGTGGTACCTCGACTTACAAGTGTCCCTAATAATGAATTTTCCATGACACGAGTTTCGATCCCACCAAAAATCTGTCCCATCCAATGAGCAAATTTTCTACTTATGAGCTCTTCGGGGGAAATGTTTTTTCTAGATTGATTAGTCTTATATTCTTCCACATGTATTCCTCTGTGCTCTGAGAACACCTTGTGCAGTGCTTCTCAATTATTTTCTGTTAGAAGAAAAAAAATATCCCCTTCAGCACCCTGCGAGTGACTATAAATAGTGTTTAATGCATTTCATATCATTTGCTCAGTCAGAGGTGAAAATGTTGAGATTCTCTTTGGGAGTAACGAGGATGGATAGGCTCAGGAATGAGTACATCAGAGAGACAGCACATGTAAGAGGTTTCAGAGACAAAGTCAGAGAGGCTCGATTGAGATGGTTTGGAAATGTACAGAGGAGGGATAGTGAGCATATTGGTAGTAGGATGCTGAGGTTGGAATTGCCAGGCAGAAGACCTAGAGGAACACCAAAGAGGAGATTTATGGATGTGGTGAAGGAGGACATGAAGGTAGTTGGTGTAAGAGAAGAAGATGCAGAGGTAGGGGGAGATGGAGTCAGATGATTTGCTATAGTGACCCCTGAAGGGAACAGCCAAAAGGAGAAGAAGAAGAAGAAGAAGAAGGAAGAAGAAGATATCGTTTGCTCTGTGCTTCATCCCTACACCATAGAAACACAGTGAGAGCACCACTGCCACCTAGTATAGAGGATGTGCAATCACACTTATAAAGATGGTCCACCAGTATGTTAAAAAAAGCATTTTAGTAACGGCATTAGTATTGTGCACACGTAGAAAAGTTTTTTCTTTTCTGTCGTTTGGATTTTGTGACTTTTTTAGTGTTATTTTTTATTGTGCATATCTCAGTGTTTCTAAGATGGGTCGTAAGAAGGTGGCTGATGTATTCAAGGAGAGAAAATCGATTTCTCTTGAAACGAAGTTTTAAATCACAGGTAAACATGAAAAAGGGGTCCATGTGGACGATCTGTGTAAGGAGTATGGGAAGAATGCATTGAGCATCCATACAATTCTCAAACAGAATGTTGAAGAGTGTTAAAACCAGCAAAGGGGGTTACTATTTTGCATGTTTGGAAGGGGGTTGGAATGGATTAATTGGTTTTCTATTGTTTCCAATGGGAATTTTTGTTTCATCTAACGAACATTTCCACTTACGAGCTTGTCATCGGAACGGATTAATTTCGTAAGTCGAGGTACTTTCATTGTATATTTAATTTAGATTTAAAGCTCGATGTATGTCAATGAAGTAAATGCAGAACAAATGATGCGAGTTGTCCTGATCACTCATCCCTGAAGAATTCAACATAAAATGTTGTGAATTTGTTATTCTTTCGGCCGTATTGTCTTATTATTTATTACTGTCTATTAATTTAAGAAAAACTAAGTTGTGGTACTGATTGTTTTTTAACTTTCCATTTAAAATACACAGATAACCTTTATAAAGCAGAGGAAACTCCATCTTGTGCACAGAACTATTTCCTAAGTTCTAAGTTCTCAGTTATGTTTATTCTTAATTTAGGTTTACACCTTCTTGCACACCTGTACACACCACAAGTCTCATGCTGACCACTAGAGACAAACCTGTCCCACACAGTTAAAAATAACTTTATACTAACTTTGCATAATCAACGCACATTAATTTAGTTTCTCCATGCTTAATATAGCCACGTTGAAATCTCACACACAGTCAACTATACAGTCATTCGATTAATAATTCAGTGGTGTGGAAAATTCCGAGATGTCTTTTATCTTCCCAAGGCCACTCTTTACTTCCTGCTAGTGATTATGATCAACTACAGCTCCTCACACCTCTGACTCGGTGCCAATATAAATAGTTTTTTTCAATAGTGCTCATTGCACCAACACACAATACAGAGAGTCCAAGAAGTTTATGCAGCCCTGGGAAGAAAGTTGTACATTGATACAAGTGATGAATGTCTCCTGGAGAAATGTCTAAGTATTATTTATAAGTACAACTTATTGGGAGATATAGCTACTTTGCCAAATTTTTTTAGATGGATAATCAGGGATTACTGAGACTCACTGTTTGCAGACAAGAAATTTTCACATTTACATGGACTGGAAGGGTTGGTCTCGATTTGAACATTTCTGTATGAGGTTTGCATGTTCTCCCATGCATGTGAGAGTTTCCTCTGGGTACTCTGGTTTCTTCCCACATTCCAGAGACATTTGCACATTAAGCTAGTTGGCCATTCCACTGTTCCCCTAGGTGTGAGTGTGAATGGTTACGTGTGTTGGTACAGCGATTTGCTGGTGAGCTGTTCAGGGTGTAAACCACCTCCATCCAATGTAAGTTAGATAGGCCTCGGCCTCCTCACAATTCTAGCTCCAAAGCACCTCTCCTACAGGCCATCTCACTTTGCAACACATTAAAAATGGGGGATTTGGTCATTTCTCTGCCCCTCCTTGAACTGCCACATTGTTGTGGTGGAGGGGTTTACATGTCTTATTGATCCTAGGAGCTATGTTGTCAGGGGCATTATGGCCCTGGTAGGGTCACCCAAGGCAAGCAGGTCCTAGGTGTAGGTCCAGACGAAGCGCAGCTCAAAAGACCTCTATGAAGAAAAACACAAGGATGCAGTTTCCCTTGCCCGGATGAGGGTCACTGGGGTCCCACCCTGGAGCCAGGCCTGGGGAAGGGCCTGAAGGCAAGTGTCTGATGGTGGGGTTTCTGACCACTGAGCCCTGCCTGGCACAACCCAAAAAGGAAACATGGGTCCGCCCTCTAATGGACCTCATACCTGCGGGAGGGGCTATAGGGGTCAGGTGAAATGTGAGTTGGGTGGCCGCTGAAGGCATGGGTTCTGTTGGAGCAATTCTCGCCTACTGAATCTAACCTTTGAAACATGAAATGTCATCTCTTTGATGGGGAAGAAGCCTGCACTAGTGTATGAGATTGAGAGATTTTGACTAGATATATCTAGACTATAGTCAGACTCACTTCAGTGTATAGCTTGAGCTCTGTAACCACCCATCTTGAGATTGGTTGGACCTTATTCCATTTTATATTTTCCATATTATTTTGGAGTTGCTCATGGGGAGAGGCTGCGAGCAGGTGTGGGGATCCTTGTTCCACCCCCGTATCGGTACCCACATGTTGGGGTTCTCCTCAGTTGATGAAAGGTTCTCTTCACTCCAACTTTGGGTGTAGGAAGAGATCCTGACTGTTGTTTGTGCTTATGCACCAAATGACAGTTCAGAGCGCCCACCCTTTCTTTAGTCTTGAGGGGGTGTGTTGGAGAATTTCAATGCCCATGTGGGCAATGACAGTGTGACCTGGAAAGATGAGATTGGTAGGCACGGCCTATTCAGTCAGAAGCCAAAATGTGTTTCAATGATGGATTTCTATGCTCTTCATGGCACGTCCATCATGAACATCGCGTTCGAACATAAGGGTGTCCATAAGTACACTTGGCACCAGGTCTCCCTAGACCGCAGTTTCATGATCGACTTTGTAGTCATATCACTGGACTTGCAGTCATATGTTCTGGACAGTCAGTTAAAGAGAGGAGCTGAGCTGCCAACCGATCACTACCTGGTGGTGAGCTGGCTTTGATGACAGGGGAGGCCACACTCCAGACATGGCAAGCCCAAGCGTGTAGCTAGGGTCTCTTGGAAACGCTCAGTGGTCTTGTCAGAGAGGCCTTTAATGGTGCTTGTTGTGGCAGTAACCCCTAAACCTGGTGGTGGAAACCTGTGGTGAAGGAGGCTGTCCAGCTGAAAAAGGAGGTTCATTGGGTCTATTTGGCCTGTGGGACTGCCAGGGCAGCAGACAGGTACCAAACGTGCTGCAGCCTAAGCTGTTGCTGATGCAAAATCTCGGGTGTGGATGGAGTTAGGTGACAGACTGGAAATCAACTATGCGCCATCTGAAGCCTCAGGAGGGGGAGGTAATTCTCCACAAATACTGTTTACAGTGAAAGTGGGGAGCTGCTCACCTAGATTGGGGATGTTGTTGGGAGGTGGAAGAAATACTTTGTGGACCTCAATTCCAGCAACATACCTTCAGTGGGGCCTGGGGGTTTGGGTGGGGGTTCATCCATCACTGAGGTTGAGGTTGTAAAAGTAGTCAAAAAGCTCCTTGGTGGTCAGGCTTTGGGGCTCTAGATGATGTCTTAGTTAACATGTCTCTGCAACATCACATGGTCATCGGGGCTGTACCTCTGGATTGACAAACTTTTTAAAAAGGGGACCAGAGGGTGTGTTCAAATTATAGTGGAATCACACTCCTTAGCCTAGCCGGGAAAGTTTATGCAGTGGTACTGAAGAGGAAGATCTGACTGATGGTTGAACCTCAGATTCAGGAGGAACAATATGGTTTTCATCCTGTCCGCGACACTCTCGACCAACTCTTATACGCTCTCCTGGAAGGGGCAAAAGGAGTTTTCCCAATTTGTCCACAGGTGTTTTGTGGATAGAGAAGACTTTCAACCATGTCCCCTGGACTGTCTTGTGGGGTGTGCTCCAGGAGTATGGTGAACCGGACCCACTGGTACAGGTTATATCTTTGTATAGCAGGAGCCAGAGTTTGGTCCACATTAGTACCAACAGGTTGAATTTGTTTCCAGTGGGGGTTGGAGTGCACCAAGGCTGTTCTTTGTTACTGATTCTGTTCATGATTTTTAAGGATGGTATTTCTAGGCACAGCCACATCAATGAGTGATTCTGGTTTGGGAGCCATAGGATTTTATCTCTGCTTTTTGTGGGTGTTGTTCTTCATCAATCCAGGACCTCATTGGAGTGATTCACAGACAAGTGTGAGGTGACCAGGATGAGAATCAGCACCTTTAATTCCGAGGCCATGGTTCTCAGCCTAAAAAGTATGGAAATCACTCTTCGGGTCTGGAATGAGGTCCTGCCCCAAGTAGAGGAGTTCAAGTGTCTCAAGATCTTGTTCAAAAGTGTGCGGAGGATGGAGCGGGAGATTGACAGGCAGATCGCTGCAGCCTCTGCTGTAAAGCAGAATTTGTACAGGTCCATTATAGTGAAGAGGGAGCTGAGCCGCAAGGCAAAGCTTTCAATTTTCCAGTTGATCTACGTTCCAACCCTCATCTATTGTGACAAGCTTTTGGTATATTGGATATAAGCGCCTGAAATGAGCTTTGTTCACAGGGTAGAAGGGCTCTCCCTTGGTGAGAATTTCAACCATCTGGGAGGAGCTTGGAGTAGAACTGCTGCTCTTCCCCGTTGAGAGGAGCCAGTTGAAGTGACTCGGCATCTTTTTAGAATGCCTCCTGAACGCCTTCCTGGTGTGGTGTTTCAGGCAAGTCCAACCTTGAACAGGTCTGTCTAGCTTTTTTGGGTTATACACACACACACACACACACACACACACAGTATCGCCCTGGTGGTAAGGTGCTGGATCACTGATCCTAAGGTTGGGGGTTCAAGCCCCACTAACAGGTTGTCAGTGCTCCCCCCCCCCCCCCCCCCCCCCCAGTGCAGCTAAGTGGGTTGTCAAAGGCTGGGCATGTCTCTGTCTATGGTGTGAGGTTCATGTAAAACAACCAGTGCTGACTTTCATCAAGAGTAACCTGCATACCTGTCAGTGTGTTTCTGCCCTGAGATGGCCAGGGTGTACTCTGCCCTCTCCCAGAGTTGACTTAGATGGGCTCCAGCCTCCCCGCAACCTTAATTAGGATTAAGCGGATCAGAAGATGAAGGAATGAAAGTCCACCTCTGTGCAATCTGAGTGTCACATGATCTGTCAGTATAAACAAACAGCCATTAGGCTGCAACACCACTAAGCAAGAGATACTTTCCAAACAAGTCAGTGAGAGAGTTATTGAAAAGTACAAGGCAGGGCTGGGTTCATCATCATTAAATGGAAAGAACATGGTTTCTCAACAAACCTGCCAAGAGAGAGCCATCCACCAAAATTCACAGACTAGGCAAGGAGGGCACTAATCCAAGTGGCAGCAGAGAGGCCAAAGGTCACTTAAAGGAAATGCAGAATTCCACTGCAGGGACTGTTTTTTATCTGTGCAGGAGACTACAATAAGCTGTACTCTCCATAAAGCTGAACTTTTCAGCCACTAAGGAAAACTCTATGTCTGCCACAAACCCAACACACCCCATCACTCCAAGAACACCATCCCCACAGTGAATCATGGTGGTGGCAGCATCATGCTTTGTGGGATGTTTTCCAGCAGCAGGGACTGGAACACTGATCCAAGTCGAGGGAAAGATGGATGGTGCTAAATGAAGGGATATTCTTGAGCAAAACCTGTTTTTTGTCTGATTGTGATTTGAGGCCAGAATGGAGGTTCAAAAAAAAAGATGCAGGACAATCACCCGAAGCATACTGCTAAAGCAACACTTGAGTGGTTTAAGGGGAGACATTTAAATGTGTTAGAATGACTGAGTCAAATTCCAGGCCTTCATCCAACTGAGCCGTCTGTGCTCAGACTTGGAGGATTGCTGCTCACAAGCGGAAACCATACACCATGAAGGAGCTGGAGCATCACGGAACTGGTACATTTCCAAATACCCAACTGCAAACTTGAATAAATACTTCTATGTCCAACTTTATTTGTAAATGAATGCATCAAAATCTTTAGAGCATGTCTGGAAGATAATATCATATCAAAATATGCGGGTATGTGGAAAACAGCTTTTGAAATAATTAAAATGCTTCCTAGTTTACACGTTTTTCATGCTAAATTTTGTGACAAGAGAAAAGCCTCATTATTGCCATGTCTCGCTGTGCCTCTGCTAAGGTCTCCACAGGTCCAATAACCACATGAATTAGAGCACAGGTGCACACACAGACTTTAGATAATAAAGAAAAGTTGAACATGTGAAGCACCATCAATCAGTACAATGTAATTACTTACACAATCAAAGCTATTATTAGTGAATAGAAGCTGTCCATTTTGTCCATATTACTGACTTTCTGAGTTGTCCTCCTGATAATTTGATGATGCTGCTTCTCAAGGGAATATAATCCTTCATCTACCAGGATTTAGTGCATATCGGTATTAAAAAATGAGAAAAACTATTTTTTCTAACTCTGCAGAAAATGTAAAAGGCCAGTGCCAGACATTTACTACCAGTTTCGTGATCAGCCCCATATACATATATATGCAATGATTTAGCTGGTGGAAAAGTTGTCCTCTCTGTTCAATTGTGTCTTAAGCCAAGCACTGAAGGTTCTTGACTCAGATATTTTCCCTTCATGTGTAGTGACTCGAGCTATGGCCAAAAATGCCCAACATGAGGAGGACCATGTGCAGAAAAGCACTTTTTCTCATAGAGACTTTGATAAGGACTCCAATGAGAGTTTTGATGACTTGTCAGACCCTTTTCTTAGTCAGATTGATCAGGATCTAGGTAGTTCTCAGAACTTTGTTGACCTAGATTCATGTGGGAGTCCTTATTTGTCTAATGGTTTGTCTTTTTCCACAAAGCAGTTAATTCAGGAACAGGTCAATGACACTGAGCTGTGTGATTTGAGAAACAAAGTTCTCAGATCTGATGAAATAGCCAAAGTCCCAGTTGGTTATTACATTCATGATGGGGTGCTTATGAGGAAGTGGCAACCCCTAGATATTCCTGCACGTGAAGATTGGGCAGTTGTCCATCAAGTTGTTGTTCCTAGGATCTATCGAGAAGACATTTTGACTATGGCCAATAGTTTGCCTTTAGGGGGTCATCATGGTGTCATCAAGACAGTTAACAAAATAATGAAGCAGTTCTTCTGGCCAGGTCTCCGTAAGGATGTGTCCAATTTCTGTATAATTTGTCATACTTGTCAAGTTGTTAGTAAAACCCAACTGGATCCTCCTGTGGCTCCTTTGTAACCCATCCCAGCTTTTGAAGAACCTTTTTCCAAGGTCATCATCGATTATGTTGGTCCATTAACTAAGACTAGGTCTGGTAACTAATACTTGTTGACTGTCATGTGTGCTGCTACACGGTTTCCTGAAGCTGTACTCTTAAGGAACATCATGGCACTGATCAAATTTTTCACTTTATTTGTGCGGCCAAAGCAAATTCTGTCAGATCAAGGTAGCAATTTTATGTCTGGCATATTTCAGCAGGTGGTGTATGAGCTTGGGGTTAAGCACTGTCACAAGTGCTTACTATCCAGAGAGTCAGGGTGCTTTAGAAAAGTTTCATGCCACTCTTAAGACGATGATGTGGACTTATTGTCAAGAAAATGAAAAAGATTGGGATGAGGGTATTCATTTGGTGCTGTTTCCTGCAAGAGAGGCAGTGTAGGAGTCCACTAGTTTCAGTCCTTTTGAGTTGGTGTTTGGACACCAAGTGAGAGGTCCTTTGGCTCTGTTGTGTGAACAGTGGTCTGACAGAGAGACATGTCAGTCTGTTAGATATGTTGTAAAGTTCAAAAGAAAGATTGAATCGGGTTTGTGTACTAGCTCGAGAAAATCTTGAGTCTGCTCAAAGTCGAATAAAACCTTGGTATAATCGTAAGGCCAGGAATAGAGTTTTCAAGACAGGAGACAAGGTACTTGTGTTGTTTCCTCGACAACAGAATCCATTGCAAGCTACATTCCATGGACCCTAAGAGATCCATTCAAAGGTCAATGACCTCAATTGTTGTCAGGATACCAGATCGTAGAAAGTTTACACAGCTATGTCACATAAATATGCTCAAGCCATATCATGATAGAAATGTAAATGTGGTGGCAGCTGTGACTTGTCCACAATGTGACAATGAAATTCTTCAGGTAATAAATGAACCCAATGTTAAGCCAGAAATTGTTTCATGCAAACTGACCAATTCTGAGGTTTTGCAGAATTTGGGTGACAAGTTATCACATTTGGAACCTCATCAACAAGCTCAAATGAAAGAGTTAATTATGAAATAGACAGAGTTGTTCCCTGATGTTCCTAGACAGACTCAAGTGGCTGTTCATGATGTTGATGTTGTTAATGCCGACCCAGTTAACCAGCATCCATGTCGAATGAATGTAGAAAAATGCAAGCTTGCTGAAAAAGAAATTGAATGGATGTTAGAACATGATATTACACAACCGTCTACTTTTGGATGGAGTTCACCATGTTTGTTGGTTCCAAAACCAAATGGTTCTGTCAGATTTTGTACTGATTATAGGAAACTTAATGCTGTAAGCAAAACAGATGCCCTTCCGATTCCCAGAGTAGGTGATTGTATTGATGCTGTGAGACAAGCAAAGTTTCTCAATAAGATTGACTTGTTAAAGGGGTATTGGTGTGTTCCACTAACTGAACAAGAAATATCGGCTTTTGTAACACCTTCTGGTGTGCACTAATATAAAGTTCTTCCTTTCAGAATGAAAAATGCCCCCGCAACATTCCAAAGGATTATCCAAAATGTCACAAAAGATTTGCCAAATAGTAATGCTTATATTGATGACTTGGTGACTGGGAGGCCCATCTTGAAGCTGTTTAGGCACTATTTAAGAAATTGTCTGAAGCTAGGTTACAGTGAACTTAGCCAAGAGTGAGTTTAGCCAGGCACATGTTGTTTACCTGGGCTGTGTCATTTGACAAGGGAAAAAAACTGTAGTTGATGCCAAAATTCAGACTACAGATGTTCTCTGACTTACGTTTTTAATTGGTTCCGGACAGCCGAACGTAAGTTGAAAGTGAACGTAAGTTGTTTCAGTGACGTATGACGAATGACGTGTGACGTATGACGCTCATACCGCACTATACAGCCATAAATATCATTACCGTATCTCATAAAACACCCGAAAATCAATTATTATAAACATAACATTGTAAAATAATATCAAATATACCAAATAACATCAATGTTAATTTCAAATAAATTAAATTCAAGCAAAATAATTTCAAATAGTTAAATTTTAATCAAATTCACTCATAAAATATCAACTACAGTATCAAATATAACCTTTAACATGCTCTATGATGCAATCTTTCTACTTGTAATTGGTTCCAATGGTCGACGGATGGTCACTTTATATCAAGCTGAGCTGAGTCACACAACATGAAGCTGAGCCGAGTGACTTTACATGAAGCTTAAAACAGCCAATCAACGCTTACAATATGTGAGGCACTCAACACCGAAAGTAGTGTACTTACTGTGGGTTATATGGACTTCTGGTTTTTCAAGTGAGCAAGGGCGCCGTTGAACGTGTTCTCTTTCTTTTCATAAAAAGAAAGTACCACTGTACTTTATAAAGTGATTGACATAGCTATAAACAAGGAAGTGCCGAGCATTTAAATGCACACAAGTACAGGATAACATATATAGAAACAGATGTCCGTGTGGTGTGGGTAAATGTAATGTAGTATGACGTGCTAGTTTTATTTTATTAAAAAAAACACTAATTTCTGATTTGGTTGTTTTATTTTCTATATACTGTTATTTTTGCCTTTATCTTGCCTTTATCTTGCTTTATTGGAACTGTGATGTCCACGTTCGATTCTCCAGCAGCCTTATCAAACAGGCTAATGCAAACTATCAAACACTATTTTGCAGATTGCAACTTTGTAGATATGACTGAAAAGCACCCGATGATAAAAAAAAAAAAAATGCTGTAATTTCATGATGTAGTATATTTGGACAGACCTTCATTTCATTAATTCTGTTATAAACAGCTTTGAAGTTCTTGCTCCTGTAGGTACTTCGGTAAGCCCCTCCAATTAAATATTCAATTACGATGCCGATATCGATCAGAGAGATCTTATATCTTCCAGGAAGTCGAGACTGGACAGTGAAACAAAAACAAAATAGCATTTAATTTGTTGTATCAAACATCAGGAATCTCTCAATACATGTACTCAGGTCAAACTAATAAGACGGGACATAAAACATAACAAAATACAGTGATCCCTCGCTACTTCATGCTTCAGTTTCCGGCTTCAGTGCATCACAGGTTTTTCAAAAATATTCATCAAAAAATTGAAACAGAACTATTTACTTATGTGAGGTGTGTGCACGCAAGCACATCTGTGTGTGTGTATTTACATCTTATTTACATCTTATGCATTATTTTTGAATGTTTAATTGTTACTATAAGAATTTATAGCATTGAATATCTATTTACTGATATTATATACACATATACATGCACATACACGTGACTCAAGGGGGTCGGTCCTACTTTGCGGAAATTGGTGGATGCGGGGGGTCGCAGTCCCCATTAACCATGGAAAGTGAGATATCCCTGTACCACAAAAGTAGTCTAAAGTAATATTGAGTTTGATACCTACCTGTTTGGCATCTTCAATGATATGCCGTAAGAAGTCATCCGAGGAGCCTTGTTGTTGCTGTGAAGGGAAGAAACCGGTATTATCATATAGATCTGAATTTACTGATCCACCACTATAGTGTAGGTTCTGTATCTGTGTGCGATCAGGCACATTTTGCTTATTTTCTATTATTTCTATTATAATATAATCAGACATTATATAAAGATGGATGTTCAAAATGTATGTAAATTTCATTAATTTAACTCTAATTCTACTAATAAACTATTTAAACAGGCTGACACGGTGTTGTAGCTGTTCGCATGTCTGCCTCTCTGTAATAAGGTCCTGGGTTCGAATTCTGAGCATGACAAAGGCATTTCTGTGTTAGGTTTGCATGTTCACCCTAAGCTTGGGTGAGTTTCCACCCCATTAGGCTAATTGGCTATGCTAAATTGTCCCTAGGTGTGTGTGTGTGTGTGTGTGTATGTGTGTGTGTATGTGTGTGTGTATGTGTGTGTGTGTGTGTGTGTGTGTGTGTGTGTGTGTGTGTGTGTGTGTGTGTTGCCCTGTGTTGGATTGGTAAGCTCGTTCAGGGTGTACCCCAATTTCGCCCAGAGTCAAATGAGATAGGCTCCAGCCTCCCTGCAACTCTAACTGGATAAATCACTTTGACAAATGAAAAAAAGAAATAAATAACACTTGATAAGTGATGAATAACTAAACAAATCAACTGAATAAAAGAATAAATTGAAACAGCTCTTTACAGGAAAATAGCAGAACTAAACAATGTTATATGCAGGGCAGCTCAGATTCAGTGCCTGTCATTACCCACCCTTGCTATTCTGATAAACAAATGCATTCTCTCAGTCTCCTGCCATATTCAATAGGCAACATGAAAAGGTCTTTCCATGTCTAGAATGTTTTATCCAAGTAATACCAATGCAGTATTTTATAGATTGTAAACTTTTTTTGCAATTTTTTTTAAAGATTGTGACTTTCATGTCTTGTATCAAAAATGTCTGGAAACAGATCTGTATCTGTATCAGTCTGCTCCAGTCATCTACTTTAAACAAGTTTATTGGGATTCCTGGTAGAACCAAATGTTACAGCAGTGCACAGAAGATTATTGAATACTATACTTCATATAGGATGAAATATTAAAAAACTAACAGAGAACATTTAGCTGTTTTCTCGTGGAACTGTGAGCATAGACAAAAAAACCCCACCGAAGTGTACTGAATGTGCTACCATGTTATACAGGTCCTCCAGGCGAGACACTGTCAGGAAGTGCTCCATGGTCACACCATTGTCAATGAGCAGCTTCACAAAACTAACACGGTCCATCAGCAAAGCGCTGAGCATGGCGTTCTCCAGTGCTCCCACCTTAAATACACCACCACAGAGCTGCATTAAGACACCATTGTCATGACATGCTATTATTACATGTTATCCTGGATATCACATTGCACCTTCCAGTGGTGTCCATACACCAGTACATGTTGCTGAGCAATGTCAGCTCGGTCCCAGGCCAGCGTAACATTTAATTTCTCTTCCGGTGTGCCTGATAAAATAAAGCACCATTCAAATAATCAGAGAAAGTGAGACTGTTTCTGTGGTTTAATAAAATTGTTGTGCTATTGAGTGATGTACTGTATTTGTTATACCTCTTAGTGAAGCTGTCAGGATCGCCACATCTGCTTCCAAGTGATCCTCTGATTCTGAATCAAAAATGGTGATCTGAAATTTTTAAAAAGGTCAGCTCGTACAAACATAGGATACATCTTGCATACATAAAATAATTAACACAATTAGGATGCTGCTGTGGAGGAAACAAGATCCTGCAAGGTGGTGGGCATGAGACAACAGGGAGCCTGGACAAGATGGGAAAACGTGCTTGAGAGGATAGTAACCTGGCCTGAGATCTGGAAAGCTGAGCCTCACCACATCAGATTTCTCATCCAGGCAGTGTATGATGTGCTGCCTAGTCCATCGAACCTGCACACTTGGGGCTTAGCAGAGTCACAAGCTTGCCCATTGTGTTCCAAGAGAGGCACCTTAGAACATGTTGCATTACAGCATTGGGAAAAGGGCACTACCGGTGGAGACATGACCAAGTCCTGAAGACCATCGCCGAGACCATCAGCATGGGATTGGCTTAGGCAAAACAATTCCACCCCCTAAAGAACATCATTGCCTTTGTGAGGGCTGGGGCTCCAGCAGGCATTCTGACCTCTGCAAGAGACTGGCAGCTGTTAGTGGATTTTGAACACCAGTTGAAGTTCCCTTCCATATTGTGGTCACCACCCTCCGTCCTGACATTGTTCTTGTGTCAGAGGCCACCAAGCAAGTGATGCTGCTGGAGTTAACTGTCCCGTTGGAAGACCGCCTGGAAGAAGCCTTTGAGAGGAGGCTTTCCAAGTACACGGGACTGGTGAAAGACTGTCAGCAATCAGGATGGAGGGTGAAGTGCCTTCCAATGGAGGTTGGCTGCATAGGCTTTGCAGCCCGGTCCTTTGCCAAAGCACTGGGTTGTCTAGGCATCGTCGGGCAACAGAGGAGAAGAGCCATCCGCAATATCACTGAAGCAGCAGAGAGGGCCTCAAGATGGCTCAGGCTCAAGAGAGGAGAACCATGGAGTCGTGGTATCTAATGTGCCAACTGGACAAAGCCGACGTCTGATCAGCCCCAGCTGGGTCACCTGAATGAGGGTGTATGATGTTGAAAGACCCGAAACACCCAATGATCACTGATGATATGTCCAGTCGCATGAGTAGATGTATTTACATAGTAATGTAATAATTAATAGTTAGTAGTATGTATTAAACAGGAACAGTATGATCTGATTGGTTTACTCCCTCAGGGATGTAATTCATTCAAAATAAATTTTTGTTACTGACTGGTGAAAAGCCACCAGTGTATTCTTGGTATTTTTCTATTAGCCATCTTGTCCTTATTGAATAAATTGGATGATTCGGGCCCATGACAGATCCATCCATCTACAGTATTTTCTCAATTTAATATATGTGTGGGTGTGTGTGTGTGTATACAGACGCTCCCCAACTTATGTTTTTTATTGGTTCCGGACGGCCAAACGTAAGTTGTTATAGTGACGTATGACATGTGACGTCTGACACTCATACTGTACTATACATCCATAAATACCATTACCGTATTGCATAAAACACCCCTAAATCAATTATTATAAACATAACATTGTAAGATAATATCAAATATGTGAAATAATATCCACATTAATTTCAAATACTGGTATATAAATATATGTATATATAACTGAACTGGGAAGAAGGAGGGGCATGTTCAGTCTGTCGTTTCTAAACAATGGACACAGCATCATTACATCATTAAGTCATTACGTCAGCGTATTACGTAGGTATGTCTAAACTCAAAATTTGACTTAAAAAAAAGAAAAAAACAGAAAATCTAAAAAATGTAAAATGGATGAACGTAAGTCGGGGAGCATCTGTAACTATATATATATATATATATATATATATATATATATATATATATATATATATATATATATATATATATATATATACTGTATGTGTGTGTGTAAAAAAAAAATCATGTAAAAAGATTCATGTAAAACACTTTTGTCAAGAGTAGGCTATACAGCTGTCAGCATGTTTCTGCCCTGGCCTGGTGAGCTGTCCAGGGTACAGTGGTATGAAAAAGTATATGAACCTTTTGGAATTTCTCACATTTCTGCATAAAATCACCATCAAATGTGATCTGATCTTTGTCAAAATCACACAGATGAAAAAACAGTGTCTGCTTTAATTAAAACTACCCAAACATTTATAGGTTTTCATATTTTAATGAGGATAGCATGCAAACAATGACAGAAGGGGGAGGAATAAGTAACTGAACTCTCTGCCTAAGGAGACTCAAAGAGCATTTGAAACCAATTTTTACCGAACAATTTAAGTCAGGTGTGTGCCCAATCACTGACGAGTGGCTTAAAGCTGCCCTGCCCACGATAAAACACACACCTGGTAACAATTGTCTTGATGAGAAGCATTGTCTGATGTGCACCTTGGCTCGCTCAAAAGAGCTGTCTGAAGACCTGCGATCAAGAATTGTTGATTTGTATAAAGCTGGGAAAGGATACAAATCCATCTCTAAAAGTCTGGATGTTCATCAATCGACAGTCAGAGAAGTTGTCTACAAATGGAGAGAGTTTGACACTGTTGCTTCTCTCCCAAGGAGTGGTCGTCCACCAAAGATGACACCAAGAGTTCAGCACAGAATACTCAGACAGGTAAAAAAAAGACCCTAGAGTGTCTGCTAAAGACTTACAGAAATCACTGGCACAGTCCAGCATCTCTGTGCACACATTAACTATATGTAAAACAATGGCCAATGATGTCGAAAAAACATTGTTGCTCGTTTAATGTTCGCAAAAAGGCACTTGGACACTCCACAGAACTTTTGGCAAAATATTTTGTGGACTGATGAAACCAAAGTTGAATTGTTTGGGAGGAAAACACAACATCATGTGTGGAGGAAAAATGGAACAGCTCACCAACATCAACACCTCATCCCCACCGTGAAGCATGGTGGAGGGTGCATCGTGGTTTGGGGATGTTTTGCTGCCTTGGAGCCTGGACAACTTGCAATCATTAATGGAAAAATGAATTCAAAGTTTATCAGGATGTTTTGCAGGAAAACCTGAGGCCGTCTCTCAGACAGTTGAAGCTAAAAAGAGGCTGGATACTGCAACAAGACAATTATCCAAAACACAGAAGTAAATCAACTTCAGAATGGTTTCAGAAGAACAAAATATACGTTCTGGAGTGGCCAAGTCAAAGTTCAGACTTGAACCCCATTGAGATGCTGTGGCATGACCTCAAGACAGTGATTCATGCCAGACATCCCAGGAATCTGACTGAACTACAGCAGTTTTGTAAAGAAGAATGGGGGGGGGCACAAAATATTAAATGTGATGGTTCAGTTACTTATTCCTCCCCTTCTGTCATTGTTTGCATGCTATCCTCATTAAAATATGAAAACCTATAAATGTTTGGGTAGTTTTAGTTAAAGCAGACACTGTTTTTTCATCTGTGTGATTTTGACAAAGATCAGATCACATTTGATGGTGATTTTATGCAGAAATGTGAGAAATTCCAAAAGGTTCATATACTTTTTCATACCACTGTATACTCTGCCCCAGAGTCGATTGAGATGGGCAACAGCCTCCCCATGACCCTAAGCGGTTCAGAAAATGAATGAATATGTATGTGTGTGTGTGTATGTATATATATATATATATATATATATATATATATATATATATATATATATATATATATATATATATATATACACACATATTTTTCTTTCGGCTGTTCAAGAGAAGGCTGCAAAGCCTTCAGCGTATGTCTGTCTCATGATGATTCGCTGTGGTGGCCCCTAAGGAAAAGGGAACAGCCGAAAGGAAAAAAGAATATATATATATATATATATATATATATATATATATATATATATATATATATATATATATATATATATATATATATATATATTTATATATATATATATATGTCTATGTAGGTATTGTTCCATGTTCCAGATACTCACAGCCTCTCTGTGATCCATACAGTGCTGAAGCAGAGTGAAGAGTTGATATGCCTTAATTCTAACAACATCAAATACATTCTCAATGCGCTGCAGCAAATTCTCCTTTATATTTTCATCCAGCTCCCTACAGAACATAAAGAAACACATCTGTTCTATTTGACTGAAAAAAACCCCAGCAATATGACCTGTCGAATAATGAACCTGGTATTTAAACAAGCGAATAGTTTGCAACCGTATTGTAGAAAAGTGAATAACTGTGTTTTGAAACTTGAACACTGGATTTATTTATATATATATTTATTTATATACATCTATATATATATATATATATATATATATATATATATATATATATACATATATATATATATATATATAGCTATCCCTTGCTACTTCGAGCTTCAATTCATATGGCTTCAGTGCATCGCGGTTTATAAAAAAAAGCAAAAAATAAATAAATATTCATTTAATTAAAAAATAAAGAAATTAAGGAAAAATAGGATAAAACAGTGAAGGAAAATGCCACAAAAAACAAAGCCAATTATGCAAAACAAAATTAAAAAATTAAAAAACACAAACAAACATAAAACAAAAAACAACCTAAAATCTCCCATTAAAACTATTTACATTGTTGCATCTGTGTGTGCACGCACATCTGCGCACATGCACGAGCACCTGCGCACGTGCGTGTGCGTATGTATGTGTGTCATTTTCTTCTCATGCAATACCATCTGTATGTGTGTGTATTTATATTTTATTTAGACCTTATGTTAATTTTTAATGTTTAATTGTTATTATAAGCACTTATAGCATCGAATATGTATTTGACACTATATACACATATATATACCTATATACTTATATATATATAACCCTATATACACGTCAGTGTCAGTGGGGGGGTGAGCCTACGTCGAGAATTTCGATGGTCGTGTGGGGATCTCAGTCCCAATTAACCGTGGAAAATGAGGGATCCCTGTATATATATATAAATATATATATATATATATATATATATATATATATATATATATATATATATATATATATATATATATATATGTATACACACACACACACACACACACACAGGGATCCATCGCTACTTCACGTTTCAATCATGCGGCTTCAGTGCATCCCATTTTTAAAAAATAAGGAAATTAAGGAAGAAATGGGGGGAAAGTTAAGGAAAAAGCCACAAAAACAAGGTCAATTATGCCAAAAAAAAGAAACCTAAACCGACACAAAAAAAAAAAAAAAAACAACCCAAAATCTCCTATCAAAACCATCCGGAGATACGAACAGGGCTGTTGGTTGAAAGTGAAAGTGAATCCTACTTCGCGGATTTCGATGGTCGCGTAGG
>CM045732.1:34510474-34565474 GCA_024760905.1 Plotosus lineatus | reverse complement strand
GCACATACTGTAGGGAAAATGTAATTATATTAAATCATTACTATTAGGGGTTTTTGATAGACCACAGAAACACTGAATGTCCACTGTTGCACTCAGCGTACCTTAGAGCAACAGGAACACTTATTGCTGCCTTGGAAGTCAATGGAGCCAAATGCATCAGTTGGGCTGGTTCTGGTGTGCTGAACAACACACCACACCTCTTCTTCCCCTGAAGGACGTAGCCATGAACTGGAATCAAGCTCTGTATGCTCACCAATCAACCTCCCACAACAGCACCTAAGAGAACAGATGGAACTCAGATGGAACATATACTACACTACTTCTTTATGCTCAAATCATTTCATAATTTATTTTTTACAGTGACCTAAGTGTACAGTCTAGATCATATGAGTATAAACCGTTCAGATCAACAGATACAATAATCTTTGAAAGCACAAGCTTTCAAATAAAATCAGCACAGAAATCACAGAAAAAACTACACCAAATGAATTCACAAAGTGAAAAAAAATTATATTAACAGTCATAGGATTCATACCTCACCAGGTTCTGGCAAATATGGCACACAGGGAAACATCTGAAATGTGTAGGAATGCCTTAAATTAAAATGTATTTCAATTTCAACAAGGTCTCAAATTAAGCTCATGACCAAGAAGCATACCTGTGGTGGTCCCTTGATGCTGGTAAATATTTCACACACTCCCTCTTATAAAAGGTTGTCTGGATCCAGGCCCTTCTGGACTGGAAATAAAAAAGTGGATTAATAAAGGATGGGCAGCACGGTGCTGTGGTGTTTAGCATGTGGGCCATGCAACAAAAGTGTCCTTGACTTCCTGGTGTCTCAAGCTCTGCAAGAGTGTTTCTGTGTGGTGATTGCATGTTCTCCCCTTGCTTGTGTGGGTTTCCTCCAGGTACTCTAGTTTCCACCCACTTTCAAAAAACATACACACTGGCTGTTCCAAATTGCCCCTTGATCAGTGTGGTTGTGTATGTTACCCTATGATGGATTGATGATCTATTTGAAGTGATCCCATCTTTCACCCAGAGTCAGCCAAAATATGCTCCAGCCTCCACAGATGTCCAGACGCTTTAAACAGTCGGACCATTTAATAATGTGTGTGTGTGTGTGTGTGTGTGTGTGTGTGTGTGTGTGTGTGTGTGTGTGTGTGTGTGTGTGCATATATATGACCATTATTCCATTATTCTTCTCTTAATGCTTCTTGTATAGTATAGTCTATTGTAGAACGAAAGTGGGTCCAATAAAGCTCTGTCCACAGGGTAGGGCAAGGTCAAGCAAAAGGATGTTGCCTTCCTTAGCCAAGATCCGTTTTAACCCCGTACAATTCCCCTACTTTACCAACACCAAGTACCCCAGATTATAGAAGTTCCTCCACCATGTTTGACAGATGTTGTCTAGCACTTCTCCAGCATTTTTTCACTTGTTTTAAGCTTTAGAAATGTTCTTCTTTGTGACATCAACATCTTAGACTCATCTATGTTAATGACAATTTTTTTTTCATTTTATCTGTGTTCGGTCCATCTTTTTCTTTTATTGGCCATTCTCCGATATAAATACCTTCATTAATTTTATGCACCTCTCATTCCTAGTTAGAGTCACAGGGAGGCCGGCGCCCATCTTAATTGACGCCAGGCAATGGAGGAGTACACCCTGGAGAGCTCGCCAGGTCATTGCGGGGCCAGTCACAGATATAGCTTTTTCTTTACAACTCCAGGAGTCATCACTGTTAAAGTTGATTCTGGTGTTTTGGTATTTTGTTAGTACAATTTAACGAAACTGTGAGACCCTAATGTGCTTCTCCTGTTGCTCAGTTGTGCACTGGGGCCTCAGACCTCTCTTTCTATCCTGATTAGAGCCAGTTTGCGTTTTGTGAAGGGAGTAGTACACACTGTTCCCTGAAATCTTCAGTTGCTTGGCAGTTTCTCACATGGAATATCTTTCATTTCTCAGAACAAATACAGACAATTCAGCATGCAAGAAGTAAATATCCAGAAAATAAAGTATGACAGACAGACGAGTCGAAAAAACATATATGGTAGGCTAACTGGCAGTTTCAAATTACTCCTAGATGTGAGTGTGAATGGTGGTGTGTCTATTGGCTCTGCAATGGTCTGGCAAGCTGTTCAGGGAGTGCCAGCATCCCCACGACCCTAATTAGGATTAAGTGGCACAGAGAATGAATGAATGAATTTCCCAGTTTTTTATTTATCTTTTTTTCAGATTTTATCTGGTTTCCAGATCAGTTTTAGTAATGTTTATGCAACAGAACTGAAGAGGCAGATACATTTCTGCACATAATATTGATTTCTGAAAACACCCATTTTGTTTGTAGTTTTAGTTCTTTAAATGACCTGCCCTGTCTTATAGACTCAGACACGTCAAATCCCATTTAACATATCCTGTTTATATAACTGTGCAATGAAAACAATATAAATCCTGAAATTACTTTTTTTTACAAAGAACAACCATTAATTGTAAAACAATATTGATATGCACCAGTATGACTCAGTCCCGAGGCTTGAGGAGCCACATCTGTGGTTGTACAGAAGGATAACAGATCAAGAGTTATATCAACAAATGCAAATGTACCCAGGGCAGGGGCAGGGTTACACTGTGAGGCAGATAATTACAAAATTCATTTTAGTTGGTTGATTATTCATTATCAATAATTTAAGACCTGCGTGTCTCTCCTTCTGTAGATGTTGAAGATGTAGAATGCTTCACTGCTTGAGGCATAGCATCTATTAAGAATCCCACTAAATATCTGATAGTTACCCTAAATATTTGCCCACCTTCACTACAATACATCATCATCACATCTTTCCTACAATTTTCACAGACATAGAAGCATTCATACTCACACTCAATGCAGCCGTGAGGGGGGGGCACAAACCAGTGTCTCTCCCTCACGCCGGTCCCAAGCCCGGATAAATGCAGAGGGTTGCGTCAGGAAGGGCATCCGGCGTAAAACAAATGCCAAATAAACTATGCGAATCACAAGAAAGAACCACATACCGGATCGGTCGAGGCCCGGGTTAACAACGACCGCCATCAGTGCCGTCAACCAACAGGGTGCTGATGGAAATTGGACTACTGTTGGTCGAAGACGTCGAAGAAGGAGAGGCGGGAGGCGTGTCCGTTGCCAGAGAGAGAAGAGGAAAGGCATGAGTCTAGGACTGAAAGTAGGGACTTTGAATGTTGGAACTATGACAGGAAAAGGTAGAGAGCTGGCTGACATGATGCAGAGGAGGAAGATGGACATACTGTGTGTTCAGGAGACCAGGTGGAAAGGTCACAAGGCTAGAAGCATAGGAGCAGGGCTTAAGCTGTTTTATCACGGTGTGGATGGGAAGAGAAATGGAGTAGGAGTCATCTTGAAGGAGGAGTTTGCCAGGAATGTTCTAGAAGTGAAAAGAGTGTCACACAGAGTGATGAGTCTCAAGTTAGAAATTAAAGGTGTGATGGTCAATGTTGTTAGTGCTTATGCCCCACAGACAGGATGTGAGCGAGAAGAGAAGGAGAGATTCTGGAGGGAGTTAGATGAAGTGATGCAGAGTACCCCCAGAGGTGAAAGAGTAGTCATTGGGGCAGACTTCAATGGACATGTTGGTGCAGGAAACAGAGGGGACGAGGAAGTGATGGGTAGGTTTGGTATCCAGGACAGGAACGCAGAAGGACAGATGTTGGTAGATTTTGCAAAAAGGATGGAAATGGCTGTGGTGAATACTTTCTTCCAGAAGAGAGAGGAGCATAGGGTGACTTATAAAAGTGGAGATAGGAGCACACAGGTAGACTACATCTTGTGCAGGCGATGTAATTTAAAGGAAGTCAGTGACTGCAAAGTCATAGTGGGTGAGAGTGTTGCCAAACAGCATAGGATAGTGGTGTGCAGGATGATGCTGATGGTGAGGAAGGTGAAGAAGGCAAAGGCAGAGCAGAAGACAAAGTGGTGGAAGTTGAAAAAGGAAGAGTGTCAGGTTGTCTTCAAGGAGGAGTTGAAACAGGCTTTGGGTGGTCAGGAAGTGCTTCCAGATGACTGGACAACTACAGCTAATGTGATCAGGGAGACAGGTAGGAGAATACTTGGTGTGTCATCTGGAAGGAAAGTAGATAAGGAGACTTGGTGGTGGAATGAGGAAGTGCAGGAGTGTGTACAAAGGAAGAGATTAGCTAAGAACAAGTGGGACATTGAGAAAACCGAAGAGAGTAAACAGGAGTACAGGGAGACACAGCGTAAGGCAAAGGTAGCAGTGTCAAAGGCCAAACAGAGCGCGTTTGATGACTTGTATGCTCGATTGGAAAGTAAGGAGGGAGAAAGTGATTTATATAGGTTGGCACAGCGGAGAAATAGAGATGGGAAGGACGTGCAGCAAGTTAGATTGATAAAGGACAGAGATGGAAATGTATTGACTGATGACAGAAGTGTGCTGGGAAGATGGAAAGAGTACTTTGAAGAGCTGATGAATGAGGAAAATGAGAGAGAAAAAAGAGTAGAAGATGTGACTGTTGAGGACCAGGAAGTAGCAAAGATTAGTAAGGGTGAAGTGAGGAGGGCATTGAAGAGAATGAAGAATGGAAAGGCAGTTGGTCCTGATGACATACCGGTGGAGGTATGGAAGTGTCTAGGAGAAGTAGCAGTAGATTTTATGACAAGAACATTTAACAAGGTCTTAGAGAGTGAGAGGATGCCAGAGGAATGGAGGAAAAGTGTGCTGGTGCCCATTTTTAAGAACAAGAGAGACGTGCAGAGTTGTGGCAACTACAGAGGGATAAAGTTGATGAGCCATACGATGAAGTTATGGGAAAGAATAGTGGAAGCTAGACTAAGGGCAGAAGTCAGCATTTGTGAACAACAGTTTGGTTTCATGCCAAGAAAGAGCACCACAGATGCAGTGTTTGCCTTGAGGATGTTAATGGAGAAGTACAGAGAAGGTCAGAAGGAGCTGCATTGTGCCTTTGTGGATCTGGAGAAAGCATATGACAGGGTGCCGAGAGAAGAACTGTGGTATTGCATGAGGAAGTCTGGAGTGGCAGAGAAGTATGTTAGAGTGGTGCAGGTCATGTACGAGAGATGTAAGACAGTGGTGAGGTGTGCTGTCGGTGTGACAGAAGAGTTCAAGGTGGAGGTGGGACTGCATCAAGGGTCAGCTCTCAGCCCCTTCTTGTTTGCTATGGTGATGGACAGGCTGACAGATGAGGTTAGACAAGATTCCCCATGGACTATGATGTTTGCAGATGACATTGTGATCTGTAGTGAGAGCAGAGAACAAGTGCAGGAAAATCTAGAGAGGTGGAGGTATGCCCTGGAAAGGAGGGGAATGAAGATTAGCCTCAGTAAGACAGAATACATGTGCATGAATGACAAGGACCAAAGAGGAACGGTGAGATTACAGGGAGCAGAGATAAGGAAGGTGGAGGATTTTAAGTACTTAGGCTCAACAATCCAGAGCAATGGAGAGTGTGGAAAAGAGGTCAAGAAGCGTGTGCAGGCAGGTTGGAATGGTTGGAGAAAAGTGTCCGGTGTGATGTGTGATAGGAGGGTATCGGCAAGAATGAAAAGAAAAGTGTACAAGACGGTGTTGAGGCCAACGATGTTGTATGGGTTAGAAACAGTGGCCCTGGGGAAAAGACAGGAGGCAGAGTTGGAGGTAGCAGAGATGAAAATGTTGAGGTTCTCTTTGGGAGTAACGAGGATGGATAGGATTAGGAATGAGCACATCAGAGGGACAGCACATGTAAGACGTTTTGGAGACAAAGTCAGAGAGGCTAGATTGAGATGGTTTGGACATGTACAGAGGAGGGATAGTGAGTATATTGGTAATAGGATGCTGAGGCTGGAACTACCAGGCAAAAGGCCTAGAGGAAGACCAAAGAGACGATTCATGGATGTGGTGAAGGAGGACATGAAGGTCGTTGGTGTAAGAGAAGAAGATGCAAAGGATAGGGTGAGATGGAGGCAGATGATTCGCTGTGGCGACCCCTGAAGGGAAAAGCCGAAAGGAAAAGAAGAAGAAGAAGCATTCACACTCACACTCAAACTCACACCTAGTGGCAATTTGGAACATGCAGTTATCCTAATGAACATGTGTTTGGACTGTGTGAAGAAATCAGAGTACCCAGAGGGTACAAACTGATGTGGATTGAGATCATCAGAGATGGCAGCCTTAATGTGAGACAAGAAGAGTTTCTCATAACATTTGGTGATGATATTCTTCGGGAAACTGGGCAATAGTCATTCATGCAGCTTTCTGTGCTCTTCTTAGGCATTGGACTGATGATGGCTGCCATGAAGCAGGTGGGAACCATACTTTGCAGTAGCGAGATGTTAAATTTGGTTTAAAAAAAAAAAACCTGCTAGTTGATATGCGCATGCTTTAAGTTCCCTGTCTGTTACTCTGTCTGGTCCAGTAGCTTTCCTTGCATCCTGCACAGGTTGGCTCTGGTCTGGTGCTGCTTCTGCTCGATGGAGTTGTAGCCCCTCTCTGGAAGAGTAGAGCAAGTGCATGCCTCTGTTGGTTTAAGCAATCAAGGAACTGGTAAAAGATGTTTTAGTAGGTTGCTGTCTAAGGAGATCATTGATGTGTGCGTCTTCCTCTTGCCAGTGAGTGTCTTGATCTCCTCCCACATGTTCATAGCATTGTTCTCATTGAAGTGCTCTTCAATGAGTTATTTATATTTGTCCTTAGCTTTTTTGATACCTTTTTCTCGGTCCCATTTTGCCTCTTTGTTAGTCTGCTGGTCTCCTGACTTGAAGGCATCATCCCATGCTCTTAGCAGGCTGTGCACCACACCATTAAAACATGGTTTCTGGTTCGGGACACTTTGACAGTCCTTGTTGTGGTCACATTCTCAGTGCAGTGGTGTATGTAGGAGACCTCCAGGTCTGTCTCTTCTGTAAATATTTCCCAGTTTATAGAGTCAAAACAGTCCTGTGGAGCTGCAGTGGTTTCCTCAGTCAGCACCTGGTCTCTTTTAACTACTGGTGTTTGGATTCAGATTTTAGGTTTATAAGCAGGAATCAGATAGAGAGGGGTGAGCTGAGAGGCCGAGATGTGGCAGAGTGATGGCTCTATAGGGGACCTGGGATGTTGGTGTAGAACTGGTCCAGTGTGGGATTTTTTCTTGTCGGAAAACACATTTTTGTAGAATCCAGGCAGGACAGGCTTCAGGTTTGCATGATTAAAGTCTGCCTTTGTGATTATAACACAGTCTGGCTGCACCACTAGCTGTTGCTAAAAAACTGTTGTAGTAGCGCCATGGCTAGTTTAGCATTAGCTTGGGGGTGGCGCATAAGCTGTGGTCACTACAGCTGTATACTCTCTCGGCAGTTCGAAAGGTCTACTCTGTACAATATGATACTCTATATCCAGACACCAGTGGATATCTTTAATTATGGAGTTGGAACACCAGCTGTTGTTGATGTGTTTGATCAGATCAGGCTTCTTACCATGCTGTCCTATTCACATTTTCATCTGCTGTGACTGCTGCTAAGACAGCCTTTGACAAAAATAAAGTTTGACACTCCTGCAGAAGACCCACACAAACTCCACACTATTGTCAACCAAGAATTAATAAGGTCTTCCTGCCAATCCCTTCCACAATAATCAGAACTATCTCTCAAGACCTTCTTCTCTTTACCTCCACTATCATCAGTAACTCCATATCATCGGGTCATGTGCCAACAGTGTTCAAAAGACATAGGGATCTTCAAGAAACCCAAGCTTAGCCAAGATGTCAATAGTCCTTATCTTCTTCGAATTTTCCCACAACATTTGACACAATCAACCTTAATAATCTTTTGTTCATCCTCAGGAGTCTAGAAATTGGTAGTGTAGCATGGCAATGGTTTGCTTTCTTCCAGGAAGGTTTCTCATATCAGGTTACATGGAGGGGATCCACATCTTCTCCATGCCAACTTTCCAATGGTGTTCACCATAGCTCAGTTGTTGGTCCACTTCTGTTCTCTCTTTATACTAGGTCCTTCGGTGATGTCATATCCTCATATGGGTTCTCATACCACTGCTGTGCAGATGATACTCAACTTGTTCTCTCTTTTCCTCACTCAGACACTGAAGTTTCTACCTGGAGCTCTGCATATCTGGAAAGTATATCCTTATACATGGCAGCGCACCTGCTTAATTCCAGCAAGACCGAATTGCTGATCATCTCTCTCTCTCTCTCTCTCTCTCTCTCTCTCTCTCTCTCTCTCTCTCTCTCTCTCTCTGTGTGTGTGTGTGTGTGTGTGTGTGTGTGTGTGTGTGTGTGTGTGTGTGTGTGTGTGTGTGTTGAGGTACACATTCTTGTTCTGGGATTTGTCAATTGTAAAAGCGTTATAAAATAAAGCTGAATTGAATTGATTTGAATCCCAGCTGATTATGTCAATTTCTCCTCGTAATCATCAAAAATATTTGTCTATTTCCTTCCACTGTGGCCACTCAAGTACTTTTTCAATCCCTTGTCATCTCAAGACGAGACTACTGCAACTCATTCCTGGCAGATTTACCTTTGAGTGCATTTCGATCTCTTCAACTCAACAAGATTACAGCTGACCTGCTTGTTTTCAACCTTCCCAAATTTTCCCACACCACACCACTGCTACAATCTCTACACTGGCTCCCTGTAGCTGCTTGCATTGGATTTAAAACACTAATGCTTGCCTACAAAGACAAAAATGGATCTCCACCTTCCTACCTCAAAGCACTTATCACACCCCGCAATGCATCACATTTTCTCAGATCCTGTAGCACTGCAAGACTGGTCCCTCCCTCTACAAATTGACAAGGTGAAAATGCATCTAAACTATTCTCTGTTCTGACTCCAAACTGATGGAAGAACCTCTGTTGGACATCCAGACAGCTGAGTCATTGGATGTTTTCAAATATTAGCTGAAAACTTGCCTTTTCCGACTGTGCTTAGATTAACTCTATGCTTTACACACAAACACACACACACACACACACACAGACACACACACACAAACACACACAAAAAAAAAAAAACCCCACAACAACACCTACCCATTGAGTTTGAGTGATGGTATATTAAGTCTATGTCCTGACAAATCAGTGTAAGAATATATACACTGATAGACTTTAAAGCTCTTCTGTACATGTTTCTACATAAGAGCTTCTGATCTTCTTTCTTCTTTTCCTTTCAGCTTTTCTCTTCATTAGTCGCCACAGCGAATCATCTGCCTCCATCTCACCCTATGCTTTGCATCTTCTTCGCTTACACCAACTACCTACATGTCCTCCTTCACCACATCCATGAATTTTCTCTTTGGTCTTCCTCTAAGCCTTCTGCCTAGTAGTTCCAACCTCAGCATCCTACTACCAATATACTCAATATCCCTCCTCTGCACATGTCCAAACCATCTCAATCTAGCCTTTCTGACTTTGTCTCCAAAACGTCTTACATGTGCTGTCCCTCTGATGTGTTCATTCCTAATCCTATCCATCCTCGTTACTCCCAAAGACAACCTCAACATTTTCATCTCTGCTACCTCCAGCTCTGCCTCCTGTCTTTTCCCCAGGGCCACTGTTTCTAAACCATACAACATTGCTGGCCTCAACATCGTCTTGTACACTTTTCCTTTCACTCTTGCCGATACCTTCCTATCACACATCACACCGGACACTTTTCTCCAACCATTCCAACCTGCATGCACATGATTCTTAGCCTCTTTTCCACACTCTCCATTGCTCTGGATTGTTGAACCTAAGTACTTAAAATCCTCCACCTTCCTTATATCTGCTCCCTGGCACCTCACCGTTCCTCTTGGGTCCTTGTCATTCATACACATGTAGTCTGTCTTACTGAGACTAACCTCATTCCCCTCCTTTCCAGGGCACACCTCCACCTCTCTAGATTTTCTTGCACTTCTTCTCTGCTCTCACTACAGATTACAATGTCATCTGCAAACATCATAGTCCATGGGGAATCTTGTCTAACCTCGTCTGTCAGCCTGTCGATCACCATAGCAAACAAGAAGGGGCTCAGAGCTGACCCTTGATGCAGTCCGACCTCCACCTTGAACTCTTATGTCACACTGACAGCACACCTCACCACTGTCTTACATCTCTCATACATGACCTGCACCACTCTAACATACTTCTGCCACTCCAGACTTCCTCATGCAATACCACAGTTCTTCTCTCGGCACCCTGTCATATGCTTTCTCCAGCTCCACAAAGGCACAATGCAGCTCCATCTGACCTTCTCTGTACTTCTCTATTAACATCCTCAAGGCAAATACTGCATCTGTGGTGCTCTTTCTTGGCATGAAACCAAACTGTTGTTCAGAAATGCTGACCTCTGCCCTTAGTCTAGCTTCCAATATTCTTTCCCATAACTTCATCGTATGGATCATCAACTTTATCCTTCTGTAGTTGCCACAACTCTGCATATCTCCCTTGTTCTTAAAAATGGGCACCAGCACACTTCTCCTCCATTCCTCTGGCATCCTCTCACTCTCTAAGACCTTGTTGAATGTTCTTGTCAGGAAATCTACTGCTACCTCTCCAAGACATTTCCATACCTGCACGGGGATGTCATCAGGACCAACTGCCTTTCCATTCTTCATCCTCTTCAATGCCCTCCTCACTTCACCCTGACTAATCTTTGCTACTTTCTGGTCCTCAACAGTCATCTCTTCTACTCTTTTTCTCTCTCTCAAAGTACTCTTTCCATCTTCCCAGCACACTTCTGTCATCAGTCAATACATTTCCCTCTCTGTCCTTAATCACTCTAACTTGCTGCATGTCCTTCCCATCTCTATTTCTCTGCTGTGCCAACCTGTATAAATAATTTTCTCCCTCTTTACTTTCCAACCGAGCATACAAGTCATCACACGCCCTCTGTTTGGCCTTACGCTGTGTCTCCCTGTACTCCTGTTTACTCTCTTCGGTCCTCTCTATGTCCCACTTCTTCTTAGCTAACCTCTTCCTTTGTACACACTCCTGCACTTCCTCATTCCACCCCCAAGTCTCCTTATCTACTTTCCTTCTAGATGACACACCAAGTATTCTCCTACTTGTCTCCCTGATCACATTTCCTGTAGTTGTCCAGTCATCTGGAAGCACTTACTGACCACCCAAAGCCTGTTTCAACTCCTCCTTGAAGACAACCCAACTCTCTTCCTTTTACAGCTTCCAACACTTTGTCTTCTGCTCTGCCTTTGCCTTCTTCACCTTCCTCACCATCAACATCATGCTGCACACCACCATCCTATGTTTTTTGGCAACACTCTCACCCACTACTACTTTGCAGTCACTGATTTCCTTCAAATTACATCGCCTACACAAGATGTAGCCTACCTGTGTGCTCCTATCTCCACTTTTATAAGTCACCCTATGCTCCTGTCTCTTCTGGAAGAAACTATTTACCACAGCCATTTCCATGCTTTTTGCAAAATCTATCAACATCTGTCCTTCTGCGTTTCTGTCCTGGATACCAAACCTGACCATCACTTCTTCATCCCCTCTGTTTCCTGCACCAACATGTCCATTGAAGTCTGCCCCAATGACTACTCTTTCATTTTTGGGGGTATTCTGCATCACTTCATCTAACTCACTCCAGAATCTCTCCTTCTCTTCTAGCTCAAATCCTGTCTGTGGGGCATACGCAATAACAACATTGAACATCACGCCTTCAATTTCTCACTTGAGACTCATCACTCTGTTGACACTCTTTTCACTTATAGAACATTCCTGACAAACTCCTCCTTCAAGATGACCCCTACTCCATTTCTTTTCCCTTCCACACCATGAAAAAAACAGCTTAAACCCTGCTCCTAAGCTTCTAGCCTTGCTACCTTTCCACCTGGTCTCCTGAACACACAGTATGTCCACCTTCCTCCTCTGCATCATGTCAGCCAGCTCTCTACCTTTTCCTGCCAGATTTCCAACATTCAAAGTCCCTACTTTCAGTCCTAGACTCATGCCTTTCCTCTTCTCTCTCTTCCTATGGACATGCCTCCTGCCTCTCCTTCTTCGACCAACAGTAGTCCAATTTCCATTAGCACCCTGTTGGTTAACAGCACTTAATCAGCCTTGACTGATCCGGTATGATATTCTTTGTTGTGATTCACATATTTTATTTGGCATTTGTTTTATATCGGCTGCCCTTCCTGACACAATCATCTGCATTTATCTGGGCTTGAGACCGGCGTGAGGGAGAGACACTGGTTTGTGCTTCCCCCTCATGGCTACATAAGAGCTTCTGATAAATACTGCAAATGTAAAAATACAGACGTCCTCTGCGTTTCTCACTGGACAGTTTTGTCCGCTCTGAAAGTACCATGGCCTGCTTGCTCTATCATGACATCTGGGATTAATCAGAAATCAGAAATTACTGTTACGTAGTAATACATGTGTTGTGAATTAAAGCGCAGTCGTAACTCAGCCATCTTGTTGTTAAGTGACCGGATGTAGTGAGAAATAAGCTAGCTTGGAACGCTGGTTTGTCAGGGTTAACATATTGCTTAGGCCTTAGCCCTGCTCTCTTCATTATTTTATCACTAAATTATTATTATTGTTTCATTAAAAATTGATTTATCCTGGATTCAGTTTTTAACGAAATTTTAATTAAACAATAATAATAATAATTTAGTGATAAAATTCAGCTTCTCTCGTAGGGTTTTCCTGAAATTACTTTAGTTACATCAGCAAAAAAAAGGATTTTACATATCATCAATGTGTAACAGTCTAACATCATCATCATCATCATCATCATCTTCTTCCGCTTAGTCCAGGGTCGGGTCGCGGGGGCAGCAACCTTAGCAAAGAGGTCCAGACATCCCTCTCCCGAGCTACTTCCTCCAACTCTCCCGGGGGACACCGGCGGTCCCAGACAAGCCGAGAGACATAGTCCCTCCAGCATGTTCTAGGTCGACCCCGGGGTCTCTTCCCGGTTGGACATGCCCGAAACACCACACCAGGGAGGCGTCCGGGGGGCATTCTGACCAGATGCCCGAGCCACCTCAACTGGCCCCTCTCAATGCGGAGGAGCAGCGGATCTACTCCGAGCTCTCCCCGGATGGCGGAGCTTCTCACCCTATCTCTAAGGGAGAACCCCGCCACCCGGCGAAGGAAGCTCATTTCAGCCGCTTGTATCTGTGATCTTGTTCTTTCGGTCATTACCCAAAGCTCGTGACCATAGGTGAGGGTTGGAACGTAGATCGACTGGTAAATTGAGAGCTTCGCCTTGCGGCTCAGCTCCTTTTTCACCACAACGGACCGGTACAGGCACCGCTTAACAGCAGAGGCTGCAGCGATCCGTCTGTCGATCTCTCGCTCCATCCTTCCCTCACTCGTAAACAAGACCCCAAGATACTTAAACTCCTCCACTTGGGGCAGGACCTCATTCCCGACCCGGAGGGTGCATTCCACCATTGTCCGACTGAGAACCATGGCCTCGGACTTGGAGGTACTGATCTTCATCCCGGCTGCTTCGCACTCAGCCGCGAATCGCTCCAATGAGAGCTGGAGGGCCCGACTTGATGAAGCCAAAGAACAACATCATCCGCAAAAAGCAGAGACGATATCCGATGGCCACCAAACCAGAACCCCTCATCGCCTCGACTGCGCCTAGAAATTCTGTCCATAAAAATTATGAACAGAATCGGTGACAAAGGACAGCCTTGGCGGACTCCAACTCCCACTGGAAATGAATCCGACCTGCTGTTACCAATACGGACCAAACTCTGGCTCGGTGATACAGCGACCGAATAGCTCGTAGCAACGGATCCGAACGCCGTATTCTCGAGCACGCCCCACAAGATCTTTCGAGGGACACGGTCGAAAGCCTTCTCCAAATCCACAAAGCACATGTGGACAGATTGGGCAAACTCCATGCCCCCTCCAGAATCCTGTGGAGCGTATAGAGTTGGTCAAGAGTGCTGCGGCCAGGCCGAAAACCACATTGTTCCTCCTGAATCCGAGGTTCGACTATCGGTCGGATCCTCCTCTCTAGTACCCCTGCATAGACTTTCCCAGGTAGGCTGAGGAGTGTAATTCCCCGATAATTGGAACACACCCTCCGGTCCCCTTCTTAAAAATTGGGACCACCACCCCGGTTTGCCAATCCAGAGGTACAGCCCCGATGACCACGCGATGTTGCAGAGACGTGTCAACCAAGACAGTCCTACAACATCCAGAGCCCTGAGATATTCCCGGCGGATCTCGTACAACCCCGGAGCTCGACCACCGAGGAGCTTTGACAACCTCAGTGACCTCCCCTCCAGTGATGGGCGGACCCGAACCCGAACCCCCAGGGTCTTCCTCTTCCACGGAGGGCGTGTTGGTGGGATTGAGAAGGTCCTCAAAGTATTCCCTCCACCTCTCAACAACATCCTCAGTCAAGGTAAGCAGCTCCCCACCTCCACCGTAAACAGTGTTTGTGAAGAACTGCTTCCCCCTCCTGAGGCGTCGGATGGTGGCCCAGAACCTTTTTGAGGCCAACCGATAATCACTCTCCAGGCCCTCACCGAACTCCTCCCACGCCCGAGATTTTGCATCTGCGACAGCCTCGGCTGCAGCACGTTTGGCCTGCCGGTACCCGTTTGCTGCCTCAGGAGTCCCACAGGCTAATAAAACCCGATAGGCCTCCTTCTTCAGCTGGACGGCCCCTTCACCGCAGGTGTCCACCACCGGGTTCGGGATTGCCGCCACGACAAGCACCGGCGACCTTACGGCCACAGCTATGGGCTGCCGCCTCAGCAATGGAGGCACGAAACATGGCCCATTCGATTCCATGTCCCCGCCTCCTTCGAACGTGGTTGTAGCTCTGCCGGAGGTGGGAGTTAAAGGCCTCTCGGACAGGGGCTCCGCCAAACGTTCCCAGCAGACCCTGATTACACGCTAGGGCCAGCCAGGCCTGGAAGGCAACCTCCCCCACCACCGAAGCCAACTCACCACCAGGTAGTGATCAGTAGACAGCTCAGCTCCTCTCTTCCCCCCTGTGTCCAGAACATATGGTCGCAAGTCCGATGACACGACTACAAAGTCAATCATCGAACTGCGACCTAGGTGTCCTGGTGGCAAGTGCACTTATGGACACCCTTATGTTCGAACATGGTGTTCGTGATAGACAAACTGTGACGAGCACAGAAGTCCAACAACGACACACCATTCGGATTCAGACTGGAGAGGCCGTACCTACCGATCACACCCTTCTAGGTCACACTATCGTTGCCCACATGGGCGTTGAAGTCTCCCAAGACAACGAGCGAGTCTCCCGAGGGAGCGTTCTCCAACACCCCCCCCAAAGATTCCAAAAAGGGTGGGTACTCTGAACTGTCATTTGGTGCATAAGCACAAATAACAGTCAGGACCCGTCCCCCCACCCGAAGACGGAGGGAAGCTACCCTTTCGTCAACCGGGGAGAACCCCAACATTTGGGCACCGAGACAGGGGGCAACAAGAATACCCACACCGGCTCGCCGCCTCTCCCCATGAGCAACTCCAGAATAGAAGACGGTCCAGCCTCTTTCGAGATGGATGGTTCCAGAGCCCAAGCTATGCGTTGAGGTGAGCCCGACTATATCTAGTTGGTATCTCTCCACCTCACGCACCAAATCAGGCTCCTTTCCCGCCAGAGAGGTGACATTCCATGTCCCGAAGGTCAGAGTAAGTAGCCGAGGATCAGTCCGACAGAACCCATGCCTTTGGCTGCCACCCAACTCACACTGCACCCGACCCCTAAAACTCCTCCCACGGGTGGTGGGTCCATGGGAGGGCGGACCCATGTCTCCTTTTCTTTGGAGAACGCTCCCTCGAGAGACTCGCTCGTTGTCTTGGGAGACTTCAACGCCCATGTGGGCAACGATAGTGTGACCTGGAAGGGTGTGATCGGTAGGTACGGCCTCTCCAGTCTGAATCCGAATGGTGTGTCGTTGTTGGACTTCTGTGCTCGTCACAGTTTGTCTATCACGAACACCATGTTCGAACATAAGGGTGTCCATAAGTGCACTTGGCACCAGGACACCCTAGGTCGCAGTTCGATGATTGACTTTGTAGTCGTGTCATCGGACTTGCGACCATATGTTCTGGACACTCGGGTGAAGAGAGGAGCTGAGCTGTCTACCGATCACTACCTGGTGGTGAGTTGGCTTCGTGGTGTGGGAGGTTGCCTTCCAGACCTGGCAGGCCCAAGCGTGTAATCAGGGTCTGCTGGGAACGCGTTTGGCGGAGCCCCTGTCCGAGAGGCCTTTAACTCCCACCTCCGGCAGAGCTACAACCACGTTCGAAGGAGGCGGGGACATGGAATCGAATGGGCCATGTTTCGTGCCTCCATTGCTGAGGCGGCAGCCCATAGCTGTGGCCGTAAGGTCGTCGGTGCTTGTCGTGGGCGGCAATCCCGAACCCGGTGGTGGACACCTGCGGTGAAGGGGCCGTCCAGCTGAAGAAGGAGGCCTATCGGGTTTTATTAGCCTGTGGGACTCCTGAGGCAGCAAAGGGGTACCGGCAGGCCAAACGGGCTGCAGCCGAGGCTGTCCCAGATGCAAAATCTCGGGCGTAGGAGGAGTGCGGTGAGGGCCTGGAGAGTGATTATCGGTTGGCCTCAAACAGGTTCTGGGCCACCATCCGACGCCTCAGGAGGGGGAAGCAGTTCTTCACAAACACTGTTTACGGTGGAGGTGGGGAGCTGCTTACCTTGACTGAGGATGTTGTTGAGAGGTGGAGGGAATACTTTGAGGACCTTCTCAATCCCACCAACACACCCTCCGTGGAAGAGGAAGACCCTGGGGGTTCGGGTGAGGGTCCGCCCATCACTGGAGGGGAGGTCACTGAGGTTGTCAAAAAGCTCCTCGGTGGTCGAGCTCCGGGGTTGGACGAGATCCGCCCGGAATATCTCAGGGCTCTGGATGTTGTAGGACTGTCTTGGTTGACACGTCTCTGCAACATCGCGTGGTCATGGGGGCTGTACCTCTGGATTGGCAAACTGGGGTGGTGGTCCCAATTTTTAAGAAGGGGGACCGGAGGGTGTGTTCCAATTATCGGGGAATTACACTCCTCAGCCTACCTGGGAAAGTCTATGCAGGGGTACTAGAGAGGAGGATCCGACCGATAGTCGAACCTCGGATTCAGGAGGAACAATGTGGTTTTCGTCCCGGCCGCAGCACTCTTGACCAACTCTATACGCTCCACAGGATTCTGGAGGGGGCATGGGAGTTTGCCCAATCTGTCCACATGTGCTTTGTGGATTTGGAGAAGGCTTTCGACCGTGTCCCTCGAAAGATCTTGTGGGGCGTGCTCGAGAGTACGGGCGTTCGGATCCGTTGCTACGAGCTATTCGGTCGCTGTATCACCGAGCCAGAGTTTGGTCCGTATTGCTAACAGCAGCTCGGATTCGTTTCGGTGGGAGTTGGAGTCCACCAAGGCTGTCCTTTGTCACCGATTCTGTTCATAATTTTTATGGACAGAATTTCTAGGCGCAGTCGAGGCGATGAGGGTTCTGGTTCGGTGGCCATCGGATATCATCTCTGCTTTTGCGGATGATGTTGTCCTTTGGCTTCATCAAGTCGGGCCCTCCAGCTCTCATTGGAGCGATTCGCAGCTGAGAGCGACGCAGCCGGGATCAAGATCAGTACCTCCAAGTCCGAGCCCATCGTTCTCAGTCCGACAATGGTGGCATGCACCCTCTGGCTCGGGGATGAGGGCCTGCCCCAAGTGGAGGAGTTTAAGTATCTTGGGGTCTTGTTTACGAGTGAGGGAAGGATGGAGCGAGAGATCGACAGACGGATCGCTGCAGCCTCTGCTGTTAAGCGGTGCCTGTACCGGTCCGTCGTGGTGAAAAAGGATCTGAGCCGCAAGGCGAAGCTCTCAATTTACCAGTCGATCTACGTTCCAACCCTCACCTATGGTCACGAGCTTTGGGTAATGACCGAAAGAACAAGATCACGGATACAAGCGGCTGAAATGAGCTTTCTTCGCCGGGTGGCGGGGTTCTCCCTTAGAGATAGGGTGAGAAGCTCCGCCATCCGGGGAGAGCTCGGAGTAGATCCGCTGCTCCTCCGCATTGAGAGGGGCCAGTTGAGGTGGCTCGGGCATCTGGTTAGAATGCCCCCCGGACGCCTCCCTGGTGTGGTGTTTCGGGCATGTCCAACCGGGAAGAGACCCCGGGGTCGACCTAGAACACGCTGGAGGGACTATGTCTCTCGGCTTGTCTGGGACCGCCTCGGTGTCCCCCCGGGAGAGTTGGAGGAAGTGGCTCGGGAGAGGGATGTCTGGATCTCTTTGCTAAGGTTGCTGCCCCCGCGACCCGACCCCGGACTAAGCGGAAGAAGATGAGATGAGATGAGATGTTATTGGATATAAAGTGATACATTCTGGTATGATTTGTTGCAGTTGGATGTGATATGTTCATGACGGATCAGTTTCAGGTGACACAATCTGGTCTCCTGTTCAGATGCAGTCTGATAGGATTGTAGGTATTGAATCCATGATTCGATAGCCTGATTTGGAATGATCTGGTATGTGCAGATATGTTTGTATATGTTCTAATATGATCATCAGGAATCTTATATACAGAAGATCTTTTCGGGTGTAAGATGTGAGCGAGAATCTGTTTTGTATGAACAGAACTGAAATGAGCAGGAATTTCACTGGTAACTGGCAAAATTTGAAGAGATGCTGAGCCTCACGTTGTTCATGCACCACCATTAAATCAACTCATTATATCTAAAGTGCTGAATATTAATGAAATAATTACTGATCAGTAGTTTAGTGTAATGTGTTTAACCAAAACATGTGTTATGGTCTGTGCTTGCTGGCGGCGTTTTAACTCTCTCTCTCTCTCTCTCTCTCTCTCTCTCTCTCTCTCTCTCTTTCTCTCCCTCTCTCTCTCTCTCTCTCCCCATACACTGCAGGTGCTAGTGAGGGGCGTGGCTGTTACCTGCAGGTGAAATCCAGAGAGCGCACCTGAATTCACTCAGCAATCAGCGAGCTATAAAGAGGAGCGACGCACTCCCTTCCGACGTCTGAATATTGTTCTTTTAATGTGATTCCGTTCCCCGTGATCTCTCTGACTACTGGTATCCTACTCATGCTTGACCAGTTTTCCGTTTAAGAATTATTCCCAGTGATTTTGGTTTCCCCTGTGCTAAAATAAAGTCGTTAAATCTTCGTACATGGTCTACTGCATCTTTGGGTCCGACTCATATGCTCCCACGATCACAGAATCTTCTGACCAGAAACATCGACCCAGCAGAGACCGCCCAACTCCAGAAGGCATTATCTCACCAGGGAGTCCTCTTGCAGCAACACAACTCCACCCTGTACCAAATTGTGGATAACCTCCAGCATATAACCATCAGCATGTTGCAGCTCGGCAAAGGATGGACATCATCGCAACTCAACTTGCCGCCACGACCCCGCCCACTCACCCTTTACTCTCCGCTTCGGCAGCAGCGCCAGCGCCAGCTATACTCCCTATGCACTGAGAACCGTTCATCCCCATGCCAGCCAAGTATTCGGGCAAGATCGGCTCCTGCGCACATTTCCTCCATCAGTGTTTGCTTGTCTTCAGCCAGCAGCCACTCTCATACACCACTGATCAAGCTAAGACCACCTTCATTATGAGCCTACTCACAGAGCAAGCCTCGTCCTGGGCTCTAGCGGTCGCCACCCATACCCCGGAATTATGCTCCCACTTTGACCAGTTCATGCTGGAAATAAAAAAAGGTCTTTGATCGTCCAGCAAAAGGGGAGATGAGCTCTCAGCTCCTTCGACTCAAGCAACGCTTGCAGTCAGTGGCGGAGTATGCAATCAGATTCCGGAGCCTTGCCATAGAAAGCAGCTGGAACGACCCCGGGGGTCAAACTCAGTCTGTCCAGGAATCATCAGGAGTTTTTGGAGCTATTTGTCTTTTCCGCCCCTCCCCCCCCCCCCCCCCCTGGTGCTGAGGCGGCCGTGGCTGTAGACCCACAACCCCCACATCGACTGGCGCACCCTCACCATATGCAGCTGAAGTGACTACTGCCTCCAACACTGCTTACTGGCGGCCGTACCCTCCCAAGTTTCACAAACCCCGGTCGACCTGGAAGATCTGGACTTGGCCGACGTTCCAAGAGAATACCATGATCTGAAAGAGGTTTTCAGCAAGGACCCGGCTCGTTCACTACCACTTCATCGACAGTACGACTGCGCCATCACCCACACCCAGTTTCCATGTGACCTTCTCAGCAACTGTATAACCTCTCGAAGCCAGAGAAAGACGCCATGGAGGCCTATATAAATGAGTCGCTTACTGCAGGTCTTAGCCAGCCCTCATCGTCCCTAGTAGGCACCGGGTTTTTCTTCGTGGAGAAAAAGGACAAAACCCTGAGACCTTGCATTGATTACACGGGCCTGAACAACATCACTATAAAGAATAAGTACTCTCTCCCTCTCATAGATTTGGCCTTCACCCCTCTCCACAATGCTACCGTCTTTTCTAAGCTGGATCTGACAAACGCCTACCACTTAGTCACGATTCGGGAGGGGGACGAGTGGAAGACGGCCCTGGGTCACTTCAAATATCTGGTTATGCCCTTTGGTCTAACCAACGCCCCAGCGGTTTTCCAAGCCCTGGTTAACAATATGCTCAAAGACATGCTAAACTGCTTCGTATTCGTTTACCTGAACGACATCCTGATTTTCTCTAAAGACCACGACGAGCATCTCTGTCACGTAAGAACAGTGTTAAATAGGGTCCTAGAGAATAGATTATTTGTCAAAGCAGAGAAGTGCTAGTTCCATGTCCCCCCAGTGTCTTTCCTGGGGTTCATCATTGAGAAGGGGCGGATAAGACCCAATCCTGCAAAGGTGAAGGCGGTGGCAGAGTGGCCGACTCCACGGATGCGGAAACAGCTGCAGATGTTCCTGGGGGTCGCTAACTTCTATCGAAGGTTTGTGTGAGACTATCGCCACCTAGCAGTCCCCCCTCACACAGCTGACATCACCCAAAACACCTTTCCAGTGGTCCCATAGTGCCCAGGCGACATTCAACAGACTGAAGGCAAAATTTGTAAATGCACCCGACTGACCCATCCGGACCTCTCGCTGCAGTTTGTGGTGGAAGTCAATGCCTCATATTCAGGGGTGGGGGCGGTCCTCTCCCAACAGTCTCCCACACATCAGAAATTACACCTCTGTGCTTTCTTCTCCCATCACTTGTCCCCGGCAGAACAAAACTATGATGTTGGGAACTGTGAGCTGCTGGCGGTGGTCTTGGTGCTCCAGGAATGGCGGCACTGGCTGGAAGGAGCAGCCCACCCTTTCGTGGTCTGGACCAACCATAAAAACTTGTCTTACCTCTGTACAGCCAAGAGATTGAACTCCCGTCAGGCACAATGGTCCCTCTACCTAGAAAGATTCCATTTTATGCTAATGTACCGACCCGGCTCCTGGAATACTAAACCAGATGCTCTCTCCAGGCAGTTCTCCCCGGGGGAAGACACCACCATGGAGACCATCTTGCCCGCCTCTTGTATGCTGGGAGCCGCTCGAACGTCTAGTTCAGGACACCCAGCAGGGGGAACTGGACCCCGTCGGGTGCCCACAAGGTTGACTATATGCCCCCCCCCACTGGCCAGAACCCCAGTGCTCTAGTGGGCTCACTCATCCAAATTGGCCTGCCACCCCGGAGCCCACCAAACTCTCTTCCTACTCCAACAACGCTTCTGGTGGACAACGATAGCAGCCGACACCAGGGAGTTCGTGGGAGCTTGTGCCACCTGTGCCCGGAACAAGTCCTCTCATCATGCACACACGGGCCTGGCCTCCTTCAACCCTTACCCGTTCTTCATCGTCCTTGGTCGCACATTGTGGTGGACTTTGTTACAGGGTTACCTCTATCTGAGGGTAATATGGTCATCCTGACGGTAGTAGACCGTTGTCCAAGGCAGTCCACTTCATTGCCCTACTCAAACTCTCCTCAGCGATGGAAACAGCTGCTCTCCTGGTCCAACACATTTTTGGCCTCTATGGAATCCTCCAGGATGTCGTTTCGGACCGAGGCCCCCAGTTTGCGTCTAGACTTTGGAAGGCGTTCTGCAACACCCTGGGAGTCTCCTGTAGTTTGACCTCTGGCTACCATCCTCAGTCTAACGGGCAGGCAGAGTGAACTAATCAGAGCCTCGGATCCTCCCTGTGCTGTGTCGCCTCCCGTTTCCCAGCCTCCTGGGCCACACACCTCCCATGGGTTGAATACGCACACAACTCCCTGGTCTGTGCTGCCACCGGAATGACCCCTTCATGGTGATCAATGGGTTCCAGCCTCCCCTGTTTCCCAGCCAGGAGGTCGAAATGGCAGTTCCATCCGTCTAGGCACATTTTCGCAGAGTACGCCGGGTCTGGAGAGAAGCCCATGCCACCCTGGAACAGACAATGGCCCAAAACCAGAGAATCACCGATCGCCACCGGACCCCGGCACCTCCCTACACAGTTGGCCCCTGCAAGTCAACTCAAAAACATTGTCTCCCAAGTACATCGGGCCCTATGTCATCAAAAAGATCATTAACCCCAGTGCCGTCCGACTCAAGCTCCCATCCTCACTCAAAGTGCACCCAGTATTCCATGTATCCCTGATTGACCCCGTGGTGGAAAGTCCCCTCCATCCCCCTACCGAGCCCCCACCCCCTCCTCCCCGGCTGATTGATGGACACCCCGCATACACAGTTAATCGTATTCTCAACATACACAGGTGGGGTTGAGGTTTCCAGTACCTGGTGGACTGGGAGGGGTATGGCCCCCGAAGAACGCGCCTGGATTCCTCATTCCCTAATCCTGGACCCGGACTTGTTAACTGACTTCTATCATCAGTTCCTGGACACACGAGGGGCGTGGCTGTTACCTGCAAGCGAAATCTAGAGGGTGCACCTGAATTCACTCAGAAATCAGCAAGCTATAAAGAGGAGCGGAGCTTCTCTTACATAGCCCCACAATAATGGATAACCTACCAGTTAATGTTCGGGACTCAGACACAGTCTCTGCTTTTAACACGAGGATGAAAACTCACTTGTTTTGTGGAGCATTTAGTTGAAAGGCTTTTATTATGTAAAGGAGCAGATCTGGGGGTTTCAGGCATAGAACATTCTGGTAAACTGTAATGTTGGAATGCTGTCGCTCCTCCACTCTACATGCTCACCCGGGTCCGTTTGACAGTGGAGTGGCTGATTGCCCCAATGTCACAGGGTTCATCAAGTCTGTATTTTGTGTGTGTGGGGGTGGTGCCCATGTGTGCGTACGTTTATACGTGTGTCCATATGTGTGCATATGCGTGTATATCAGTGTGTGTGTGTGTGTGTGTGTGTGTGTGTGTGTGTCTGCACGTATATGTGTGTCCGTGTGTGTGTGTGTGTGTGTGTGTGTGTGTGTGTGTGATGCAGAGGAAAACTTTGTTGGTACAGTATACCACTGATGATCTATTGCTTAACTCATAGTTGAACTATTATTGATAAATATTAGACTTTGGCCTCATCTCTATTATCTCCAGCAGTCAGGAGTGTTTGTTGACTATTTTGGAGTAATATTAGTAGTTAGTGTTGTGTTATTTATTCCTTCCATCGCTACAGCTATCCAGCATATCTATGTTAAGTGTCGGTGAGCATGTTGCTTTAGTGGTTACCACATCTGACTTATAGCAAGAAGGCTCTGTGTTCTGTGTGCCCTGTGCTTGTTCGGGCTTCCTTAACGCACACCCATTTCCTTCTACAGTCCGAAGACATGTACATTAGGCTAAATAGATGGTTAGCAAAATGACTGGATGATGACTGTGCTCAGTCTACAGAATCATACTAGAGTATGCGGAGGATTCGTGAATATGTTTGAAGTGAATTCAGGGTGAATTATATTCTGATTTATGGAATTTGGTAGACTTCCATAATTCCATAATAGACTTAGAATTTGGTTTTCCTGAAATTACTTGGAAAAGAAGATATATTTCAGAATTGGATTTAATAAGAAGATTCTCTCTCTCTCTCTCTCTCTCTCTCTCTCTCTCTCTCTCTCTCTCTCAAACACACACATAAACGTGCACACACACACACACACACACACACACACACACACACACACACATATAATAAATCAAAACATAAGAGCTTTAGAATATTATAGGTGCCTTAACTCAAACAAATTGACAAGTACATCCGTAATTAACAGCAGTCATTAGCTGAGTTTTATAAAGGAAGACATTTAAAAAACACATTTATTATTATATTTATTTATTGTGTGTGGATATTTTTTCCAGGAAGTATATAATTTTAGTATATAGAATTATTAAATTCATGTGTAGATTTTTGTATAAATTCGAGATTATCAGTATAAATAACTGCGATGCTCCCCCTCTGCCAGTTAGACGAGGTTGGTGAATATAACTGTATCTCGGAGGACTCGCTTCAGTAAATGCTACGCATTCATTGGGTTTAATCCTTGTTTATGTCAAACACATTACACTAAATCCTGATCAGTAATGATATTATTAACAATAAGCACTTTAGATGCAAGAAATTTAATGTTTAACAACCCTGTTTTTAAATCAGAGGTGCAGGCTGTAGATTCAGTATGATTTAAATTTATGTTAATAAGATTATTAAAACAAACTCTCTGAAAGTTTTTAAGTTTTTTTTTTTTTAGTTCAGGAAACAGACACAGTTTCTATAGAATTAAGCTTGACCTTCAGTGACGACTCTATGCAGCTAGCAGACGGTCGGATTAGCCTGTTTGTCTGCTCTCTGGCTCTGGATAGTCACTGACTGACTAGTCCTGTTTTTAGACCATGTGCCATGCTGAATGAAATGATAGCAGCACCTTCCAGAGTGGGATGGATACCGTCCCACCCTATCAGGCCAGGTTCAAACTCAAAAGTGCTCCAATTATCAATAAAGCCCACTCCGTTTTCGGAGCACCACTTGGACATCCAGCAGTTCAGTGACCATAGCCTGCAGTAAGGTACATCACCATGCCATTTTGGGGTGAGGTCAGAGCATACTAGTATTACAGCATCGGACATTGCCTTCTCTAATTTCCACACCTCTATGAAGTTATTCTTAGTAACCTCTGACTGACCCCTCCCTGAATCGTCACCTTATCGTGGTGGAGGGGTTTGCATGACCTAATGATCCTAGGAGCTATGTTGTCGGGGGCAAATGCTCCTGGTAGGGTCACCCAAGGCAAACAGGTCCGGGGTGAAGGTCCAGACGAAGTGCAATTCAAAAAAACCCCTATGACACATGACATCTGAGAGAGAGCACAGGAAGCAGTCTCCCTTGCCCGGACATGGGTCACCGGGGTTCCCTCCTGGAGCCAGGCCCAGGGGAGGGGCTCGAAGGCGAGCGCCTGGTAGTCGGGCTTATGCCCATGGAGCCTGGCTGAGCCTAGTCCGAAAAGGAGACATGGGTCCGTTCTCCCATGGACCCACCACCCGTGGGAGGAGTTTTAGGGGTCGGGTGCAGTGTGAGTTGGGTGGCAGCCAAAGGCATGGGTTCTGCGATCCTCGGCTACTTACTCTGACCCTCGGGACATGGAATGTCACCTCTCTGGCGGGAAAGGAGCCTGATTTGGTGCGTGAGGTTCTCCCCGGTTGACGAAAGGGTAGCTTCCCTCCGTCTTCGGGTGGGGGGATGGGTCCTGACTGTTATTTGTGCTTATGCACCAAATGACAGTTCAGAGTACCCACCCTTTTTGGAGTCTTGGGGGGGGGGGGGGGGGTTGGAGAATGCTCCCTTGGGAGACTCGCTCGTTGTCTTGGGAGACTTCAACGCCCATGTGAGCAACGATAGTGTGACCTGGAAGGGTGTGATCGGTAGGTACGGCCTCTCCAGTCTGAATCCGAATGGTGTTTCGTTGTTGGACTTCTGTGCTCGTCATAGTTTGTCTATCACGAACACCATGTTCGAACATAAGGGTGTCCATAAGTGCACTTGGCACCAGGACACCCTAGGTCGCAATTCGATAATTGACTTTGTAGTCGTGTCATCGGACTTGCGACCATATGTTCTGGACACTCGGGTGAAGAGAGGAGCTGAGCTGTCTACCGATCACTAGCTGGTGGTGAGTTGGCTTCGGTGGTGTGGGAAGTTGCCTTCCAGACCTGGCAGGCCCAAGCGTGTAATCAGGGTCTGCTGGGAATATTTGGAGGAGTCCCCTGTCCGAGAGGCCTTTAACTCCCACCTCCGGCAGAGCTACAACACGTTCCGGAGGAGGCGGGGGACATGGAATCCGAATGGGCCATGTTTCGTGCCTCCATTGCTGAGGCGGCAGCCCATAGCTGTGGCCGTAAGGTCGTCGGTGCTTGTCGTGGCGGTAATCCCCGAACCCGGTGGTGGACACATGCGGTGAAGGGGGCCGTCCAGCTGAAGAAGGAGGCCTATCGGGTTTTATTAGCCTGTGGGACTCCTGAGGCAGCAAACGGGTACCGACAAGCCAAACGTGCTGCAGCCGAGGCTGTCGCAGATGCAAAATCTCGGGCGTGGGAGGAGTTTGGTGAGGGCCTAGAGAGCGATTATCGGTTAGCCTCAAAAAGGTTCTGGGCCACCATCCGATGCCTCAGGAGGGGGAAGCAGTTCTTCACAAACATTGTTTATAGTGGACTTGAGTCCCTCTGTGCCCTGCTTTGAAGTGGAAAAAAATTGGAGTTTTTGACGAACACAAAGTATAAATAAAATAACTAAAAGTAAAAGAAAAGAAGTAAAGCAGTGAAATTAAAATTAATTTCCTTAAATCAGAGGAGAAAAAGCTATCAATTTGAGTTAAGCATTAAGTCACTCAGAATAATGATTCATGATACTGCAATAGTGGACCAGTCAGATTGCATCATTCCCCCTGAGTATACTTTTGCAAAGAAAGCAGTACATCTGGAGAAAATGTTGTACTGATGCATGCAATTTCTTTACTGATCTTTACTAATTTCTTTAACATATTAATATACAAATCTGATGAGTTGAGATGGCTTACCTTCTACAGCACTAACTACATGTTTGCAGAGAGTTTTCTAAAACAGGCCCCACATGGGGCAGTTCTGACAGTGGATAAAGATTCAAGACTCTTTACTTTCATTACATTCACATAGAATGAAATTTTGTATGAGGCTCTAAGTATTAAAAGGTGCAAATGAGACAATAAACTGCAATTAATGCTGTTGAGAGAAGTGTGGCTTAATGGTTAATGTGATTGGTTACTACTCTAAAGGTCAGTGGTTCAATCCCCACTGTCACCACTGATGAGCCCTTGAGCAGGGCCCTTAACCCTCAATTGCTCAAAATGTATAAAAATGATAAAAATGACTAAGTCGCTCTGGAAAAGAGCGTCTACCAAATGCTGTAAATATAAACACAAGTAATTCTGTGGACTAAATGTCAAGTAAAAATATAAAATACAAATGTAAAATTTCTACTTATGAATGAGAACCGAACACTGAGATATACAATACGTGTTTTCAGGTGCTGTAGAATGGAATGAATAAATAAATAAATAAGTAAATAAATATATAAATAAATAAATATCAGCAACAAGGTGGATAAACTATAATGTAAATGAGGTAAAGTGCAGCAGTGCAATACAGTTTATGGCTTCAATCTCCTTTTAAAGAGAGGTGATGTCTGTGTTAGTGTGTGTATGTGTGTGTGTGTGTGTGTGTGTGTGTGTGTGTGTGTGTGCTTGAGGCTGGTTGTGCTGGTCGTAATGTCTCTGTTTCGCTTTCCCAAAGGAAATTATACAAACAGTCCATTTCTCGGGTGTGTAGGATCCCATCACCAGGCAGTCTTCTTCTGGATCTAGACAGCATATATTGTGTTCAGGTCTGGTAGACGCCAGCCCACGTTCCCCTGTGCAGTTCTCAACACCTGTGCCAAGTATTTTCTGTCCTCAGCAGTGCAACTGCTGCACCACACCATTGCACTGAGAAAATGTTCTATTGAAGTGCTGTAGAAGTTCTTGAGCAGCTGAGAGGAGAGTCCAATACGTTTCAGCTTCCTGAGGAAGAAAAGCCATTGTTGTGCTTCTTCACCAAGTGTGAAGTGTTAACAGACCAGGACTGCTCAGATGAAATGTGGATGCCCAGAAACTTAATACTGTCCACATACTCCACTACCTCTCCATGAATACAAAGAGGAGTGTGCTCTGTCTTCCTGGTCCTCCTATGACTTCCTTGGTCTTGCTGGTGTTCAGAATGAGGTTATTCGTTGAACACCAGTTAATCAGATGCTGAATCTCCTTTCTGTAGTTGGTCTCATCATTGTCTGATATGAGGCCTATCATGGTGATGTCATCGACAAACTTCACAAGCATGTTAATGGAGTGTATAGCAGAGCAATCGTGTATAAAGAGTCTGAAGAAGGCCGGGCTGTGCACACAGTCCTGTGGTGTTCCAGTGTTTAGGATCAGGGTGGATGATGTAGAGTTTTCTATCCTCACTACCTGAGATTGGTGGTGAGAAAGTCCTTGATCCAGTAACACAAGGTGGCTGACAGTCCCAAGCTGTAGAGTTTCAGTACAGCTTCTCCGGGAGAAGAGTGTTGAAAGCTGAACTTAAGTCCACAAATAGTCTCCTGACATAAGCTTTCCGGTGCTCCGGTTGAGTCATTGCCGAGTGAAATGCTGTCAAGACAGCATCCTTCGTGGAGCGGTTCTTCCTGTAGGTGAACTGAAGGCTGTCCAGCTCTGCAGGGATAGTGTCCTTGATGTGGTTAAGGAGGATCCTCTCAAACCACTTCATGATTACCGGGTTCAGGGCAACCGATCGATAGTCATTGAGGCCATTGAGATATTTTGGGCACAGGCACAATGATGGAGGACTTGAGACAGACAAAGACCAGAGCAAGCTGCAGTGACAGGTGTAGATCAGCACCGTAAAAACCATGTGAACATTGAAGACGCCCACACAGACAATCAGGTGTCAACAGCAGTCCATGACCCGGACATTTATTTTGTAAACCCGCTTCCCACGACCGATTATAGACCGTTTATGTGCTGAGTCTGTTCTGCTGGCGACCTCTGTAGCTGGATTGATGTGACTGTAAAGAACTGTAAAGCTGCGGGTGATGAATATGGTGGTCCAGTGGTGGGGTGGTGACAGGTGGTCTGGGGGGGACGCAGTGAGTCATTGCTGCCGTCCAAGTCATCGATCTACCTCCACACCTTAAAATTGTGGATACGTCGACACTTTCTTGTGAGTTGCTTCAGTGCCAGTTAGCTGATAATCATCCCAATGGTTAGTTCTGACTCAGTTTTATATAAGCATACCAGGATCGGATGGTGTTTCAGGCATTTTACACACCAAATATCAGAACATCTTAATGGGAGTGTCGCAAAATTGATCTCAGCATGTAATGAAGTGAAACAGAACCCGGTCACAGAAAAAAAAGCAAGAAACATTAACAATGAATAACCTGATTTTATTTTATCACCAAAAAACGGTTCTGTAAAGGTTTCATGGATCCATGTAGAAATTTAAAAAAGAGCATAAATTTTTCATGATAATGATAAAAGTCGTGTTTTAGGATTCATTGAATAAAATATTTTTAATATACGTCTATTAAAACAATCCCACCACACAGCTTTCATCATGAGCATAAGATTCATGTAGAACCTCTTCTGCAGCCACAGGAGAATAATGCTGTTTGTTCAGAATGTTTGAGTTGGTGTGAATAGATTACAAGTTTATCACCACTCAAGGTATTTATAGACTTTTTCTCCATGAGAAGACAGTTTGGGAAATGAATGTTTCAGTGCTGTCTACAATTATATGACTGATCAAGTTTGGATAAATTGCAATATTTTTTTTTTTATTGTCTCAATTATTCATGATTCATTAAATTTTTTAATCATACCATGGAGCATATTTGGCTGACATTTCAAATCAACAAACCACAACTTTTCACCTGATGAAGAATTTTTTGATCTGCTGCAACTTCTGAAAATAACCCCACAGTTCATTGTGAGGATTTGATTCCCCAATTACACATGGAAATTAATATTTAAAGTTATCATAAGAGGCTCAGTACACTCTTCTAGAATAAAACTAATATTCAATGTAACAGCAAAGAATAAACTTTCATCTTACCATATTAGATGTGATTTATTAAGTGGTTTCTTAGAAAGGTGTGACGGCCTCCATGACTGGTTTACTGGATGTGTGACTCATAAATGAAAAAAAAAGAGAAAATCTCTCACTCTATTTTCCCCCCTTTGCGTAGACCAAAGGTCGTTGGAGTTTGACCCAACACAAGAGTCTCAAGGTGATTTTAGTTCATACTGAAAGTGACTCAGATTGCAATAAATTGCTGCATCAGCAAAATCACCAACACTTTAGTGGCACACAAGTGTTTCATGCATGATTAGTATAATTGTTTAGATTTAAACAATAGATTTTATATAAAATTATATAAATGATTACATTATATAAGTTGTATAATTATTAAAATATTATATACATTTAATTATTATATTATATAAATAATTATATAATAATTTTATTTAAACAACAGTAGGTTTTATATTCCATGGGCTCCTCATTCTTGTCTTTCTTCATCACAAACCACCATGACATCAACACTTGGGATGGCAGAAAGATGTTGGGTGATAATCACTGACTTTAAGTAGATTTTGTTTAACCCTATCAGCCATAACAATACAACCACCTGCCTATTATTGTGTGTGTGCCATCAAACAGCTCTTACCATTTAAGTCCTCAAAGCACCACGAGACACACGATGCATTTTGGGACTTGGGGCCTCCACAGTTCTAACTTTTTTGTCCAGCAACTCACACAGAGTAGAGCTGTATGATAAATTATATTCTCAATGAATTTTAAGTTTAACATTACAACATGTAAAATAAAAGAAAAATTTCAATTCATTTTAAATTAAAAAGGATTCTTTTCCACCTCCCCGGTACCTACCACTCAATACATGGCCTTTTAAAATGTTTCACTGATGCAAAGTCCAACAACGCAAACTACTATCTGCTGTACAGTAGGCCCTCGACATTCGCGGGGGTTCGGTTCCGAACCCTCCCGCGAATCGAGATAATCCGCGAGTTCTGTGCCCGGAAGTAAACCCCCATGTATCATGTCACATGCATGAATGAGCAGCCGGAAGTAAAATACTGTGTATCTATTACATGCACTAAAATATGCTTCTTAAACACATTCTATAGACAGTCTTACTCATTAATACAATATTAATGTAGTAAAATATAGTAATGATTAAGAAAAACTTTTCAATTTTTACTCTTATTTTTATTGATGATAAAATATAAACATTATACAGCACATACTGTTGTAAAGCACTCGTTTTAAAGTCTTTTTCAATTATTATTCCAGTACAGTACCTAAGTTAATTCTGAGAATGTTTGTGCGTGAGATTTTATGTTCTGTAGCATGTTTAACAAATAATACCAAAAGGATAAATTTTATTACGCTTCATGTCCTTTTACATTGAACTTGGAGTGACTTCGGGCAACGTCGCGGAGTTTTCAGAGTCAAATTGTTTCTTTGTTCGTTTTAATTTGTTTTATTTGTTTGTTCATGTTTTGCACTATGCTCGCCTAGGATCGGTCGACCCTACTACAGCTATGAGCAGCTTCAGCTTCGGGCAACTAAGCACGCAACAACTTCTATCTTGAGCTTATATGCTATGGCGGCTCAATGCTAGCAGTTAGCTAGCGGTTACTGGTTAAGCCCAGGTGGCGTTCTCAGAGGCTTGGTTAGCACTTCCGGCCATACTACTTGAAAATGTTCAGTCCCTGCGAAACAAGATGGACGAGCTTCATTCTCAGATTGCAGCGCAGAGGGATCTACAGGACTGTGTTTCTGTGAAACATGGCTCGAGGAGAGTACACCCGATGAGGCGATTGCTCCAGCCGACTACACGGCCTTCATCCCCTGCAATCCCAAGCGTCGGAGTCGTTGTTCAGCCCCTTCCCGCCTGGACTTCTTGTCCGCTGGGGTGCGGCTCGCATTGAGCTGTCTACCGTAACATATTAGCTCTACTAACAAGCCCAGTTCAGCATGCTTAGTTATACACGCCCGAAGATACTCTGATCTTTTAGCTGTAGTAGAGTCGACTGGTCGTAGATGAGAATAGTGCAAAACATGAACAAACAAAACGACAAATAAAACAAATTAAAACGAACAAAGAAACAATTTGACTCTGAGAACTCCGTGACGTCGCCCTCTGGGCAGCGCCATCTTGGAGACGTCACTCCAAATTCAATGTAAAAGGACATGAAGAGTACTGTAATAAAGTTTATCCTTTTGGTATCGTTTGTTAAACATACTACAGAACATAAAATCTCACGCATAAACATGAACTTAGGTACTGCACTGGAATAATAATTGAAAAAGATTTTAATACAACAGTTCAGAGAAAATAGTCGTTTCTCAGGAGAAAGTCTTATTTCTTCAGAAGAGACATCCAGTGTTTTCTATTGCTTAGCCAGAGAAGACGCACAGCATTTGAGTGGTATCATAAAGCTTAACTGGTAATTAAAACACACACAAAAAAGAGGCTAATTGACAACTTGTGCGCGAATGAGGAAAAAGGGGCGGGACATCAGCTCAACCAATCAGGAGAAAGGAGGACAGCCATTGGCTGAATTTGAATCACTTGCCGGTTGCTCGGCAGTCAGTGAATACTCAAACTGTGGGTGCAAAACCGCGAATAGTCAAGGGCCTACTGTAAGTTGATCTAAAATCAGTGATGTCTTGGTTGTCCATCGGATCCGATGATGATGTTTGCATTTCATCAATGAATGTGAAGGTGACTCTGCAGTCCTAGCCTGGAGGCGCAGAGTCTTGAACAGTGGGGGTATTGGAAGTCCGTCCTAGTGATTACTGCTAATGCAGTTCTGTGCCGCTTGTCTCTGGCAGCAGTGAGCTTCTGGCACCGCACTTTTTCAAAGATGGCATCTGCTTTGTGGATTGAGGCCACCCATTTTGGTCTGTCCATAGCATACTGCTCAAGTTCCTTGGGCTTGATATGTCACCACTGGATGTTTGCTTTCACAGTGTCTTTGTATTGCAGCTTTGGGCGGCCTTTGTTTCTTTTGCCGAGCTGGAGTTCACCATACGTCAGGCGTCTTGGCATTCTGAACTCCTCCATTAGAATTACATGCCCCACTCATCAAAGTTTAGCCTTGATGATCACAGACTCAATGCTGGTGGAGTTGGCACATGCAAATGATCAAAACGAAATTTATACCGGATCGGTCGAGGCCCGGGTTAACAACGACCGCCATCAGTGCTGTTAACCAACAGGGTGCTGGTGGAAATTGGACTACTGTTGGTCGAAGACGTCGAAGAAGGAGAGGCAGGAGGCGTGTCTGTAGGCAGAGAGAGAAGAGGAAATGTGTGAGTCTAGGACTGAGAGTAGGGACTTTGAATGTTGGAACTATGAATGAAAAAGCTAGAGAGCTGGCTGACATGATGCAGAGGACATACTGTGTGTTCAGGAGACCAGGTAGAAAGGTGGAAAGATAGCAAGGCTACAAGCTTAGGAGCAGGGTTTAAGCTGTTTGTGTGGGTGGATGGGAAGAGAAATGGAGTAGGAGTCATCTTGAAGGAGGACTTTGTCAGGAATGTTCTAAAAGTGAAAAGAGTGTCAGACAGAGTAATGAGTCTCAAGTTACAAATTGAAGTCGTGAAGGTCAATGTTGTTAGTGCTTATGCCCCACCGGCAGGATGTGAGCTAGAAGAGAAGGAGAGATTCTGGAGTGACTTAGATGAAGTGATGCAGAGTACCCCCTGAGGTGAAAGAGTGGTCATTGGGGCAGACGTCAATGGACATGTTGGTGCAGACAACAGAGGGGACGAGGAAGTGATGGGCAGGTTTGGTGAATACTTTCTTCCAGAAAAATCAGGAGCATAGGGTGACTTATGAAAGCGGAGGTAGGAGCACACAGGTAGACTACATCTTGTGTCGGCGATGTAATTTGAAGGAAGTCAGTGACTGCAAAGTCATAGTGGGTGAGAGTGTTGCCAAACAGCATAGAAAGATGGTGTGCAGGATGACGCTCACGGTGAGGAAGGTGAAGAAGGCAAAGGCAGAGCAGAAGACAAAGTGGTGGAAGCTGAAAAAGGAAGAGTGTCGTGTTGTCTTCAAGGAGGAGTTGAAACAGGCTTTGGGTAGTCAGGAAGTGCTTCCAGATGACTGGACAACCACAGCCAATGTTATCAGGGAGACAGGTAGGAGAATACTTGGTGTGTGGTGTGTCCTCTGGAAGGAAAGTAGATAAGGAGACTTGGTGGTGGAATGAGGAAGTGCAGGAGTGTGTACAAAAGAAGAGGTTAGCTAAGAAGAAGTGGGATGCAGAGAGGACCGAAGAGAATAAACAGGAGTACAGGGAGACACAGCGTAAGGCGAAGGTAGCGGTGTCAAAGGCCAAACAGAGGGCGTATGATGACTTGTATGATAGGTTGGACAGTAAGGAGGGAGAAAATTATCTTTCCAGGTTGGCACAGCAGAGAAATAGAGATGGAAAAGACATGCAGCAAGTTAGAGTGCTAAAGGACAGAGAGGGAAATGTTTTGACTGATGACAGAAGTGTGCTGGGAAGATTTGAAGAGCTGATGAATGAGGAAAATGAGAGAGAAAAAAGAGTAGAAGGGGTGATCGTTGAGGACCAGAAAGTAGCAAAGATTAGTAAGGGTGACGTGAGGAGGGCATTGAAGAGGATGAAGAGTGGAAAGGCAGTTGGTCCTGATGACATGGAGGTATGGAAGTGTCTAGGAGAGGTAGCAGTAGATTTTCTGACAAGAATATTCAACAAGGTCTTAGAAAGTGAGCAGATGCCGGAGGAATGGAGGAGAAGTGTGATGGTGCCCATTTTTAAGAACAAGGGAGACGTACAGAGTTGTGGCAACTACAGAGGGATAAAGTTGATGAGCCATACAATGAAGTTATGGGAAAGAATTGTGGAAGCTAGACTAAGGGCAGAGGTCAGAATTTCTGAACAACAGTTTGGTTTCATGCCAAGAAAGAGCACCACAGATGCAATGTTTGCTTTGAGGATGTTAATGTTAAAGTTAAGTACAGAGAAGGTCAGAAGGAGCTGCATTGTGCCTTTGTGGATCTGGAGAAAGCATATGACAGGGTGCCGAGAGATGAACTGTGGTATTGTATGAGGAAGTCTGGAGTGGCAGAGAAATATGTTAGAGTGGTGCAGGACATGTATGAGAGACGTAAGACAGTGGTGAGGTGTGCTGTCGGTGTGATGGAACAGTTCAAGGTGGAGGTGGGACTGCATCAAGGGTCAGCTCTCAGCCCCTTCTTGTTTGCTATGGTGATGGACAGGCTGAAAGACGAGGTTAGACAAGAATCTCCATGGACTATGATGTTTGCAGATGACATTGTGATCTGTAGTGAGAGCAGAGAACAAGTGGAGGAAAATCTAGAGAGGTGGAGGTATGCCCTGGAAAGGAGGGGAATGAAGGTTAGCCTCAGTAAGCCAGAATGTGTGTGAATGACAAGGACCCAATATGAATGGTGAGGTTGCAGGGGGCAGCGATAAAGAAGATGGAGGATTTTAAATACTTAGGCTCAACAATCCAGAGCAATGGAGAAGTGTGGAAAAGAGGTGAAGAAGTGCGTGCAGGCAGGTTGGAATGGATGGAGAAAAGTGTCCGGTGTGATGTGTGATAGGAGAGTATCAGCAAGAATGAAGGGAAAAGTGTAAAAGATGGGGATGAGGCCAGCGATGTTGTATGGCTTAGAAACAGTGGCTCTGGGGGAAAGACAGGAGGCTGAGCTGGAGGTAGCAGAGATGAAAATGTTGAGGTTCTCTTTGGGAGTAACGAGGATGGATAGGATCAGGAATGAATACATCAGAGGGACAGCACATGTTAGATGTTTTGGAGACAAAGTCAGAGAGGCTAGATTGAGATGGTTTGGACATGTGCAGAGGAGGGATAGTGAGTATATTGGTAGTAGGATGCTGAGGTTGGAACTACCAGGCAGAAGAAGATTTCTGGATGTGGTGAAGGCGGACATGAAGGTCGTTGGAGTAAGAGTTGAAGATGCAGAGGATAGGGTGAGATGGAGGCAGATCATTTGCTGTGGCGACCCCTGAAGGGAACAGCCGAAAGGAAAAGAAGAGGAAGACTGTGATAAGTCTGTTGCGCATGACTCTGGCAAAGATCTTCCTTGCAACAGAGAGAAAGGAGATGCCCCTGTAGTTCCTAAAGTCAGATTTGTTCCTTTTTTCTTATAGAGGGAGACAATCAGGGCATCACGGAGGGCATCCTCTTCCCACATACTCAGCAGGACATAATGAAAGGCTTTGAGGGTGTTGGAGCCTGCCGCTGTGTAGATCTCGGCAGGAATGCCATCTTTTCCCGACGCTCTGCCCGAATTTGTCTGACAGATCGCCCTTTTGATTTCATGTATTGTCGGGGGTTCTGCAAGCGAGTCTTGCACTGGCTGCTGGGGAATCTGGCTCAGTGCGTCTGCATCAACTGATGAAGGTCGGTTGAGCAAGTTACTGAAGTGCTCTTGCCAGCACCTCCTCAAGCCCTCTTGGTCTTTGATGAGGGCAGAACCGTCCGAGGACAACAACGGTGAGCAGCCTGAGGTAGAGGGACCAAAAACTGTCTTCAAAGTGATGAAGAATTTGTTGGAGTTGTGGGTATCTGCATCGTGCTGGACTTCGGCAGCTTTATCCTGCCACCACTGGTCCTGCATCATTCAAAGGTCAGACTGGACCTTTGCCTGCAGAGTTTTAAATCTTTCACACTTAGAGACCGAGGATGGATCATTCTGCCACTCGATGTAGGCCTTGTTTTTAGCATGAAGGGCTTCTCTGATCTTGTCATTGTTATCGTCAAACCAGTCTTCATGCAGACTAGTTTTAACTCCAAGCACTTCTTTTGCAGTCTCAGCAACGGTATCCTTGAAAGAGGACCAATTTTCGGAGCTGCTTTTGGAGGTCAGACCATCTTTGAGTTTTCCATCAAGTGTTTCTTGGAACTTTTCCAGATGGATTGGGTTGTGAAGCCTGGTAACGTTGTAGGAGGCCCTTGGGTCGGTTTCTGTAAGGCAGAGTGAGGTACAGTGACATTAGAGCTCTGACCAGCCTGTGATCAGTCCAGCATTCAGCACCTCTCATGGCACGAGTCACGTGGACGTCCCTGATGTCACGTTGGCGTACAATGACAAAGTTAATCATGTGCCAGTTTTTAGACCGTGGATGCATCCAGGTGGTTTTATAGTTGTCTGTCATCCTGAACAAGGTGTTGGTGATACAAAGGCTGTGTTCTGCACACTTGCTAAGGAGGAGCAAGCCGTTTTCATTGATTTTGCCTACACCGTGTCTGCCCCGAACGCCTTTCCAGCTGCTGTGGTCTCTTCCTACTCTAGCGTTGAAATCGCCTAGCACAGCAAGTTTGTCATTCTGTGAAGTCGACCTAATGACCTCGTCAAAGTGTTCATCGAACTGCTCTATGTCTTCATCTGGACTGGTGAGCATAGGAGCATATGCACTGATGACTTTGAGGTGTCGGGCCTTGCTGAGAGGAATGCGCAATGTCATGAGACGTTCGCTGATTCCTACTGGCAGGGCTGGTATGTCCTTCAGCAGTGCTGTTTTAATGGCAAACCCAACACCATGTATCCTGTCCTCAGCTTGCGACTTTCCTTTCCAGAAGGAAGTGTATCCACTTCCTTCTTCTCTCAAGGATCCTTCATCGGCAAGACATGTTTCGCTGAGTGCGGCAATGTCTATCCGGTATTGCTGGAGATCCTTTGCAATAAGCGTTGTCCTTCTCTCTGGTCTCGGTGTGCCAGCTCGGTCCAGAAGCGTTCGGACATTCCAGGCTCCCAGAATGAGCCTGTGGGGTTTTTTCTTCTTCTGCATTGTTCGACCGCTATGAGGATGAGCCTGTCAGCCGCAGTAAGCTGCCCAGTCATCCACAGGTGCTGCCGAACTGTTCTGTTGCCCTTAGATTCAGAGACAGAGTGACCACTTACCCATGGACCGCCTGCGTGCAAGTTTGTGACTACAACCGCCAGTGTTCATCTCCACCATGCTCCGCCACACGCCCATCGCCGCAGGACTTGAGGGGTGTATGCTGACAGGTCAGTTGATGAGATGAGATGCAACACAAACCTGTGTGTGAAGGCCTTATAGTGAGAAGACCATTGCACAGGGGCAATCCCACTCTCTCGGCCTGGGGAGTCTTGATCAAGTGCCACGGGGAACCGTTACAATGGGAGACTGCCAGGCTGCAGTGGATGACCAGGACTTCTATCGGTGCCATGTTCAGTTCTAGGCGCTCCACGACGCTTGCTGCCACAGCCTTCACAACCGTTGGATCCCAGGTGATGATCTTTTCCGATTGTTCTACCGGGAATCAGTCTTCGCATGCAGTAGGGCTGGCACAGCCCAAACTTAACTCACTGAGGGTTTAAGACCTATCAGCTACCTTCACCTGGTTCAGCCGACTCACCAAAGCAATTCTCCGGGGGGTGGTCGCTGTTGCATGCAACAACTTCGAGGAGCCACAAGTGAAAGCTGAGTGCCAGGTGAGGACTAGTGACAGGACCAGGGGCTGCTCTGAGAAGGGCATGGCGTGCCCCCTGCCAAAAGGTACTACCTCTCCCTGACACCCCGAACCTCCCACTATCTGCTGTAAATTTATCTAAAATCGGTGATGTAACTAAAAAGTATTAGCACAACAAACTTATTCCAGCATCTCAGACACACACAGCAGTACACAGGCATCAGGAAAGTGAAAAAATTAGTTCATTTAGATGCTAAACATAATCAACTGCAGAGAAAGCTAATTCGCTAATAAGTATTTTATTGAAATAGCTCCGCCCATCTACACAGCACTACAGCAGAAACATGCCATGCCTTCAACCTTTCCTTATTAACTAACTCAGTAACTAAACAACTAATTAAACTAGAAATGTGTTTTTTTCCAGAACACTGTCCGTGTCCTCCACGTGGACAACAGCACACTTCTAAAATCACACTGCAGACTCATACATGTAGGAGTGGGATGCATTACTGTGGGAGTGGAAAAGCAAGTGACGTGTTTTATTGATGAATAATTCAGTATCTTCCGAGCTTTTATATTCTTTATATGTATTCAATAGAATTGGGGAATGCAGCCATGAGGTGGGGGGGGGGGCACTAATCAGTGTCTCTCCCCCTTATGCCGGTCCCAAGCCCGGATAAATGCAGAGGGTTGCGACAGGAAGGGCATCCGGCGTAAAACTTCTGCCACATAAAAAATGCAAATGGTCAAAACAAAACTCATACCGGATCGGTCGAGGACCGGGTTAACAACGACCGCCATCAGTGCTGTCAACCAACAGCGTGCTGATGGAAATTGGACTACTGTTGGTCGAAGACATCAAAGAAGGAGAGGCGGGAGGCGTGTCCGTAGGCAGAGAGAGAAGAGGAAAGGCGTGAGCCTAGGACTGAAAGTAGGGACTGTGAATGTTGGAACTATGCAAAGACAAGGTAGAGAGCTGGCTGACATGATGCAGAGGAGGAAGGTGGACATACTGTGTGTTCAGGAGACCAGGTGGAAAGGTAGCAAAGCTAAAAGCTTAGGAGCAGGGTTTAAGCTGTTTTATCACGGTGTGGATGGGAAGAGAAATGGAGTAGGAGTCATCTTGAAGGAGGAGATTGTCAGGAATGTTCTAGAAGTGAAAAGAGTGCCAGACAGAGTGATGAGTCTCAAGTTAGAAATTGAAGGCGTGATGGTCAATGTTGTTAGTGCTTATGCCTCACAGGCAGGATGTAAGCGAGAAGATAAGGAGAGATTCTGGAGTGACTTAGATGAAGTGATGCAGAGTACCCCCAGAGGTGAAAGAGTGGTCATTGGGGCAGACTTCAATGGACATGTTGGTGCAGGCAACAGAGGGGACGAGGAAGTGATGGGCAGGTTTGGTATCCAGGACAGGAACCCAGAAGGACAGATGCTGATCGATTTTGCAAAAAGAATGGAAATGGCTGTGGTGAATACTTTCTTCAAGATGAAATAGGAGCATAGGGTGACTTATGAAAGTGGAGGTAAGAGCACACAGGTAGACTACATCTTGTGTAGGCGAGGTAATTTGAAGGAAGTCAGTGACTGCAAAGTAGTAGTGGGTGAGAGTGTTGCCAAACAGCATAGGATGGTGGTGTGCAGGATGACTCTGATGGTGAGAAAGGTGAAGAAGGCAAAGGCAGAACAGAAGACAAAGTGGTGGAAGCTGAAAAAGGAAGAGTGTCGTGCTGTCTTCAAGGAGGAGTTGGAACAGGCTTTGAGTGGTCAGGAAGTGCTTCCAGATGACTGGACAACCACAGCTAATGTGATCAGAGAGACCAGTAGGAGAGTACTTGGTGTGTCCTCTGGAAGGATAAGTAAATAGATAAGTAAACTTGGTGGTGGAATGAGGAAGTGCAGGAGTGTGTACAAAAGAAGAGGTTAGCTAAGAAGAAGTGGGACACAGAGAGGACCGAAGAGAGTAAACAGGAGTACAGGGAGACACAGCGTAAGACGAAGGTAGCGGTGTCAAAGGCCAAACAGAGGGCGTATGATGACTTGTATGATAGGTTGGACAGTAAGGAGGGAGAAAATGATTTATACAAGTTAGCACAGCAGAGAAATAGAGATGGGAAAGACGTGCAGCAAGTTCGAGTGATAAAGGACAGAGAGGAAAATGTATTGACTGATGACAGAAGTGTGCTGGGAAGATGGAAAGAGTACTTTGAAGAGCTGATGAATGAGGAAAATGAGAGAGAAAAAAGAGTAGAAGGTGTGACCGTTGAGGACCAGGAAGTAGCAAAGATTAGTAAGGGAGAAGTGAGGAGGGCATTGAAGAGGATGAAGAGTGGAAAGGCAGTTGGCCCTGATGACATACCAGTTGAGGTATGGAAGTGTCTAGGGGAGGTAGCAGTAGATTTTCTGACAAGAATATTCAATAAGGTCTTAGAAAGTGAGCAGATGCCTGAGGAATGGAGGAGAAGTGTGCTTGTGCCCATTTTTAAGAACAAGGGAGATGTGCAAAGTTGTTGCAACTCCAGAGGGATAAAGTTGATGAGCCATACAATGAAGTTATGGGAAAGAATAGTGGAAGCTAGATTGAGGACAGAGGTCAGCATTTGTGAACAACAGTTTGGTTTCATGCCAAGAAAGAGCACCACAGATGCAGTGTTTGCTTTGAGGATGTTAATGGAGAAGTACAGAGAAGGTCAGAAGGAGCTGCATTGTGCCTTTGTGGATCTGGAGAAAGCATATGACAGGGTGCCGAGAGAACTGTGGTATTGTATGAGGAAATCTGGAGTGGCAGAGAAGTATGTTAGAGTGGTGCAGGACACGTATGAGAGATATAAGACAGTGGTGAGGTGTGTTGTCGGTGTGACAGAAGAGTTCAAGGTGGAGGTGGGACTGCATCAAGGGTCAGCTCTCAGCCCCTTCTTGTTTGCTATAGTGATGGACAGGCTGACAGACGAGGTTAGACAAGAATCTTCATGGACTATGATGTTTGCAGATGACATCGGTATCTGTAGTGAGAGCAGAGAACAAGTGGAGGAAAATCTAGAGAGGTGGAGGTATGCCCTGGAAAGGAGGGGAATGAAGGTTAGTCTCAGTAAGACAGAATACATGTGTGTGAACGACAATGACCCAAGAGGAACGGTGAGGTTACAGGGGGCAGAGATAAAGAAGGTGGAGGATTTTAAGTACTTACGCTCAACAATCCAGAGCAATGGAGAGTGTGGAAAAGAGGTGAAGAAGCGCATGCAGGCAGGTTGGAATGAATGGAGAAAAGTGTCCGGTGTGATGTGTGATAGGAGAGTATCGGCAAGAATGAAGGGAAAAGTGTACAAGACGGTGATGAGGCCAGCGATGTTGTATGGTTTAGAGACAGTGGCCCTGGGGAAAAGACAGGAGTCAGAGTTGGAGGTAGCAGAGATGAAAATGTTGAGGTTCTCTCTGGGAGTAACGAGGATGGATAGAATCAGAAACGAGTACATCAGAGGGACAGCACATGTTAGATGTTTTGGAGACAAAGTCAGAGAGGCTAGATTGAGATGGTTTGGACATGTACAGAAGAGGGATAGTGAGTATATTGGTAGTAGGATGCTGAGGTTGGAACTACCAGGCAGAAGGCCCAGAGGAAGACCAAAGAGAAGGTTTATTTGTGGTGAAGGCGGACATGAAGGTCGTTGGAGTAAGAGTTGAAGATGCAGAGGATAGGGAGAGATGGAGGCAGATCATTTGCTGTGGCGACCCCTGAAGGGAACAACCAAAAGAAAAAGAAGTATTCAATAGAATTGGGGCAGTGGCCTGGTGGTAAAGGGTGCTGGAACGCTGATCCTAAGGTTGGCGGTTCAAGTCCCACTCTCCACAAGGTTGTCACTGTCCCCTCAGTGCAGCTAATGGGGTTACCAAAGGCCAGCCATGTCTCTCACTGTCTGTGGTGAATGGTTCATGTAAAAGAATCACTGCTGACTTTCATAAAGAGGAGCTGCATAGCCATCAGTGGGTTTCTGTCCCTTGCTCAAGGGTTGTGTCAGGAAGGGCATCCGATGTAAAAACCTATGAACCAAATCAAGCATGTGAGTCAGATGATTCGCTGTGGCAACCCCTGAAAAATAAAAAAGCCAAAAGGAAAATAATTATTTAATAGAATTGATATGAATAAAAATTGCATTTTGATGTGTTGAATATAATGCGTTACAGTACACGACCATGTGCATATTTTCTCTGCCCAGTATCCTTAAAATTAGGTGAAACTGACCCAGGATCAATAGGCTTAAAGACCTTGAAGTATAACGGGCATGAATTGGAAACTGATCCACCACCATCAAGAATTAAAGAAATAAATAAAAGCACCATGCTTTGATTTCTTCTAAAATATATAATGTTTAAAAGTCTACAGCTGAATAGTGTATGTTTTTGAAATAGCTTGTATGTTTTTAATCGTGAAGGTGCAGTGAGTCGTTACTGAGCAGCTCTCAGAATTACAATTCGAAAATAAATGTCTTCATTCGTCTCTATTAAAATACTATTTATTTGTTGTTACTTTAAAAAATGAAAATCAGAACCATCCATCTTATTTTTAGGCTGCATCACCTCACTACTATACATTTACTCATTTTCTAATCCACTTAACTCTAATTCGGTCGCAGGAAGGCAGGCACCAACCTCAGCCGATTTTGATTGAAGGTGGGGTACACCCTGTACCAGACCAGCGAACAACTGCATCCACTGATTGGCTCCTGCCACTACTAGAGTGACATCAACACAAAAAGAGACGAACGAAAATGCGGGACAGTCATTGATTCCTCAAAACGTTTACTGCCATCTGTCCCTGTAGGTTTGCAGTTTTGTTTTGGTTTATTTAGCAGATGAGTCACAGACCCACAAATCGCACAATTTGTACAATTTCAAATTTGAAAAAATATATATTTCTCACCTCAAAAGTTGAATGAATGTAATAAAACTACATGTCTCACTGGCAACCAGCTGAATTAACTTTGCAAAATTGTGAAATTTAAACACACACACACACACACACACACAGTGTATATCAGAATAGAACAGCATTGGAGTACAGTTCAGTTTATTGGGGCTGAAGTACAGAAATGTAGGAATTGGAATGAAATGGAAATGTCTTTCCTTCTGTAATGTCTATAGGTTCAGGAGAATAAATTAAAACAGTCTTTACAACATTAAAGCAAATACAAGAAATTTAATACAAATATAAGATGATCAGACAGCAGGTTTACTGTAAGAAACAAGATTTAAAAAAAAGTGTACAGGAATCGCTCTCACTCATTCACTGGACCACTAAATCCCTGAAGCAACAACAGGAGGACAGAGCCTATCGAAGCCAACAATGGGCAAATACAGGATACACCCTGAACAATGCGCCAGACCCTCACACACATACAACCACTCATACCTAGGGGCAGTTTGGAACAGCCAATCAGTCTAATGTGCATGGCTTTGGACTGTGAGAGGAAACTAGAGTACCCAGAAGAACCTGTACAGGAATCAGAAATGCGATAATCCAGGATTCACAGATTGCATGTTTGAGGCGATTCATTCAGCAGCTACTTCTGGACAAAGCAACTGACAGAATCTGATCCAAAGTATCAAGAAAGGAGGAAAATAAAAACAAACAATAAATAATCAATAGCAATCGGTTTGAAGGCAGAACTGGAGTGTGGTGCTGGGTTCTCCTCTCCAAGGTTGATTCCTGGAGCTCATCCTTTCTTCAATTCAAAATACTGGCCAGGTGATATTCCAGCACAGAGCTGATAACACTTATAATCATGGTGTTGCATATCGCTGCATCATGTCTCCATTTCCTCTGTGGAGTCTTTGGGAGAAAGAGCCACCTTAAGATCCCTGGTGATGGGCAGATCATCCAGAAGCGACAGGTCTAACGCAGGCAGTGGACTTCTCCAGAATCGGAAAGAGTTAAACTCACAAAGATAATCGTTGTTGTTGAGATGCATCACCTGTAAGAACGCAGGCATGATGTTATTAAAACATTATGAAATAGCAAATACGTTACCATCACTAACACACACACACCATCACGCCATGTTTACAATTAATTTAAACCAACCATCATTACTCCCACATGCCGTGGTTTCAGTCTCCTTTCTGATTGGTCAGGAAGTGTTTAATAATAACTAACCATACCAAGACAACACATCATATGGTTACATTATTATTTTTATAGCAACTGTTTATTCATATGGACCTGTATAGCAGCTTAATTTAAGTCAAGCAATAAACTGAGACTGTTTACCAAAACAGACTGTATTCGGTGGTGTGAGTTTGAATGAGTTCTCCGAGCATACGAGTTTCAGGAGTTGAACCAGTGACCTTTCAATCCCAAAGCCGCTTCTCTAACCATGAAGCACTGCTGTCCCCTTGCACTTTATAGTACGCTAACCAAGTGGTTAGCTTCCACTGTTCTATACATTCACTTATACAGTTAGTGCACTTTGTGGTAATGATACAGTACTACTACTACTACTACCACTACATAATAATAATGGGCAGTGGTGGCCTAGTGGTAAAGGTGCTGGATCGCTGATCCTAAAGTTGGGGGTTCGAGTCCCACTCAGTGCAGCTAACTGGGTTATCAAAGGCTGGCCATGTCTCTCACCGTCTATGGTGAAAGGTTTATGTAAAAAGAACCATCGCTGACTTCCATAAAGAGTAGCTGCAAAGCCGTCAGCGAGTTTCTGCCCCTTGATAAAGGGTTGTGTCAGGAAGGGCATCCGACGTAAAAAACCTATGCGAAATCAAACCAGGCAATCAGATATTTTCATGCACACTATTAATTATTATTATTATTATTATTATTAATGGCTTTTTCCTTTTCATGGATCATGAAAATAAAACTCTGATACCAGGAACTGTCGGAAACCCATAATGGTGCTCAGTAAACAGCTTGATAATTGGTTGACTCTATAATCACAATAGTGACCCACAGGAAGTAGATGTTGTAAACACCCAACTCTGATCATGTTTAGAATTAAAATGTGTTCAAGGAAAATCACTAAAGTCTCTTAATCCTAATTGAGGTCATAGGGAAGCTGACGCCCATCTCAGCCGACTCTGAGCGGGGGCAGTTCTTTTACATGAACTTCACCAGAAAGCGAGAGACCTGCCGGCCTCTGGGATCAGTAATCCAGCACTGCCCGGTTTTTTACTCCAGGTATATCATTAGATCTTCAACTGGAAGGAATCTCTTGTATCATGGTTTATTCTGTAGCAGGACAAACTCAGAACACAATTTTAACACTAAAGTTCAGAGTAAACGCATCTCGTGATGTCACCGTTTCCCTGTTAATGTGTGACGTCTCAGTCCACCGGTTTAGAGTCCATATTTGGAATTCCGGTGTCACCATGAGGTGGAAGATGTAAACTCACACCGGGTGGAATGAACAAACTTTACCTTGTTATCCGAAACATGATGTAAAGTCGCCTCAGTTTCTGCCTTCAACTCGCTCGCGCTTTCCTCTGACGTCATTTCGCACATGCGCCCAGCGTTCGTGCCTCGGAACTTTCCAGAAACGCACAGTTCGTCATCCACGCGGCGTATCGCGTTCTTCAGTTTGTTTCCCCGTTCCCCCGTTCTCTGGTACTGTTCGGAATCCTCACAAGACCTTGGTCTCTTTCTGCGACCTTCTCCGGTTAGAGTACTGTGACATGCACGGGGAGCTGCGGCGGTGTGCACGCGCTCTGCATCCCACACTGAGACATGTCTCTTCCTCTTCTTTTGCGGAATCTCATGAAGAGACGAGTTCTCGGCTCCCCGCTTTGTCATCATGTGAAAAAAGTTCTGGAAAGTTCTACAGCTTCGGTTTGTTGCATTAACGTACAGTAATCCCGATAACTATACAGGAAACTCGCCAGAAGCTTGTACTGATACAAACGAATCACACAGCGCCCCCGTGGGTCCGGAAGTCTGAACAACAATAACAAGCGAGTGTTTAAATCAGAACTGTCAAACTCATGCCATAGGGGTCCGTGTGCTGCCAGTTTTTGTTTCGACCAGGCAGCAGCACACCTGATTTGCTCATTTAAGCAAATGATTTTAGTCTCCAGGAAGTTGATTGTCCAGTCTGTGTGCTCTCCAATCAACTGCCTGAAGACGCAGATCTATGAGCGAGCCAGGTGTGCTGCTGTTTGGTTGAAACAACAATCTGCAGCCACATGGACCCCTGTGGCAATAGTTTGAAACCTGTGGTTTAAAACAAAACCCACCACCATGAACACATTTTATAACTTTTATAAGCATATAAAAACATTTTCTTTTATTAATTGTTAATTTGGTCACTTTTGCTGTGAAGTGTTATATCGGTGCTGATATTGCACAGGGCATTGTTATATTATTTGTGAAACATTTTTGGCTACTAACACAGTACTAACTACTTTAAAGTGAGAACCATAAACAGTCTCAGATATAAGTGTTTCAGTGTTTCACTTTGAAACCTCAACCATGTTCTCATTACCGCCTCAAAAAATTTGGCTGGACGCTGGATGAACTTGTAAGGCTGCATTAGGAATAGAAATGATGTTTGGTCTTCAACTTGGAACTTTGGCCATGTTAAAAAAATAAATAAAAACATTGTGTGAATGTGCTGGGACCAACATGCTGTGAGGACTTAATACAGGTGTAGATGCGGGGCACACAAACATTTCCAGAAAAAACAAAAAGGTGGAGCATGTGAAAGAGGCTTCATGAGGTCATCTCACAACTATGGAATAATACAGTCTAATTTTAGGGCAGTGGTGGCCTGGTGGTAAAGGTGCTGGATCGCTGCCCCTAGGGCTGGGGGTTCGAATCCCACTTGTCACAAGGTTGCGTATGGGCGTGGTCCAAGGTGTGTGTGTGTATGAGAGAGAGATAGACAGAAGGAGGCTTAACTCTTTAGTTTTTAGTTTAGTTTTTAAGTTGTTTAATTCAGTAAATGTTTAATAAATGTGGCACATGTGAGCAAAACGCGCCTCATCTGGACCTCCGATCCCTCAAGGAATCAAGTTAAAGTTGAGTTTGGCCCTTCGATCTGTCAAGCAGGGAATGTGCTTTGAATTCCACGTCTTAAAATGCTTCGGGCGTCCTGCTTGTGGGCGTGGCCCGCAGTGCCACAATAAACATTTTATGTACATACAATACACATTTAATGTGTACTGTGTGTGTGTGTGTGTGTGTGTGTGTGTGAGAGAGAGAGATAGAGGGAGACAGGTGTGTGTTAATAAAAAAATGTTTAATGATGGTTTAATTAATAAATATGGTAATAAAATGGTTGAATATGTTAAGAAAATGTTTAAATGGTTTAATTAAAAAATTATTTTACTTTTAACACATTTCATACAAAATTAGTGTACTTTTATCATTTTTAAAGGGTTTACGTGGTAGTCTTGGGAGCCTTGGAATGAATCAGGCATTTTACATGTAAAATGCACCTACATACGAAACTCCAGCATTACGAAACAGGCGGTGGAACGGATTAATTTCATAAGTAGGGGGCCAACTGTATATGATTTCCTGTTGCACTCAAAACTTGTTGTATCCGTTTCAGACAGTTGAAAAAAATCACTCCATCAGATGTGAAGCTGTCTTAGTCAGTATTAAGCACACCTACTACAGACCTTTGTCCATGTAGTATAATAAAGTATACTAATTTTGTAAACTAGTAAAAACTAGAATTGATTACTTTTAGCGACACAAATGGTTACTATAATTAAAATAGTCAGAAGGAGATTTATGGATGTGGTGAAGGAGGACATGAAGGTAGTTGGTGTAAGAGATGATGATGCAGAGGATAGGGTCAGATGGAGGCAGATGATTTGCTATGGCGACCCCTGAAGGGAACAGCTGAAAGGAAAATATGAGCATTTCGTAGTGCTGGTCTAACACAACATCCTGGATCCGTAGGATCCATCTATTTCTTTACAGTATGGCCACTCAGGCACTTGTTCAAGCCCTTGTCATCTCAAGACTAGATTACTGCGACTCACTCCTTGCAGGTCAACATTTGAGCACTAATCAACCTCTGCAACTGATCTACAATCCAGCTCCATGGCATGTTTTAAACCTTCCTACATTTTCCCACACCACAGCTACGAGCTCTCCACTGACTTCCTGTAGCTACTTACGTTTAATTTAAAACACTTTAATGCTTGCCTACAAAATCAAAAATGGACCGGCACCTTCCTACCTCAAAGCACTTATCAGACCTTGCACTGTATTACGTTGTCTCAAATCCTGTGAGACTGAGCCCTCTCTCTACCATGGGACAAGAGAAAAATGCACCTAAAGTCTTCTCTGTTCTGTCTCTAAGGTGATGGAATGAATTTCCTCTGGACATCCGGACAGCTGAATCACTGGGCATCTTCAAACAACTGTTTTAAAGCAGTACTTATATTAACATTATGATGTATACAAATGAGCGCTCTCTCTCTCACACACACACACACATCGACTAAGTCTGACGTACGGTATACTTAGTCTGAGTTTTAACAAACCAGTATAGGAATATAGTCACTGATAGTGGCCTTAAAGCTTCTGTAAGACGCTCTAGATAAGAGCTTCTGCTAAATGCTGTAAATGTGATGTGCAGATTTGTATGGTGAAGAAAGCAAAATACTGCAATGGAGAGAGAGAGGGGGGAAATCCCTTTATTAAAATACATCTTTTATAACATCAGTCATTTAATCTGCATTTTCTCAAGAAAGAAGGAAATAATTATTTGCTTTAAGTTTAAAAGTTGCAGAATCATACAGCAATTAAAATTTCTTTTCCTCGTGCTGTGTGGGTGGTTGCCAATCTCTGTACAGTCGGCCCCTACTTACGAAACTCCCTGTATTTCGTTATCGCTGAAACCCCTCTACAATTGGGAAGATATTGAACCAGAAGGAGACCTTAAAGCGGAAATACAGTGAAGGAGGCGATTAGTTCAGCACGATATTAAAACAGAGTGCTCCGTGGGAGAAGACCTCCGATCTCACAAGGAAGCAAGTTAATATTGAATGAGGGCCTCTGATCTTTCAAACAGGTATTGTAATTCTGCTTTAAATACAACATCCCATCCATTTAAACATTTAAATAGAATTGTTGCGTCAGATGTTGCGTGTGTGTGTGTAAGAGAGAGAATGTGTGAGAGATAGACAGAAGGAGGCTTAACTCTTTAGTTGAGTTTTTTTAAGTTGTTTAATTCAGTAAATGTTTAATAAATGTGGCACATAAGGAATCAAGTTAAAGTTGAGTTTTGACCGCCGATCTATCAAGTAGGGAATGTGCTTCGAATTCCACGTCTTAAAATGCTCCGGCGTCCTGCTTGTGGGCGTGGCCCGCAGCGCCACAATAAACATTTAATGTGTATAAAATGCACAATCAATGCGTACTGTAGTGTGTGTGTGTGTGAGAGAGAGAGATAGACAGGTGTGTGTGTGTTAATAAAAAATGTTTAATGATGGTTTAATTAATAAATATGTTAATAAAATGGTTGAATATGTTAAGAAAATGTTTAAATGGTTTAATAAATAATTTTCTTTTAACACATATTTCATACAAAATTGGTGTACATTTATCATTTTTAAAGGGTTTAGTCTTGGGAGCCTTGGAACGAATCAGGTGTTTTACATGTAAAATGCGCCCCCCTACTTCCGAAACTCCCGTGTTATGAAAAAGCCTCTGGAACAGATTAATTTCGTAAGTAGGGGGCCGACTGTACTTTCAAGACAGAAATTCTTCAGAAACCCATTTCCACTAGAGGGGAAAACAACTTTTAAGTTGTAATTATGACCTGTGATGATCTTTCCTTTCAGCTTTTTCCCTTTTTCAGGGGTCGCCACAGCGAATCATCTGATTTACTTCGGATGCCCCGTGATGATATGATTATTAAAGACTGATTCATAATTAAAACTTGTTGGGCAATGGTAGCCTGGTGGTATAGGGCGCTGGATCGCTGATCCTAAGGTTGGGGGTTCGAGTCCCATTCTCTACAAGGTTGTCGCTGTCCCCCCACTGCAGCTAACTGGGTTATCAAAGGCCGGCCATGTCTCTCACTGTCTATGGTACAAGGTTCGTGAAAAAGAATCATTGCTGACTCTCGTAAAGAGTAGCTGGAAAGCCGTCAGGGTGTTTCCGCCCTGCAATGGCCTGGCGAGCTGTCCAGGGTGTACCCTGTTCTCGCCTGGAGTTGTTGGGATGGGTGCCAGCCTCCCTGTGACCCTAATTAGGATTAAGCGATTACAGAAAATGAACAATGAAATTACGACTTGTAAGGGAGGCCTTTAACTCCCACCTCCGGCAGAGCTACAACCACGTTCCGGAGGAGGCGGGGGACATGGAATCCGAATGGGCCATGTTTTGTGCCTCCATTGCTGAGGCGGCAGCCCATAGCTGTGGCCGTAAGGTCGTCGGTGCTTGTCGTGGCGGTAATCCCCGAACCCGGTGGTGGACACCTGCGGTGAAGGGGGCCGTCCAGCTGAAGAAGGAGGCCTATCGGGTTTTATTAGCCTGTGGGACTCCTGAGGCAGCAAACGGGTACCAGCAGGCCAAACGTGCTGCAGCCGAGGCTGTCGCAGATGCAAAATCTCGGGCGTGGGAGGAGTTCGGTGAGGGCCTGGAGAGTGATTATCGGTTGGCCTCAAAAAGGTTCTGGGCCACCATCCGACGCCTCAGGAGGGGGAAGCAGTTCTTCACAAACACTGTTTACGCTGCTTACCTTGGAAGAGGAAGACCCTGGGGGTTTGGGTGAGGGTCCGCCCATCACTGGAGTGGAGGTCACTGAGGTTGTCAAAAAGCTCCTCGGTGGTCGAGCTCCGGGGTTGGACGAGATCCGCCCGGAATATCTCAGGGCTCTGGATGTTGTAGGACTGTCTTGGTTGACACGTCTCTGCAACATCGCGTGGTCATCGGGGGCTGTACCTCTGGATTGGCAAACTGGGGTGGTGGTCCCAATTTATAAGAAGGGGGACCAGAGGGTGTGTTCAAATTATCGGGGAATTACACTCCTCAGCCTACCTGGGAAAGTCTATGCAGGGGTACTAGAGAGGAGGATCCGACTGATAGTTGAACCTCGGATTCAGGAGGAACAATGTGGTTTTCGTCCTGGCCGCAGCACTCTTGACCAACTCTATACGCTCCACAGGATTCTGGAGGGGGCATGGGAGTTTGCCCAATCTGTCCACATGTGCTTTGTGGATTTGGAGAAGGCTTTCGACCGTGTCCCTCGAAAGATCTTGTGGGGCGTGCTCCGAGAATACGGCGTTCCAGATCCGTTGCTACGAGCTATTCGGTCGCTGTATCACCGGAGCCAGAGTTTGGTCCGTATTGGTAACAGCAGGTCGGATTCGTTTCCAGTGGGAGTTGGAGTCCGCCAAGGCTGTCCTTTGTCACCGATTCTATTCATAATTTTTATGGACAGAATTTCTAGGCGCAGTCGAGGCGATGAGGGGTTCTGGTATGGTGGCCATCGGATATCGTCTCTGCTTTTTGCGGATGATGTTGTCCTTTTGGCTTCATCAAGTCGGGCCCTCCAGCTCTCATTGGAGCGATTCGCAGCCGAGTGCGAAGCAGCCGGGATGAAGATCAGTACCTCCAAGTCCGAGGCCATGGTTCTCAGTCGGACAATGGTGGAATGCACCCTCCGGGTCAGGAATGAGGTCCTGCCCCAAGTGGAGGAGTTTAAGTATCTTGGGGTCTTGTTTACGAGTGAGGGAAGGATGGAGCGAGAGATCGACAGACGGATCGCTGCAGCCTCTGCTGTTAAGCGGTGCCTGTACCGGTCCGTTGTGGTGAAAAAGGAGCTGAGCCGCAAGGCGAAGCTCTCAATTTACCAGTCGATCTATGTTCCAACCCTCACCTATGGTCACGAGCTTTGGGTAATGACCGAAAGAACAAGATCACGGATACAAGCGGCTGAAATGAGCTCTCTTCGCCGGGTGGTGGGGTTCTCCCTTAGAGATAGGGTGAGAAGCTCCGCCATCCGGGGAGAGCTCAGAGTAGATCCGCTATCCGCTGCTCCTCCGCATTGAGAGGGGCCAGTTGAGGTGGCTCGGGCATCTGGTCAGAATGCCCCCCGGGCGCCTCCCTGGTGTGGTGTTTCGGGCATGTCCAACCGGGAAGAGACCCCGGGGTCGACCTAGAACACGCTGGAGGGACTATGTCTCTCGGCTTGTCTGGGACCGCCTCGGTGTCCCCCCGGGAGAGTTGGAGGAAGTAGCTCGGGAGAGGGATGTCTGGATCTCTTTGCTAAGGTTGCTGCCCCCACGACCCGACCCTGAACTAAGCGGAAGATGATGATGATGATGAGCCGACTTGTCTAGTGGCGGAAATGGGTTTCCAAAAAAATTGACCTGTATGGTCACATTTCACTTTACCTATTAGTGTGGAACAGTTTTATTTGAATATATCAGTTTAAAAAATCCAAGACAAATGGTGACATTTTCAGTGTGATAGTTCTGATTACGTTCTAAATTAGTCACATGTCTGGACATCATTTGGTTGCATGAGACTTTCACAGTACCTGCATTCTGCAAACATTAAAGGATCCTAGAGTGCTCATAGAGCAGAATCCCCGTGGCTGGTGGATTGTGATATGTTCCCATAATGCCCTGCATTCATATGTCTGTTCAACAATGGGAAACTATCTGCAGTAGCGAGTTGCTTTAATGTAAAGTGTAAAACATCAGTAATGTATAAAAACCAGGCTTTATCTTCTGAATGTGTTGAAAGTACTCAGATGTGCATGTAACAGGATAAAACAAACTTTAAGGAACATTTAAACTCTATTGATTGGTGAAGCACTGCATTCCTGAATTAAAAGCAGCTTTAAATGGAAGTTTCGATCAGTATATCTAATTGACATTAGAACTGCGGAGTACACACCCTATAGAGATTTCTGGAACTAGCACTGTGTCCCTGTACCTTGTTTTTATCATTTTGTTTACTTAGCTTTACTATTTCCTCTTAGCTCAATTCCCATCACACAAAGTCAGCAACAAAGAAAACTGGGCCATCATTATTAATTGTTCAAATCCCAAACACTCTACTGACATCTGAGTCCTAAAGAGGTTCAGGGAAGTCGAGGAAGGGAAAAAAAAAAAAAAGACAGAAGACGAGTACAGGATCCAATCCAACATTAAGGATATTAAATGTTCCAATGTTTCACGTCCTCGTACTTTTCTCTTGGGAGTTTTTCAGCTCGCCGTCTTTGCAGTTTTGCAAGTTGGAGGTCGGCACAGCAGGTTTCCGTGCCACAAAAAAAACACAGTCGTACAAGTACTTGAGCATTGAGCACTCGTTCTCGGTGTACGTCGTGAGCACTGACTCTCTCTCCACCTAAAGAAATTTAATAAATAAATAAAAGATTTTACATATCAGATGTCTTTTCATATAAAACACTGCATGCTGGTTTGGATGGTGTTCATACCTCGAGCTGAAAACCACATTTCAACATGACGTCCTTTATTTCTTGAAAGCTCAGTTCGATGGACAGTTCGTTAGCCATGTTTTCAAAGTGGTACAGAAGAGGACCTGTTCAAAAACATGCTCCATTTAGTATTTATACTTCTATAATCTCTCTACACATCTATTTAGACAATATCTTATGATGCAGATTCCCTTGATTTAAAAACCCCCCAGTTGCTGTTTCTCAATGTGTTTCTCTTTGTACTTGCATTGTTGTGAAATTACACCATTCACAGTCCTGATCCAATTTAAACTTGCACCTTGCCGAGTTTAGCCCAAATACCTGGACATTTTCTGCTCCTTCTATTTTACCTGGGATGTACAGGGCAGTGACTTCTGTGAACTTCAGACGATCTATTACCCCAGAATGCAGTTGTGTGTTATAGTTGTGTGTTTCCTGTCAGATGCATAACAATTTCCTGCCTCCGACCCAGAATATTATTTATTAATTTCTTAAATATTAACGATGTTGGTGTTAATGATGGCTTTTGTTTAACTTTTTGTATGTACAATCCAATTTTCTTTTTGTGGTTTCTTACAGTTCGGTCACAGACGATGACTCCAGTTTCCTCCCATTCGTTCCTCATTTGTTTTTACTGGTTTACATTTTCTAATTTCAAGACATATTGCTATAAGTTTTCTGTCTTGACGCTTTGATGTCTTCCTTGGTCTACCAGTAAGCTTGCCTTTAACAACCTGCCCATGTTGTTTGTACTTGGTCCAGATTTTAGACACCACCGACTGTGAACAACCAACATCTTTTGCAACATTGCACGATGATTTACCTATTTTAAGAAGTTTGATAACCCTCTCCTTTGTTTCAATTGACAGCTCTAGTGTTGGAGCCATGATTCATGTCAGTCCACTTGGTGCAACAGCTCTCCAAGGTGTGATGACTCCTGTTTAACTGCAGACTAACGAGCAGATCTAATCTGATGCAGGTGTTAGTTTTGGGAATGGAAATTTACAGGGTGATTCCATATTTTTCCCCTCAAAATTGAGCAATTCCATAATTTATTCCCTATACTTGGTCTAAAAAAGTAACTTTTCCTGACTACTA
>CM045732.1:34295474-34505474 GCA_024760905.1 Plotosus lineatus | reverse complement strand
ACGAAGGAACTTTATTATTCACACATTCTATAGCTAGTCTTACTCATTAATACAGTAATGTAACAAAATGTAGTACTGATCAAGTAAAAACTTTAATTTTGCACTGTGATATTATTTATGAATACATAAAGTGCTTAGGCTCCTTACCAGTAGCTAGAGATGATTCAGGGCATTTGAGTGGCATCATAGGGCTTAAATAATCATTAAAAACGCACGAAAAAAACATGAATTGTCATGTTCATGACGTGTGTGAAAGGGAAAAAAAAAGGTGTACACATCATCTGAAACCAATCAGCAGGAGGGAGAAACAAAAGCTCCCAGCCATTGGCTGAATTTGAATCACGTACAGTAATGTCGTGATGATGCATATGTCTAATTTGCCCGGGCTGCCGCTAATTAAGTGCTTCTCAAATAGTGGGGTGCGATTATATGATAATAATGACGTAAACTTTATTTCTTTCCCATGTATTTTTTGAAAAACGACATATAATCGAAAACAACTGAACTCGAAACGACGCAAGCCGAGATATACCTGTACTGGCATTTTTATTTTTTACGGAAATTCGTACAGTGGTACCTCACCTTACGAAATTAATCCATTCCAGAAGTGGTTTCATAACCTGGATTTTTCGTAAGTTGAACCGCAATTTACGTTTTCGTTCCAAGGCCCCCAATATTACCCCCTAAACCCTTTAAAAATTATAAAAGTATACCTTTTAAGGCCTCCTTCTGCTTCAATATCGTACCAATGGTAGACAGGTTTGGCCATATTCCTTTGCGATATCACTCAACTGCATGCCATGAGCCCACTTCTTTTCACTCGCATCGGAAATCACACGTGTGCGTGTGTGTGTGTGTGTGTGTGTGTGCGTGTGTTGACCATGTTTTCTTAGTAGAGTGCTAATCTTACAAATGTTTATGCAAGGTTAAAAGCCTGAGCCAAAAAATAAAGTTGCAATGAGCACACTCGAGAAACTCACAAAACAACAGGAAGTATGTCCTTTACACTAAAAGCATCATGGGTATTATGGAGATACAGCTCCATAATAGCCAATGGGAGGGAGCTGCGTCATACCTCCTAGCCAATGGGAGGCCAGTGGGGCGGGATGTTGGGAGATAGCCAACGGGAGGCCAGCGGGGCGGGATGTTGGGAGATAGCCAATGGGAGAGCAACTCACGCATTGTTTGAATTTTTGAGATGATGCTTTCGTAACGTGAACTTGTTTCATAGCCAGAGACAAAAATTTTAGGAAAATGCGTTTCGTAACCTGGCTTTTTCGTTTGTTGGGACTTTCGTAAGGTGAGGTACCACTGTATTTCTGTCCAGGCGCTAACACCCATGCCTGTGGCTCACTGATGGCTTTATGATTTGTTCACCCCTGTACACATGCATAGCACTCAAGAGCCTGAAATTACACTGAGAGGATGAAAAAGGGGATATACAACAGAGATAAATTGCAATTTACCCAGATTGATCCACACACCACCAGGTTTCAGAATATTCCAGATGGTCTCTATATAATCGATGACGTTGTGGGCGGTGTCGATAAAAAAGCAGGTGGCGACACAATCCCATGTGTCTGTAAAAGAAATTAATTAATTCATTCATTCATTTTCTGAACCACTTTCATCCTCATTAGGGTCGCGGGGAGGCTGGTGCACATCTCAACTCTGAGTGAGAGCAGAGTACACCCTGGATAGCTCACCAGGCCATCACAGGCCATGTAAATGGAATATTATTTAAAATGTACTGTACACTTCACCAGGAACACACAACAGATAACACCACCACTGAAGTACACAACTCACTAAGATCCGTGTACACTTCCAGAAAGTCCCCGGCAGTCATAGAGAAGTCTGATTCAGGTGGAAGACTGTGCGGGCTAACATCTGGGAACATCACGGCTTTTGTCTGGTCTCCAGACATCTTGTTGTTGCTGAACTGATGAACCCAAGGATACAATGTCAGAGAGTTTTCCTTCTTGCACCTGAACATACAGGAGAGTTCGGGGTCAGTCTTGGGTCAGGTCTGCTCATTTCCATCAAGGAACCTAATTAACAGGTCAGGTCCACTCCCCTCTGGATAACGCAATCACATTAAGACATTTTGTAAACGAATCCGAATTTTTCCGTTCAGGTTCTGATGAAAACATTTATCATCTTTGTACCTATTAAGGACGAAGTTAGAGGAGAAAAGCATGAAGAAGCTCCACTCATTGCCCTGGCAGGAGTAACCGAGAAAGGCGATTTCCCATGCCAAGCGGCCCAGACCGGCTCCAGGAACCAACACCTTCACCTCAGAGATGTCACTGTGGAGAAACCCATTGTTGGGTTAAATCATTTTAATAAGTAATCCATAAATAATAAAGCTAAAATTTTCAACAACACATTATTCTGCTATTTCCATATCTACCAACTTCTCCAAACCAAAAAACAGACTCTGCTCTACCGGCCTGTCAAAATGCACCGAACCAATAGAAAACAGTCCCTTTTCCACACACACACACACAATATAAATAAATAAATATATATATATATATATATATATATATATATATATATATATATATATATATATATATATATATATACATACACACACATACTGTTGGCTCCCAACTTACGAAGACCCCCGTTTATGAAATCCCCAGGTTACGAAAAACATTTTCTTGAGTTTCCGTCCCTGAGATACGAAATAACCAACAACTCCCTCTTACGAAAAGAAATTCAAAATTCAAACGTGCCATTCGACGCGCAAGTTGCTCTCTCATTGGCTGTCTCTCAACATCCCGCCCCGCTGGCCTCCCAGATAGAGACAGAAGGAAGCTTCACTCATTAGTTTTTAGAGAGAGAGAGAGAGAGAGAGAGACGGAGAGAGAGAGAGAGAGAGAGAGAGAGAGAGAGAGCGAGAGAGGGGGGGGGGGAGAATAACGCTTTAGTTTTTAGTTTTAAGTTGTTTAATTCAGTAAATTTTTAATAAATGTGGGCACATTTGAGTTTATCTGGAATTCCGATCCCTCAAGGAATCAAATTAAAAGTTGAATTTGTCAAGCAGGGAATGCGTTCTTGTGGGCGTGACCCGCATCAAGAGAGAGGTGTGTGTGTGTGTGTGTGTGTGTGTTAATAAAATGTTTAATAATGGTTTAATTAATAAATGTCAATAAAATGGTTTAATATGTTAATAAAATATTTAAATGTTCTTTTACTTTTAACACATGTTCAATACAAAATTGGAGTACTTTTATCATTTTAAAGGGTTTATCCAGTCCAAAGACTGGAGCCTTGGAACGAATTAGGCGTTTAACATGTAAGATGCGACCCCTACTTACGAAATCCCTGCGTTACGAAAAGGGCTTTAGAACGGATTAATTTCGTAAGTTGGGGGCCGACTGTATTTTAAAATCTAATCCTCTGACAGCCATATATATATATATATATAAATATACACACACACATTATATATATATATATATATATATATATATATATATATATATATATATAGAGAGAGAGAGAGAGAGAGAGAGAGAGATTGATTTATATATATATATATATATAAAAGGGGGCAGTGGTGGTCTAGTGGTATAGGGCACTGGATCGCTGATCCAAAGGTTGGGGGTTCGAGTCCCACTCTCCACAAGGTTGTCACTGTCCCCCCCAGTGCGGCTAACTGGGTTATCAAAGGCGGGCCATGTCTCTCACCGTCTATGGTGTGAGGCATGTAAAAGAACCATTGCTGACTTTCGTAAAGAGTAGGCTGCAAAGTCGTCAGCGTGTTTCTGTCCCTTGCTAAAAGAGTTGTGACAGGAAGGGCATCCGACGTAAAAACCTCTGCCAAAAATCAAATGTGCGAATCAGATGATTCGCTGTGGCGACTCCCGAGTGAAAGGGAAAAAGCCGAAAGGAAGACAGACATATATAAAATACAACTAAATTGACAAAGAAGACCAACAATTGTAGAGTACAATAGGACTCTGAAATTATTTTAAACGACATTGTCACAATGAAGTTATTTATTAATAATAAAAGTACTTCTTACTATCAGAGCTGTAGTGGTCAAAAAATAAGTGACTACACGATGGCAGCGAAGCCACCGAGGCACGCAGCAGCTCCGGTGCACGGAGCGTGGGGAGGGTTCGGCTTTGAAACTATCACTTCATCTCTGCTTTTTATTTACACAGTCGCGGAAACTTACGTTGATCAACTATAAAGTAGACCAAATTAAGTCAGTACACGCAACTCAGCCACTAAAACAAGTGGGTGCACGGCACTGTTCAGCACTGCTTACTATTAGTGCGACTTCTGGTGCTGCATGGGTTTGCGGATGGCTCTATAGTCTGGTTACGGGGTGAGGACTCGACACGATAAGATTCACACGCAGCAGTGTTTATGTGACAGGAAGCGCGTCCCAAGTTTTGGCAATCAGCCGGTTTGTGGGTTGAAGTTTTTCCATGTCTGTCCATTTGTGTTTGCTTGCCAGCTGTGCTTGGCTTCATGCAAATTAGCTGATCAAAAACGAGGGAACTTTATCTCTTTACTCAAAATCAACATGCGGAGTCTGTGGCTGTTGTTATAGTCCAATAAAATTAGTTTCAAGCTGTCGGAAATGGCCACATACAGAAAGGATTGGCTCTCCGCTTCGCGCCACAGTGACGTGGTATTGAAAATAGATGAATAGATTTAAATGCGCGAGATTTAGTCATCTGTTTTTGTTTTATTTGATGGCTTTTTTGTATTTTTATTTAAATGACAGTGAAATTATGTATTCGTTATTCTCTTAAGAAGCCACCTGATTTATCTGAGAGCCAGATACAGTCATCAAAAGAGGATTTGGATATAATATGACCAGATGACCATTGATGATGGCACTACCCCCCTCCAGATTTTTACACCGGATTTAAATCGATCGCAAAAATGACCTATTTGGCTTACAAAAAGGCGGACCGATTGGCGGAAAATTCCCATACCTGCTCATTTTACGGTTACAGAGACTGATTGAATAAAATTGGTAAGTTTGATCTACCATTATGCTCCCAGTACACATGGGCGGTTATTAGACGTATGATCTGGGGGGGGGTCAGACGACACTGGGGGGGCTTATTGGAGCAGGACGCTTATTACATTAAATACGGTAAGTTGAGGTTTTGGCGCTTTTATTGTTCTGATGTTCTCTCCCCGAAAGAAGTAGTTTATCTGCACTTTACCTGAAAATAAATGGTTTTCCATTTATTACATTATGTACTCAGGTATGTGCGCAGGTTTTAAGAATTTTAAGAATCAAAGTAAGAAAGAGCAGCACTTAATCACATCTTTAATATGATGGTTGTTCGCAAAGTAAACAACAACAAAAACAATTTTTAAAAGATTTTTATGGGTAATTTTTCCAATTAAAAATGTGATCATGTTGACGCCACCTGCTCCAAGTGACTGTGACAAACTGTGTTCCATCGATTTGATTAAGACATTCACACTGAATAATTTTTATCCCCACCCAATGCAGTCTAATGAAATCACGTACATACCACTTTTCCGGAGGAAACTGTTTCTGAATCTCCTCAATAATGGGCATGTAGCAGGAGTCTCTCTCTGCTTTGCCGGCGTCGCTCCAATCCCGCACAAACTGCTTAATTGTGGACTTCAGCTTGTCCATGTCAAAGGTTGAAGATGGCCCGGCTCGCTTCATGTTGTCCTTCCAAGAAGGGGAAAAAAGGACGAATATTTATAACTCTGATATTGCACTAGGCACAGAGATTAAAAAAAAAAAAAACACACCTGCTTGGAGCATCCCAAAGAAAATAACATGTATAACTGAAATCTTACTTAACCTGATTCTGATTGGGATTCACCTACATCCTCATCATACTCCATGTTCTCAAACATGTGCGTGCAGTTCTGGACGATGGCCTGCAGGACCTCATAGTTGCACTCCATGCAGCGTCGAATCTCAGCCAGTTTATCCAGGAAACCAGAGAGGAGTTGCTGATGGCGTCGGGGAATACTGAAAAACTGCCTCTCGCACCGCTTTAGCCGCTCCTCGACGTGGGTCCTGGGTTTGGAGCGAGACATAAGAGACAGTGGGGTTATAGCAGGTCTATACTCTGAGGTTTTTTCCAAGTGATAGAATCCTGACCCCACCAACTATGACACTTCAATAGCAGTGATTTTCCAACAATTGAAATGTATTTTGGAAAAGCCATGAGACTGTTGTTATACCTACAGTGAAACTCCAGTTTATTTATTATTTCCACGAGATTACATGTACAGTTCACCATGTAGTCAACCAGTTAGCCATAGTCAGTCAGTCCGCCATATGGTCAGCCATATGTGAGCCACTCCACCAAAAGTAGGCTCTTGGATCCAAAAATGTAAAATGAGATTTTTACACGGTCAGATAGAGGAGGCCCAAAGCTGCAAAATGCAGCAAAAAGTTTGCCAATACCTTGAAAACTGACCGAGTTATGCCATTTCTTGTGTCAGCATTCAACTAAAAATTTCAAAAGATGTTTTAGAGAAAAATGAGCACAAAGATTGCACTTCTTCCAAGATCATTAGTCCTTAGCAACCAAACATTTTTATGCGCTTCAATAAACTTTTAGAAAATATGTCTAAGAAGAGTTTTATGAAGAGAAGATAAGAGAAATCATCCTCATTTTAATCTGACACACCTCTTTTTAAACCCATCAGTCACCATGGTAAGCCCCAAAAATTAACAAAAAAAACCCGACTATTTTTTTCAATTATGTTTATTCCAATAAGATCAGTATGTATCTTTTGACCATTATATAAAGGTTCGAATGCCTTCAAATGATACTGATTGAAAAAAAAACACTGTTGGGTTCAATCAATCACACTGAAATTAAGAAAACTATATACGTATACAAGATAACCATAAAACAAAACTCTCTGATCTCTTTATACAAGTAAGCTTCATCAACTCTGCCCTAAGCATTATCATCTTCATCTATATCTTGCTCAGCAGATAAAATCTTCACAAACACCAGTCATCACACTTTTATTAACAGATGCCTCTTCATCAACATCAAAATCTTCAACACAGCTGGCATCATCATCATCATCATCATCATCAGTTTGTTTATATGTAAAAGGTATGAAACATTTAAGTATTTTTCAGGTCTTGACCAATTCTCATACAAAACTAAACAATCTTCCGGTGGAAAAAAAGATGGAATCGTGTCTTTCTTAATATTCCAGCAGACCTGAGGTATCTCACTCACTCACACGCACACACACACACTGTAAGCAGTGGGTCCCTTCATGTACTGTATTTTCTTCCATTCAAATTGCACTAGTTCATCTGGTTGCTGCTAATTTAACTGTTAGCACACTGTGTGTGTGTGTGTTTGTGAGAGACAAAGAGAGAGAAAGAGAGAGAGAGAGAGAGAGAGAGAGAGAGAGAGAGAGAAATAATCTTTTTCAAAGCTGAATTCCCACGTGGAATTTAACATCTATACTAATGCTGCTAGACATCACAGATGACATTTCACTCTCCTTTTCCAGAAATTATGTGTATTCACAATCTTATAAATGAACTTACTGTTATTGAAGAGAAAGTCAGAGATAAGTTCCACATGCAATATGCTAGAGTCAGGAAGTAAACAGGAAGTTAACGTGTGACGGGCACTGACCATGTGCAATGTGAGCATGTGACCGAGTTCACCAATCAGGGTGCTCGTTTCAGACCTTCCTTAACGACTAGCTTGCATTGTTTACCTACATATCGTCTTTAAAATCTTTATTTTATTCACTGAAACGGCATTTTAATATTAAAACAGTATCCAAAATGGAGAAAAAACTTCACGATCGTTCTTCTGGTGTATGGATTGTAGTGTGTCTTGTACCAAACTCGGTGAATAATTTGCAAAGAAAATCGGTAAGTTTGCTACTGTTTTTATCTAGTTTTATGAGGGTACTCGTCAGAAAAATGGAAATAAAAGACATTTTTAGTGAGTTTTAGTCGATTTCACTTAAGCAAGTGATAGTTGAATACTTGTTTTAATGGTTTATGCAAAAATCCGAATTTCGATAAAAATGACCACTTTTACTTTTTTGGCCATTTTCTCGAAAGTAGTCCGTGCGACAAGCGCCTACATTTGGTGGAGCGCCTCACATACAGTCCACCATACTGTCTACCAGTCCGTAGTGCAGATGTCCATACAGTAGGACTGTATATTGTATACTCTCGCTCACAATCGCCCTCACACAGTCTCTCTCTCTCACGCATACTCTCTTATTTTCCCCTCACACTCTCCTTCTGCCTCTCACACGCCGCCTCCCTCTCTCTCTCACCCAATCGCCTGCACACGCTCCAGCGAAAGGACCACCAGCAGGCATTCTGACCTCTGCAAGAGACTGGCACCTTTTAGTGGATCTTGAACACCAGTTGAAGTTCCCTAGCCATATTGCGGTCACCACCCTCCGTCCTGACATTGTCCTTGTGTCAGAGGCCACCAAGCAAGTGACGCTGCTGGAGTTGACTGTCCCGTGGGAAGACCGCCTGGAAGAAGCCTTTGAGAGGAAGCTTTCCAAGTACACGGGACTGGTGAAAGACTGTCAGCAATCAGGATGGAGGGTGAAGTGCCGTCCAGTGGAGGTTGGCTGCAGAGTCTTTGTGGCCTGGTCCTTCGCCAAAGCTCTGGGTTATCTAGGCATCGTCGGGCAACAGAGGAGAAGAGCCATCCGCAATACCACCGAAGCGGCAGAGAGGGCCTCAAGATGGCTCAGGCTCAAGAGAGGAGAACCATGGAGTCATGGTAGCTAGTGTACTGGACACAGGCCGGGGTCTGATCAGCCCCAGCTGGGTCACCTGAATGAGGGTGTATGATGTTGAAAGACCCGAAACACCCAATGATTCCAGGAACATCACTGATGATGTGTCCAGTCGTATGAGTAAATGTATTTACATAGTGAACCAATATGGCAATAACACTATCAGAAGGTCTGTTATGATTTGTTTTCTCAAAGCATCAACGATCTTCTTTTCCTTTCAGCTTTTCCCTTCAGGGGTAGCCACAGTGAATCATCTGCCTCCATCTCATCCTATCCTCTGCATCTTCTACTCTTACTCCTACTACCTTTATGTCCTCCTTCACCACATCCATAAATCTTCTCTTTGGTCTTCCTCTCGGCCTTCTGCCTGGTAGTTCCAACCTCAGCAACCTACTACCAATATATTCACTGTCCCCCCTCTGTACATGTCCAAACCATTTCAATCTAGCCTCTCTAACTTTGTCTCCAAAACATCTTACATGTGCTGTCCCTGTGATGAACGGATTCCTGATCCTATCCATTCTCATTACTCCCAAAGAGAACCCTAACATTTTCATCTCTGCTACCTCCAGCTCTGTCTCCTGTCTTTTCCTCAGTGCCACCGTTTCTAAACCATACAACATCGCTGGCCTCAACACCGTCTTGTACACTTTTCCTTTCATTCTTGCCGATACTCTCCTATCACACATCACACCAGACACTTTTCTCCAACCATTCCAACCTGCCTGCACATGCTTCTTCACCTTTTTTTCCACACTCTCCATTGCTCTGGACTGTTGAGCCTAAGTACTTAAAATCCTCCACCTTCTTTATCTCTGCTCCCTGTAACCTCACCGTTCCTCTTGGGTCCTTGTCGTTTACACACATGTATTCTGTTTTACTGAGGCTAACCTTCATTCCCCTCCTTTCCAGGGCATACACTCACCTCTCTAGATTTTCCTCCACTTTTTCTCTGCTCTCACTACAGATCACAATGTCATCTGAAAACATCATAGTCCATGGAAATTCTTATCTAACCTCGTCTGTTGGCCTGTCCATCACTATAGCAAACAAGAAGGGGCTCAGAGCTGACCCTTGATGCAGTCCCACCTCCACCTTGAACTCTTGTGTCACACCGACAGCACACCTCACCACTGTCTTACATCTCTCATACATGTCCTGCGCCACTCTAACATACTTCTCTGCCACTCCAGACTTCCTCATACAATACCACAATTCCTCTCTCGGCACCCTGTCATATGCTTTCTCCAGATCCACAAAGGCACAATGCAGCTCCTTCTGACGTTCTCGGTACTTCTCTATTAACATCCGCAAGGCAAACACTGCATCTGTGGTGCTCTTTCTTGGCATGAAACCAAACTGTTGTTCACAAATGCTGACCTGTGCCCTTAATCTAGCTTCCACGTTTTTTTTCCCCATAACTTCATTGTATGGCTCATCAACTTTATCCCTCTGTAGTTGCCACAACTCTGCATGTCTCCCTTGTTCTAAAAAATGGGCACCAGCACACTTCTCCTCCATTCCTCCGGCATACTCTCACGTTCTAAGACTTTGTTGAATATTCTTGTCAGAAAATCTACTGCTACCTCGCCTAGATACTTCCATACCTCCACAGGTATGTCATCAGGACCAACTGCCTTTCCACTCTTCATCCTCTTTAATGCCTTCCTCACGTCACCCCCACTAATCTTTGCTACTTCCTGGTCCTCAACAGTCACCTCTTTTTTTCTCTAATTTTCCTCATTCATCAGCTGTTCAAAGTACTCTTTCCATCTTCCCAGCACACTTCTGTCATCAGTCAATACATTTCCCACTCTGTCTTTAATTACTCTAACTTGCTGCACGTCCACTCCAGAATCGCTGCTTCTCTTCTAGCTCACATCCTGCCTGTGGGGCATAAGCACTAACAACATTGAACATCATGCCTTCAATTTCTAATTAGAGACTCATCACTCTGTCTGACACTCTTTTCACTTCTAGAACATTCCTGACCAACCCCTCCTTCAAGATGATTCCTACCCCATTTCTCATCCAATGAGAACCATCCAAACCATGAAAAAACTGCTAAAGCCCTGTTCCTAAGCTTCTAGCCTTGCTACCTTTTCACCTGGTCTCCTGAACGCACAGTATGTCCACCTTCCTCCTCTGCATCATGTCAGCCAGCCCTCTACCTTTTCCTGTCATTGTTCCAGCATTCAAAGTCCCTACTCTCAGTCCTAGACTTATGCCTTTCCTCTTCTCTCACTCTGCCTATGGACACGCCTCCCACCTCTCCTTCGGCCTCTCCTTCGTCGACCAACAGTTGTCCAATTTCCACCAGCACCCTGTTGGTTGGCATCAATGATGGCGGTTGTTGTTAACCCGGGCCTTGACCGATCCGGTATGAAAATAGTATTGGCAGTTCGCATAGTATATTTTGGCAAAAGTTTTACGCCGGATGCCCTTCCTGTCGCAACCCTCTGCATTTATCCGGGCTTGGAACCGGCATGAGGACAAACACTTGTTTGTGCCCATCCTCACGGCTGCATTTAAAGCATCGACGATACGGGATGAAATTATCATTTATTTACGTTTATATTCCAATCTCAATAATTGTTTCTTTACTTGTCAGTGGGCAAGTCAAAATCGTAATACTTGACACAAGCGTCGGGCAATAGTATTTTTCAAGCTCTGATTATCAGGATTGATTTGTTAATTAAAATCAATAAACATGCACAAGTCAAATTTTAAATTATTTCCACACTACCTACCTGGAGCCGGTTGTTCAAAACACGGTTATTTTAACCACCGGTTAACCCCTAACGGCTGGTTAAGTCTTTAACCCGCCGTTAGATAGCCGACCGTTAAATCTGCGTTGTTCAAAACATGCTTAGTCACATCGTTAGTTAACATTGCCGTCCAAATTAACAGTGTGGTTAACACTAAGGGCTCATTCAACATTTACAACATATTCCTAAGCGTACAAAACATATGCTAGGGAGTAGGGGGTAAGATGTCTGTGTATGCTTTTTAATATAAAAATGTCGATCAACAATAATACATGTGCTCGTGAATATATATATATTTTTTGTGCGTGTACGTTTGAAACTCTCAATGCGCGATTCGCCAACCACCTGCGGTGTTGCATATCTGCAAAGTCTGCAATGAATACAGTACAGTACTACCCAACCCAGTATCAGCTGCTGAAACATCAGAAGGCAGCTGATCAAGGGCGTAGGCTGGGGGGGGATCGCACGTGCAACCCCCCACAGCAGGAGTTGAGTTCCGCTGGACAAGAAATTATGTGTATTCACAATCTTATAAATAAACTTAATGACTGTTATTGAAAAGAAAGTCGGAGATAAGTTCCACATGACTAGAGTCAGGAAGTAAACGTGTAACGGGCACTGCACATGTGCACGCCCGAGCTGACTGATCAACAAACATAATATTATCAGTAAGCAATAATAGCTGAACACTGTCAATCAAACAAAGTGCGAGTGTGAGAATAAAGCAGTTTGTTAGTACTGCCACCAGCTCCTGCACGTGTGTTCCAACACACACAATTGACGCACAGAGAATGAATGGCTGAAATAATCATAAGCCGTCCAGTCTGTATCTGCAGCCTGATGCTCAGTACTTTTATAAAATTAATAGTATGTTTTTGCGCTGTAAATATGATTAATATTTGTTTGTGCCTTGGAATAGATAAATAACTTTAGCTCAATTTGTAAATGTATTTAGCACATGTACTTGCAGATATAGTTTGAAATATATTTGAGAATGTTCTTGGTTGAACTATAATAATAATAATATTTATAAGAATCCACCCCCGCTGATGCGGCATCATGAATGCAGCGTTAGCCATGAACATCATCTTGCAAGTTAACCACACTGTTAAAAATTTAACGGAGATCCTTAGGTGTGTTAACTTTAACGTCAAGTTAACACTCGATTAAAGTTAACCGAGTTTTGAACAACAAGATAACGGCAGCGTTAATTTTAAGGGTCGGTTAACTCTACTTAACCAGTGGTTAGAAAATAACCGTTTTGAACAACGGGCCCCTAATTGTTAACTACTCTATCTGCAACGGGGATCGGCTGTTGTAAGAATTTTGATGTAATTGTGCCCCTGGGTTTGTAAATGCGCGGCCTCGGATCATGGATCCTGGGTGACTGACATTTAACCCAGCCCAACAATGAATGCTCGTATAAGAACTTGTATTTTTCTATTGTCTCTGTACATCCGTTGAACTTTAGTAATCTCATGTTTTAGTATGAGTCTTACCTCTAAGCAGTAGAAAAAAAACCCTTTTTATGGCAATGTGAGGCCATGTGAAAGATCCTGCGGGAGTAGAAGGAATGTAGATAATGAAACCTGAAACTGTCCAAGGACAGTTGCAGGGTGATAAAGAGGTCCATGCTTACTCGCCTAATGTTAACTCTTACTGGGTGTTAACCACATTGTCTCTTCCTACTCTGTGTTCATGTATAAATAACCCCCGCTCACATTGTACTATGAGCTTCTGATGAATAAACCAGACTGATTTCACTCGTGTGGTTCGTTGTCTGTTGCTCCCAGAGCGCTCTCAGACGTTGAGATACAGGAATCCAGATCGTGCAGGTTTACATAAGAGCTTCTTCTGAGAGAGTTCTTACAGCTGTCGTGGCGGATTCTTTCTTTCAAGCTTTGTATTGTTGGCCGTAAACAATGGATGAACTCCGTAAGGTGCAGTTACTTTCGGTTCACATCCAAATGTTCCATCAAGCATAGCGTTTGTTTATCTTGCATGTAGTTGTTTAAAATGCTTCTGCCGTTTTGCGTGGCATTCTAATGCTTTGAATCCACGCAATGCATAGTCTATTTCATCGTGACACCACTTGCACAATACTTTTCCAGGCTGCTCAATCTTGCGAATGAAGCCGCCAAATAACGTCGTCACAATCTTTTTTCCGATGGTAGTATTGTTTTCTTTTTCCATCCAGTCCCAGCGGAACTTATTTTTGACCAATTTGTCAATTTCTTTTATTCGCGCAGCATCCTTTCTCTCCACAACCATCATCTTTCTGCTGACATGTAGGGAATTAGACATATGGGTACTACGGAAGCATTGATTGGCCAAAATGCATGACGTCAGCATAGTCAGCCAATCACAATCCCCGTTACATGCTACAGGGTGCTCGTTAAAAAGTCGGATTCAGAATAAAATTAAATGAAATTTATTTAATGCGTTTTTTTTAAGAAAAAAAGATGGATTTTTTTTTTGCCCCTGGAAATGAAAATGACAGAATTCCGTCTATAGATGGAAAAATCACATGCCTGATATTACAGACACTTTCCACTTTACGTATTTTTCGAATTTACGTGTTTTTTTTTTTTAATTATGTCAAATTTTGAGTTTAACGTGCTCTCTGTAGTACGAGACGTACCTCTGTAGTACGCTGACGTAATCTGCTACTTACACATGACGTTGCGTCCATTGTTTACAAACGACAGACTGAACATGCCCTGTTTCTTCCCAGTTCACCGCGTGTTAACCCTGTGTTAAGATGTCTTCTCTGTTATCTTTGTGTTTGCACCGTTTTTTGGACTTTTGTAACCCTAAGCAAATATGGTTGGTCAGAAGCGTTAGCCTACTAGTGATAGCGCAGGCATTGGGAAGATCACTCGCCCCAGGTGACCAAATATAAATGTAGGCGAGTGGAAATTAATAAATTGATCACCCATGAGGCGATTAAAAGTTTTAAGCCTGTGTATATGTATTTTTACTGAGACGATTTCCTGAATTTCTGCTTGGGCAGTTATAATGCACAGCGGTATCGCGGTCAGTAAGCACTGTGTTTTCATCCATCATACAGAAATTACCGATGGTTTCCAGAATGTTCAGAACGGACACAGTCGAGTGTGTACGATTGACAGAAGATTGCTATTTATGCATGCGCACAGAGTTGTTCAGCTGAAACTCATGTTTTTGCCGATGTTTCATGTTGTTAACAATCAAGTTGGAGTGTTTCAGTTTTCAGTAGAACGGTTATGTTTCTGAGTGTATCGTTGTATCTTGAATGTATACCTTGAATCGTTAGTATTCATTACGTTCCAAAAATTACTTGAATATCGCTCGACTACAACAACATGCAAATAAAGCTACCAAAGATACGCAGGCAGGGAAAGCACTATTTCAACTGACACAAGATCAGCATCTTCATGTTGGTAAACTGATGAGGTCTGCACTGGCCAAAACATGCTCTCCTTTCACCACATTTGACTGGATTTGCAACTTGCAGCTGAACATCCATAAATGAAAATTCTAAATAAATGATACTAGATGAGCACAAATCTGATTGAAAAATTAATACAGTTGGCCCCCCAACTTACGAAGACCCCTGTGTACGAAATCCCCGGGTTACAAAAAACATTTTCTTGACATATTTAACGTTCAGAGAGGATATTATAATGATCCACAAAAAAAATTTTTCAATATAATTACATTTTTTTTAATCGGAATAAGAGCATTTGTTCAGAGCAGATAGTATAATTTTTAATAAATTAATAGTTCATCAATAGTTAGAAGTTCAAATTTACACGTAAAAATAAAAGTTTTAAAAATATACAGTGATCCCTCACTTTCCGTGGTTAATTGGAACCGAGATCCCCACGCGACCATCGAAATCCGCGAAGTAGGATCGCCCCCACCCCTGACTGACAAATTGTTGGGTTGTTTTTTGTTGGTTTGGATGTTTTTTTGTTTGTTTTTTTTTGCATACTTGGCCTTGTTTTTGTGACATTTTCATTAACATTAACATTTCATTAACAACCCATTCTTCATTAATTTCCTTATTTTTTAATTCGATGAATATATATTTACTTCTTTTTTTAAAAAAACGTGATGCACTGACGCCGCATTAATTGAATTGCGAAGTAGCGAGGGATCCCTGTAAAACAATTGTATGTTTTGCTCTTTGACACTGTCACATTTGATGTGATAAGTTGAACCAAAAATTTTAAAATTATAACTTTTTTAAAAGGGGAAATTATACACAGAAGCAATCTGCATTGTATCACAGCCACAATCTGTTGCAATAATTCACACAAATATGAGAAAGCTAAAATAAATATTGTGAAAGTTACTGATCAAAATGTAAAATTTGGTTCAACTGGCCTCACTCTCCCTAACCATGAACAGCTCGCCAAACCACCGCATGGTTTACACACGCACAATCACTCAACCTCACCCCGATCTGGAGCAGTTCAAGTTCCTCTTTGAAAGGAACTTGGTGGAGTGAATGTTGCTCCTCATGAGTGTTACTGTTTATGCTCTGAGTGAATCACCCTCTGAAAAATTAGGGTTTAGAATTGAATAGAATATAGTTTCAAGCGGTTAAAATAATTACAAATACCCCGAACTTTGATAAAATTAATATTTACTTATTTATGCTCTTGAATATAAATAAAGTGGTGTGCCTTTGTTTAGCTTGTCCTAGCAGGGACCTTACAATAATAAAATGGCCAATATGTTACCTGTAATATCTAAATGCGTTAATAATTTTCCAGAAGTGCTGTCTCTCCAGTCTCGCCTCTTCCTCTGGGGAACATCTTGTTCTGCCCCGGAAGAGATAGGGTTCCGCTCGGTCCGGCTCTGCACTTTCAGCGCCCATGCTGCTGTCGGCCATTGCGGACGGATGAACAAAAAAGACCCACTCAATCGATTCAGAGAGCATCGATATGTGGCGCCTGGAAGTGGATTAAAAGGGCAGAAATCGTGGATCGTTTGCATGCAGCATCTCAGCGGAATTAATGTCTGTCATCAGACGACGATGTCTTTAAATCTTTGAAATTATTAAAAAAAGAAAACACATTGTGGGTATCAATGAAGCTTTAAACTTTGTCCATGCTGAAAAAAACAGCAAGAGTCAGCAGGAAATTATGCTGGTCAATACTGGTCCACCAGCACACATGTACCAAAACATTACATAATATGCACCAAATACATGCAAATAAGCACACACACACAGCACCAAAACACCCCGTAATATGAACCAAATACATACAAATAAGCACATACAGCAGCAAAACACTACATAATATGAACCAAATACATACAAATAAGCACACACAGCACCAAAACACTACCTAATATGCTGCTTGGGTCATTCAATATAAAATCAACCGTTTTCAAGAAAATTTCACACATGACCCTCTCAGAGTTTTCTAAATTTTTACATATTTACTGTACATTATATATGACGGAAAAAGCCCAAATTTCAAGGCTTAATTGTAAATACGGTAGTTCCAAAGTTATGACCATTTGGAGTTGGCAGGGGTGTACCCTAAAATTGTGACCAAAATTAAGACTTGAACCTTTTTGGCTATTTTCAGGCTTCTTTAACTTCTGAACAACAAGAGCTGAACAACAAGATAGAATTGTAATTATAATAAATGCAGTAATTTACATCAGACGTGTTTTATACACCTGTTTAGGGTGTAACCCCATCTCTCACCTGAAGTGGACTGGAATTGGCTCCTGCTTCCCCCACGACCCAGATCGTAATCATATCATATTCAACATATATACCATTCATGCATTCATTTTCTGAACTACTTAATTGTAATTAAGGTTGCGGGGAGGCTGGCACCCATCTCAACTGACTCCTGGCGAGGGCAGAGGACACACTGGACAGCTCAACATACCTTCACTGGGCAGAAATATGCTGACGGCTCTGCAGCCTACTCTTGATGAAAGTCAGCAATGGTTCTTTTACATGACCCTCACACCGTAGACAGTGCACTGGGGGATGGGTGTGGTTTATTGTTAATATGTGTACCACTAGGTGTCAGTATTTGATGTATCTATTTAAATCTGCTTCTGCTTCTTCATTAGTTTTTACATTTTTTTAATATGAAATATATAAACCATATCAAAGACATCAACGCTGTCTGAAATGTAAAGAAGATGAAACCAACCTGGAGGGTATTTTTCCTTTGGAAATCTTGTGTCATTGTAGCAATTTATACATCTGGGGATATTTGAATAATAATAAACTTATGAGAAAGTATAGATTCATATATATCCATTCAACTGAACTACAGAAAAAACTTACACATACTACACTTTATTAAATTAATTTAATATGTTAACACTACTTTATTTCACTGGTTTAGTAACATTAACAGTGTGCATTAGCACCAAGTAGCTGTAAGGAACCCTCTTCTCTGGGCCTCACCAGTTCCTCATGTTCACTGATGTGTGAAGACCAAGAAAACTTGATCAGTTCCCAATGAGATCATTTTATTAAGCAAATCAAAACACATATAAACAATGAGCTTGCATAATGGCCAGTGGATTAACTTAAGTCTGAGTCCAAACTGCCTTCTCCTAGCAACCAGACAAAGTGAGTCCTAACTCCCAGTTTCTTATGTCTTGCATGTCCATTTGCTATCTTGAGGCCCCACCTACGCACATGTCTTGTACCATTAGGGGATCCCATGGTTGACCTTACTTGACCTTTACTTTATGTCACAGGACACATGCTTCACATAATATACATGATCCGGTTCAATCCCCAAACAAGCAGGTAAAATGTGTGGCACTGGAGAGTGAGCTGCAACTTTCCTTCCTCCACCATTCATGGCTGAAGTGCCCTTGAGCAAGGTACCTAACCCCCAACTGCTCTCTGGGTACCCCGGTATGTATGGAAGCCCACTGCTCTGAGTGTGTGTGTGTGTGTGTGTGTGTGTGTGTGTGTGTGTATGCTCACTGTTTACATATGTGTGTGTGTGTGTGTGTGTGTGTGTGTGTGTGTGTGTGTGTGTGTGTGTGTTCACTTTGAATGGGATAAATGCAGAGGAATTAATTTCCTTCTGGGGTTAATATAGTACAGTAAACCCTCACTTTTCGTGATTAATGGGGACCGAGACCCCCCACAACCGTCGATTTCTACGAAGTAGGATCGACCACCTGACGTACATGTATATGTGTATATAATATCAATAAATACATATCCAATGCTACAAATGCTTATAATAACAATTAAACATTCAAAAATAATGCATAAGATGTAAATAAAATATAAACACACACACACACACACACACACACACACACACACACACACACAGACACGCACACACACACACACACACACACACACATACAAGCATGCATGCATGCACACACACTCAGATGCGCGCCTCACAGAACCAAGTTTCAAGCTCTCAAAAGCTTGGCCACACTACGTACTTGAAAATGTTCATTCCCTTCGAAAAAAGATGGACGAGCTTCATGCTCAGATTGCAGCGCAGAGGGATCTACAGGACTGTGTTTCTGTGAAACATGGCTCGAGGCGCGTACACCCAATAAGGTTATTATACCATACATATTTATACATATACATTTATACATATACATATTTGTTTGTTTATTTGTTTGTTTGTTTATTTTTTGGTGAATCAAATGAATCCATATGAATCAATTCCTGACAGGTGAAAGAATCGAAATAATTGCGTTAGTTAAAGGAATTGAATGTCCCATCACAGTCGTGATGCTTAATCCTTCTATTAGAGTCATGGAGAGGCTGGAGCCTATCTCAGTCTGCACTGGGTGGCCAGAAAGCACCACAGACACACAATCAGTCACATTCACACTTACACCTGGGGAAATTTGAAACAGCCAATTAGCCTAATGTGTATGTCTCAGGACTGTGATTTAGCAGACTCTTACTTTTTTACATTTGACAGGAGTTTTCATTCGTGAACCACAATGGCGTGATGTTTTGCACATCACAGCGATACAGTCCTGGGTCCGAATCCTGGGCTCAGAAAGGGTGATGCTGTGTGGAGTTTGCACATTTGTGCTCCCATAGTCAGTGTTGTAGTGGTCAAAAAATAAGCGAGGACACTATGGCAGCAAAGCTGCCATTCGAGATCGCGAAGCGACCTAAGCACGCAGCAGCACCTCAGCCCATGAAAGTGTTTCCATTTCTGTTTCGATTTCGATTATTTCGATAATTTGAAAGGCTGAGAGGTGCATTTTTAAGCATTTCAACTTTAAAAGCAGTTAGTCTGAGCTATTATAAACTTTACAGAACTTGACAATTATATCTGTAACAAGAAAAAATAAAACAAAGAAATTACTAAATAATACTGTATGTTCATTATCATTTAAATATAGACATTTTATTGTTTAAATGTTAATGCTGAAATATATAATGAGTATGCTATATATGTATTTTATCGCACAATTACCAAAAATTGCATAAAAAACAGACAAGTTACTTGGTACATGAATTGGAAGTACAATATGCAAACCACAAATGACAATATATTATATATACACTGCAAGACATTAGGCAATTTCCAATGTTCCATATAGTACATATGTAATTATAAAGAAGTGTTGTTAGTGCTAATTATATAGTTTATATTATATTATTCATTCCTTCAACAACTAATGGTGACGTATGAAGAGGAATGAAGATACCCAAGAAAGTACTTGTTCAATATGAATAAGCATAAAATCTTTTAAGAAAGATATTTTAACCATTTAACCATTTAGTTATTACCAAAAAGTAAAACCTGTCAACAAGAACAAACAGGGCTGACTGCAGAAATGCTTGTTTGATCTTAAAATAACAGTTTTCTGGGATTTACGTCTGTCACCAAGTGTGACCTTGTGAACAGGCTGGCATAGCCTTATTTACGGAGACCTTGTTGGACTCGGCTTGCAAGTTGTCTGCACTCTTTACATGAGTAAATCCGTGCATGGCTAGTGACTGTGTGCCCTGTGGGGGAGATAATGTGGCTTTCTTTGTTTTACGCCTGATAGCAGTTAGTCCCCTAGAAAGCTTGTATATGGATATACAGGAATGTGAAATAATAAAGAAAAGAAAGCATGTGAAAGAACTGTGATTAGTATTACTATTAGCGGGTACTTTTCCAAGAAACGAATGAAAGCCGGAAGTTCATTGGACACAAATCTTAAGCTTAGCTAGCAGTATCCAATCAGAGGTATAATACTATAAGCCTGATTAGTGGTGTTTATGGAATCATGTTTATGACTGTCTGTCTTCCTTTCGCCTTTTTCCCTTTTACTCGGGAGTCGCCACAGCGAATCACCTGATTAGCACGTTTGATTTGGCAGAGGTTTTTACGTCGGATGCCCTTCCTGTCACAACCCTTTTAGCAAGGGACAGAAACACGCTGATGATTTTGCAGCCTACTCTTTATAAAAGTCAGCAATGGTTCTTTTACATGCCTCACACCATAGACAGTGAGAGACATGGCCCGCCTTTGATAACCCAGTTAGCTGCACTGGGGGGGACAGTGACAATGTAGTCATGTTTATGACTAGATTTACTAAAATAACCTTTGGCTATGAAACTATTTAGCATTTCATCGCCGCTTTTTATTTACATCGTCGTGGAAATTTACGTTGATTAACTATAAAATAGACCAAATTAAGTCAGTACACGCAAATCAGCCACTAAAACAAGTGGGTACACGGCGTGTAATGGCATGTACCCACCACTAAAGCACTTCCCATAGTTCAGAGACATTCACATTAGGCTAATTGTTTGTTCCAAATTGCCCCAGGTGTGAGTGTGAGTGTGAACGACTGTGTGTGTACTGGCCCTGTGACGGGCTGGTGAGATGTTCAAAGTGTACGTGCCTTTGCCCAGATTTACTTCAGATAGGCTACCGTCTCCTTGTGACCCGAACAGGATTAAGTGGTTTGGATAATAAATGATGACGATAACAGATGACTGTATAAACTATAAGACCAATTAAAATGCAATATGTGGTTATTTGACTAATAGATCCATTCACCCCAAACTGCTGACATCAAGTTTAAAACCCTAAATTGTCTTCTGTAGTACTAAATTAAGAAAAAGCTCCGAACATGACTCACTCCAAAGTCTCTCAGATGAGAATGATACACCTACAAAGGATAACACACACACACACACACACACACACACACACACACACACACACACACACAAACTTGCATGTATTTTTTGCTTCCTGAACTGTTATTGTGATGTATCAGCAAAGGAAAGTAAATAAAGAAAAAGAGGACAAATATCTAAATTCATTATTTCAATTGAAGTTATCAGTTGATGTTCTGTGATTATTCGATTCCTCTGCGACCTAACAATTTATTGATATGACGCCTAATGAAAATGAGTTTGACACCACTTCTGTCGATCCTCTGGATGACTTGGAGCAGTAAAGTTTAATTATATTTCATAAATACTGTCTATTTATCTATTATAAAAATAAATATATAAAAATGTAATCAAGATATATATCCTGTTGTTGTTGATGTTGTTGTTGTTGTTGTTTGCTGTAGAACGAGAACTGCTCTTTACTGAACTTCTCATTATTTTTAATTCTGCTGCTAATTAATTCTGCATGTGTGTTCAATAATTCACATACTTTTTTCTGTAGATTTCAGCAGGGGCATCTATGAATAATTTATTCTGACAGCCTTATCAAACGTTGATGGATGTGGGTTGCTACTTTCAAAAAGTTCACAGAACACTTTCTCTCTCCTTTTCTTCCCTTTTACTTGACTCAACAGCACAGGCAGTGTGGAAAGACAGATCAATTATTGCTGCATATTTCAAAGCGATTAAGCAAAGTTTCAAAAGTAGTCTAAGTCAGCTTTATATCTTGTTGGTTTTTATTATGATGTGAATTAAGGGAAGCAGTCTTGCAGTGTGATGCTGCCACCACCATGCTTCAAGAAAGGAATCATTATTTCTGGGTAATCGGCTGTCTTGACTTATGTTGTGCTTTTTTTCATATGTGAATGTAACAGATTTTGCCACATGCTTGGTGTGTGTAATTGCATGCAGAGTGTATAGAAAATAATAACCCTTACAAATGTGTACATTTTGTTGTGATCTGAAATGAACACACACGCGTGCACACACACACACACACACACACACACACACACACACACACACACACACGCGTGTGCATGTGCGCACACACACACACACACACACACACACACACACACACACACACACACACATTCATACAAATTCTAGCACTATCTACTCAATATGACTTTTAACAGGAAAGTAAACGTACAGTATAACAACAGTTCAGAAATAACTAAATAAAAACTTAAATCACTGTGATAGACAAAGGAGAAGCTCCTTTTAAAATTGCTAAAACTAATCACCTTCTCAAATGCACACAAGCAAACTAGTTTAAACATCAGCTTCAATAAGTCTAATTGATTCACTATAAAACCTATTTCATTCCTAAAGCATTTTAATGCTTATAAGAGTAACTAAAAGTGAATTATCAATTGTGGATGACAAGGCATTGTCAGTAGATTTAAAGAATAAACTTGGACAGGTACAAGAAGATGAATAAAAAAAATTCAAATTATTTTTCTACTCTTATGATTACAATAGATAGCCCATAAGTAAGATCTCATCTCTCATCTCATTTTCTTCTGCTTAATCTGGGGTCGGGTCGTGGCAGCAGTAACCTAAGCAAATCAGTCCAGACATCCCTCTCCCCAGCCACTTCCTCCAGCTCTTCTGGGGGAACACTGAGGCATTCCCAGACAAGTCAAGAGACATAGTCCCTCCAGGTTATTCGAGGGCAACCCTGGAGTCTCTTGCCGGTTGGACATGCCCAAAACACCACTCCAGGGAGGTGTTGGGAGGCATTCTGACCAAATGCCTGAGCCACCTCAACTGGCCCCTCTCAATGTGGAGGAGCAGAGGCTCTACTCCAAACTCTCCCTGAATGGTAGAGCATTTCACCTTATCTCTGAGGGAGAGCCCCGCCACCTGGCGAAGGTAGCTCTTATCAGCCGAATGTATACTCGATCTTGTTCTTTCGGTCACTATAGGTGAGGGTTGGAATGTAGATCAACTGGTAAATTGAGAGCTTTGCCTTGCAGTTCAGCTCCTTCTTCAAAATGATGGACCAGTACAGGCTCCGTTTAACATCAGAGGCTGCAGCGATCTGTCTGTCGAGCTCCTGCTTTATTCTTCCTTCACTCGTGAACAAGACCCAAAGATACTTAAACTCCTCCACTTGGGGCAGGACCTCATTTTTGACCCGGAGTGTGCATTCCACCCATGTCCAACTGAGAACCATGGCCTCGGACTTGGAGGTGATGATTTTCATCCGGGCTTCTTCGCACTCGACTGCAACTCACTCCAATGAGAGCTGGAGGTCCCGGCTTGATGAAGCCAAAAGGACAACATAATCCACAAAAAGCAGAGACGAGATTCGATGTCCACCAAACCAGAACCCCTCTATGCCCCGGCTGCGATTAGAAATTCTGTCCATAAAAATTCTGAACAGAATTGGTGACAAAAGACACCCTTGGCGGATTCCAACCCTCACCGGAAAATAGTTTGACCTGCTGTTACCAATACATACCAAACTCTGGCTCAGGGGATACAACGATCGAATGGCCCGTAGCAACGGGTCCGGAACAGTGTCCTCCCGGAGCACGAGTTAGTCTGAGGGACACGGTCGAAAGCCTTCTCCAAATCCACAAAACAGATGTGGACAGATTGGGCAAACTCCCATGCCCCCTCCAAGATCCTGTGGAGCGTATAGAGTTGGTCAAGAGTGCTACAGCCAGGATGAAAACCACATTGTTCCTCCTGAATCCGAGGTTCAACTATCGGTCAGATCCTCCTCTCCAGCACCCCTGCAAAGACTTTGCTGGGTAAGCTGAGGAGTGTGATTCCCCGATGATTGAAACACACCCTCCGGTTCCCCTTTTGAAAAAGGGGGACTACCACCCCAGTTTGCCAATCCAGAGGTCCAGCCCATACAATGTTGCATATACATGTAAACCAAGACAGTCAGTTCTACAGCATCCAGAGCTCTGAGATATTCAGGGTGGATCTCATCCAACCCTGGAGCCCAACCACCGAGGAGTTTTTGACCACCTCAGTCACTCCAGTGATGGGAAGACCCCCACCCAAACCCCCAAGGTCTTTCTCCCACATAGAGGGCATGTTGGTGGAATTGAATAGGTGTATTCCCTCCATGTCCGAATGACATGCCCAGTCAAGGTGAGCAGCTCCCCACCTCCAGTGTAAATAGTGTTTGTTGAGAACTGTTTCCCCCTCCTGAGGCGTTGGATGGTGGTCCAGAACCTCTTTGAGGCCAACCAGTAATCACTCTAAAGGCCCTCACCAAGCTCCTCCCATGCCAGAGATTTTATACATATCTGGGACAGCTTTGGCTGCAGCACTTTTGGCCGACTGGTACCTGTCTGTTGCCTCGGGAGTCCCACAGGCCAATAAGCGCTGATGGACCGCCTTTTTCAGCCGGACAGCTCCCATCACCACAGATGTCCACCACCGGGTTCGGGGGTTACCGCCAGGACATGCACCGACATTCCAGCCACAGCTATGGACTGCCACCTCAGCAATGGAGGTGCGAAACATTGCCTATTCAGATTCTGTCACCTGCTTCCTCCGGGACGTTGTTGTAGCTCTGCCGGAGGTGGGAGTTAAAGGCCTCTCAGACAGGAGACTCTGCCAAATGTTCCCAGCAGACCCTAATTACATGCTTGAGCCTGCCAGGTCTGGAAGGCAGCCTTCCCCACCATCGAAGTCAGCTCACCTCCAGGTGGTGATCGGTTGACTGCTCAGCTCTCCTCTTCACCCGAGTGTAAAGAACATGCGGCCGCATCCCCTTTGACATGACTACAAAGTCGATCATTGAACTGCAACCTAGGGTATCCTGGTGCCAAGTGCACTTATAGTACCCTATAGAACCCTTATGTTTGAACAAACTGTGACGAGCACAGAAGTCCAACAACAAAACACCATTTGGGTTCACCCTACCTACCAATCACATCCTTCCAGGTCACACTATCGTTGCTCAGATGGGTGTTAAGGTCTCCCAAGATGAGTGATTCTCCCAAGGGAGCGTTCTTCAATACACCTCCTAAAGACTCTAAGAAGGGTGAGTACTAATAACTGTCATTTGGTGCATAAGCACAAATAACAGTCAGGACCTGTCCCCAAACCCGAAGGTGGAGGGAAGCTACCCTTTTGTCGACCGGGGAGAACCCCAACATTTGGGCACCAAGACGGGGGATAACAAGGATACTCACACAGGCTCGCCGCTTCTCCCCATGAAATAAGGTCCAGCCTCCCTTGAGATGCGTGGTTCCAGAGCCCAAGCTATGCGTTGAGGTGAGCCTGACTATGTCTAATCGGTATCTCTCCACCTCGCGCACCAGCTCAGGCTCCTTCCTCGCCAAAGAGGTGACATTCCATGTCCCAATAGTCAGAATCAGTAACCGAGGATAGGTCTGACAGAACCCATGCCTTCGACTGCCACCCAGCTCACATTGCTCTCGACCCCTATAGCTCCTCCCACAGGTGGTGTGTCCACATGGGAGTGCAGACCCATGTCTCCTTTTCAGGCTGTCCCCAGCCGGGCTCCATGGGCAGAAGCCCGACCACCAGGCGCTCGCCTTCGAGCCCCTCCCCCAGGCCTGACTCCAGGGGGGTGACCCCAGTGACCTGCATTGGGGCAGAGGAAACTGTGTCCTTTTCTTTTTATTTCGCATAGAGGTCTTCTGAACCACACTTCGTCTGGACCTTCACCCAGGACCTGTTTGCCTTGGGTGACCTTACCAGGGGCATTATGCCCCCGACAACATAGCTCCTAGGATCATTAGGTCACGCAAACCCCTCCACTGTAATAAAAAACCGTGGAAAGCATTTGGTAGTATGAGGACCCTTCCCAGATTAGTCCGTCCCTTCAAACTAGATGAAAGAATGAGGAGAAAACTGGTAAGAGAGGCTGCCAAGAGGCCAATTTTAACCCTTTGCAACCTGAATTATTTTCTAGAGGTAAAAAAATAATAATTCATGCTTATTGGGGACTAAGGTTAGCTGGTTAAAGATAATAGGTACTGAAAATATGAATATTGCATTAATTATAAAAAATAAAAACACATGACTAATTAGTCACATCCGGTTGGAAAGATTGGATAAATATTAATAAAAATGGGTGATGAACTCGTCACATCCGTAGGAAACATGTAAATTTTGTAAAGTGAAACGTAAAAGATTTTTTGAATCGTATGTCCTTTATTGCATTATCAATAACTTATCACAATATATCACAAACCTTGAAAAAAAATTCTCTTTTACATAAATAACGGTATAAAACAAGCTTTATCAGAATATTTTGGCACAGAAATACTGGCACAAATGGTATTTATAAATGTATGTAAAATAAAATGGATCATGTTGAAATCTTCTTTTCCTTTCGGCTTTTCCCTTCAGGGGTCGCCACAGCGAATCATCTGCCTCCATCTCACCCTATCCTTTGCATCTTCTTCTCTTACACCAACAACCTTCATGTCCTCCGTCACCACATCCATGAATTGTCTCTTTGGTCTTCCTCGAGGCCTTCTGCCTGGTAGTTCCAGCCTCAGCATCCTATTACCAATATACTCACTATCTCTCCTCTGTACATGTCCAAACCATCTCAATCTAGCCTCTCTGACTTTGTCTCCAAAACATCTTACATGTGCTGTCCCTGTGATGTGCTCATTCCTAATCCTATCCATCCTCGTTACTCCCAAAGAGAACCTCAACATTTTCATCTCTGCTACCTCCAGCTCTGCCTCCTGTCTTTTCCCCAGGCCCACTGTTTCGAAACCATACAACATCACTGGCCTCAACACCATCTTGTACACTTTTCCTTTCATTCTTGCCGATACCCTCCTATCACACATCACTTTTCTCCAACCATTCCATTCTGCCTGCACACGCTTCTTGACCTCTTTTCCACACTCTCCATTGCTCTGGATTGTTGAGCCTAAGTACTTAAAATCCTCCACCTTTCTTATCTCTGCTCCCTGTAACCTCACTGTTCCTCTTGGGTCCTTGTCGTTCATGCACATGTATTCTGTCTTACTGAGGCTAATCTTCATTCCCCTCCTTTCCAGGGCATACCTCCACCTCTCTAGATTTTCCTGCACTTGTTCTCTGCTCTCACTACAGATCACAATGTCATCTGCAAACATCATAGTCCATGGAAATTCTTGCCTAACCTCGTCTGTCAGCCTGTCCATCACCATAGCAAACAAGAAGGGGCTGAGAGCTGACCCTTGATGCAGTCCTACCTCCACCTTGAACTCTTTTGTCACACCGACAACACACCTCACCACTGTCTTACATCTCTCATACATGTCCTGCACCACTCTAACATATTTCTCTGCCACGCCAGACTTTCTCATGCAATACCACAGTTCTTCTCTCGGCACCCTGTCATATGCTTTCTCCAGATCCACAAAGGCACAATGCAGCTCCTTCTGACCTTCTCTGTTAACATCCTCAAGGCAAACACTGCATCTGTGGTGCTCTTTCTTGGCATGAAACCAAGCTGTTGTTCACAAATGCTGACCTCTGCGCTTAGTCTTGCTTCCACTGTTCTTTCCCATAACTTCATCGTATCGCTCATCAACTTTATTCCTCTGTAGTTGTCACAACTCTGCACATCTCCCTTGTTCTTAAAAATGGGCACCAGTACACTTCTCCTCCATTCCTCTGGCTCCCTCTCACTCTCTAAGACCTTGTTGAATGTTCTTGTCAGGAAATCTACTGCTTCCTCTCCTGGACACTTCCATACCTCCACCGGTATGTCATCAGGGCCAACTGCCTTTCCATTCTTCATCCTCTTTAATACCCTCCTCACTTCACACTTACTAATCTTTGCTACTTCCTGGTCCTCAACAGTCACCTCTTCTACTATTTTTTCTCTCTCATTTTCCTCATTCATCAGCTCTTCAAAGTACTCTTTCCATCTTCCCAGCACACGTCTGTCATCAGTCAATACATTTCCCTCTCTGTCCTTAATCACTCTAAATTGCTGCACGTCATTCCCATCTCTCTTTCTCTGCTGTGCCAACCTGTATGAATCATTTTCTCCCTCTTTACTTTCCAACCGAGCATACAAGTTATCATACGCCCTCTGTTTGGCCTCTGACATTGCTACCTTCGCCTTACGCTGTGTCTCCCTGTACTCCTGTTTACTCTCTTCGGTCCTCTCAATGTCCCACTTCTTCTTAGCTAACCTCTTCCTTTGTACACACTCCTGCACTTCCTCATTCCACCACCAAGTCTCCTTATCTCCTCTCCTTCTAGATGACACACCAAGTATTCTCCTACCTGTCTCCCTGATCACATTAGCTGTAGTTGTCCAGTCATCTGGAAGCACTTCCTGACCACCCAAAACCTGTTTCAACTCCTCCTTGAAGACAACACAACACTCCTCCTTTTTCAGCTTCCACCACTTTGTCTTCTGCTCTGCCTTTGCCTTCTTCACTTTCCTCACCATCAGCGTCATCCTGCACACCACCATCCTATGCTGTTTGGAAACACTCTCACCCACCACTACTTTTCAGTCACTGACTTCCTTCAAATTACATCGCCTACACAAGATGTAATCTACCTGTGTGCTCCTTCCTCCACTTTTATAAGTCACTCTATGCTCCTCTCTCTTCTGGAAGAAAGTATTTACCACAGCCATTTCCATCCTTTTTGCAAAATCTACCAACATCTGTCCTTCTGCGTTCCTGTCCTGGATACAAAACCTGCCCATCACTTCCTCATCTCCTCTGTTTCCTGCACCAACATGTCCATCGAAGTCTGCCCTAATGACTACTCTTTCATTTTTGGGGGTATTCTGCATCACTTCATCAAACTCACTCCAGAATCCCTCCTTCTCTTCTAGCTCAAAGCCTGCCTGTGGGGCATAAGCACTAACAACATTGAACATCATGCCTTCAATTTCTAACTTGAGACTCATCACTCTGTCTGACATTCTTTTCACTTCTAGAACATTCCTGACAAACTCCTCCTTCAAGATGACTCCTACTCCATTTCTCTTCCCATCCACACCATGATAAAAAAAACAGCTTCAACCCTGCTCCTAAGCTTGTAGCCTTGCTATCTTTCCACCTTTCCACCTGGTCTCCTGAACACACAGTATGTCCACCTTCCTCCTCTGCATCATGTCAGCCAGCTCTCTAGCTTTTTCATTCATAGTTCCAACATTCAAAGTCCCTACTCTCAGTCCTAGACTCACACATTTCCTCTTCTCTCTCTGCCTACGGACACGCCTCCCACCTCTCCTTCTTCGACGTCTTCGACCAACAGTAGTCCAATTTCCACCAGCACCCTGTTGGTTAACAGCACTGATGGCTGTCATTGTTAACCCGGGCCTCGACCGATCCGGTATGAATTTTCTTGATATGACTCGCATGTTTTATTTGGCATTTGTTTTACGCCGGATGCCCTTCCTGATGCAACCCTCTGCATTTATCCAGGCTTGGGACCAGTGTGTGGGATAGACACTGGCTTGTACCCCTCCCTCACGGCTGCATTACTGTGATATTTAGTAATAAAATATATAAACATTATACAGCATATACTGTTGTAAAGCACTCGTTTTAAAGTCTTTTTCAATTATTTTTCCAGTACAGTACCTCAGTTAATTTTAGAATGTTTGTGCATGAGATTTTATGTTCTGTAGCATGTTTAACAAATGATACCAAAAGGATAAACTTTATTATGCTTCATTTCCTTTTACATTGAACTTGGAGTGACGTTTTGGAGTGACGTGTCCAAGATGGCGCTGCCTAGAGGGCGACGTCGCGGAGTTCTCAGAGTAAAATTTTACTCTGAGAACTCCGCGACGTCGCCCTCTGGGCAGCGCCATCTTGGACACGTTACTCCAACTTTAATGTAAAAGGACATGAAGAGTACTGTTAAACATACTACAAAACATAAAATCTCACACATAAATATGAACTTAGAAAAAGATTTTAATACAACAGTTCAGAGAAAGGAGAAAGTCTTATTTCTTCAGAAGAGACATCCAGCATTTTCTATCGCTTAGCCAGAGAAGACAGTGTTTTAGTGGTATCATAGAGCTTAACTGGTAATTAAAACACAGAAAAAAGAGGCTCATTGACAACTTGTGTGCGAATGAGTAAAAAGGGGCGGGACATCAGCTCAACCATTCAGCAGAAAGGAGGACCGCCATGGCTGAATTTGAATCACGTGCCGGTTGCTGAGCAGACCGCATGTACTCAAACCGCGAATGCAAAACCGTGAATAGTCAAGGGCCTACTGTAATATGTTAATAAAATGTTTATATGGTTTAATAAATAATTTTCTTTTACTTTTAACACATGTTTCATACATATTTCAGACAAAATTGGTGCATTTTTATCATTTTTAAAGGGTTTATGGGGTAGTCTTGGGAGCCTTGGAATGAATCACGCGTTTTACTTGTAAAATGCGCCTTGACTTACGAAAACTCCAGGTTCTGAACAGGGCTCTGGAACGGATTAATTTCATAAGTTGAGGGCCGACTGTATTTTTAAAATTTCAGAAAAATATCCTTCCTTTAAAACAGCCTCCCCACAGTGCAGCTACCGATTGTTATGCCTGGAGTGTATGCATAGGACCCAGAGATGCAGGAGACTAAAAGAAGGTTCAAAACATTTATTAAACACTAGGAACTGTCAATTACTGGAAAACTAAGTTGAGAGAACTGTTTGAGCACAAAGCAAGAACCACGGTTCAGAGAGAAAGCCAAGGAGCAGAGTCACATGGAAACCAATCTTCTGACATCAGAAGGAAGCGTGCCGCTCCCATTTATAGCTGGCTGCTTACTGATTGTAGATTGGGACCAGGTGCGCTTCATCTTGGAGCTCGCCTATCAGAAACCGCCACGCCCCTTGCCAGCACCTGCAATGATTAAGGAAGAGTTAATTCCGCCAGCCAGCACAGACCATAGTAGTACCCCCCCCTTAAGGGGTGCCACCTGGCGCCCGACCAGGCTTGTCCGGGAACTGGCGATAGAATTCTTCTAACAAGTCTGGGTCCAGGATTTGGGAGCGGGGAATCCATGAACGCTATTCGGGACCATACCCCTCCCAGTCCACTAAATACTGAAACCCTTGACCCTGCCTGCGGACATCAAGGATATGGTTGACTGTGTATGCGGGATGTCCATCAATCATTCGGGGAGGAGGGGGTGGGGGGTTGGTGGAGGGTTGGAGGGGACTTTCTACCACAGGCTTAATTATGAAAACATGAAAAATTGGGTGTACCTTGAGTGAGGGTGGGAGTCTTAGTCGGACGGCGCTGGGGTTTATAATTTTCTCAATTACATAAGGCCCAATGTATCTGGGAGATAGTTTTTTGGAGTCAACTTGCAGGGGCAGGTCCTGGGAGGAGAACCACACTCTGTTGTTGTCTGACCGTGTAGGGAGGTGCAGGGGTTCGGTGGCGATTGGCAATCCTCCGGTTTTGGGACACTGTTCGTTCCAGGGCAGCCCGTGCTTCTTTCCAGACCCGGCGTGCTCTGTGAAACTGTGCCTGGACCGATGGGACGGCCACCTCAACCTCCTGGCTGGGAAACAGGGGGGGGGGGCTGGAACCCATTAATCACCATCAAGGGGGACATCCCGGTGGAGGTGCAGATCAAAGAATTGTGTGCGAATTCGACCCATGGGAGGTGTGTGGCCCAGGAGGCTGGGAGGCTGGGAGGCGGGAGGCGACGCAGCACAGGGAGGATCCGAGGCTTTGATTCACGCATTCCGCCTGCCCGTTCGACTGAGGGTGGTAACCAGAGGTCAAGCTGCACGAGACTCCCAAGGCGTCACAGAACGCCTTCCAAACTCTGGATGCAAACTGGGGGCCCCGGTCTGCAATGACGTCCTGGGGGACGTCATGGAGGCGAAAGATGTGGAGGATTAAGAGACCCGCTGTTTCCATTGCCGAGGGGAGTTTGGGTAGGGCAAACAAACTGGATCGCCTTGGAGAACCGACGGGAGAAGAAGGCACATGGGTGGAGCTTCTGGTCTGTGGGAGACCGTTGGAAGAAGACTGCCCCCACCCCTGAGTCCGAAGCGTCGACTTCCACCACAAACTGCAGCGAGGGGTCTGGGTGGATCAGTATGGGCGCGTGGACGAATTTTGCCTTCAGCCTGTCAAACGCCGTTTGGGCACTTGGGGACCACTGGAACGGGGTCCTGGGTGATGTTAAATGTCAATTGTGTGAGGGGAGCTGCTAGGCGGCTGTAGTCCCGCACGAAGCAGCGATAGAAGTTCGCAAACCCCAGGAACCTCTGCAGCTGTTTCCACGTCCGTGGAGTCGGTCACTCCACCACTGCCTTTACCTTCGCCGGATCAGGTCCTATCTGCCCCTTCTCCACGATGAACCCCAGGAATGAGACTGAAGGCACATGGAACTCGCACTTTTCTGCCTTCATGAACAATCTGTTCTCCAGGAGCCTCTTTAGTACCATTCTCACATGGCGGAGATATTTGTCTTGGTCTCTAGAGAACATCAGAATGTCGTCCAGGTATAGGAATACAAAGCAGTTCAGCATGTCCCTAAGCGCATCGTTGACCAGAGCTTGGAAAACCGCCGGAGCATTGGTTAGTCAGAATGGCATGACCGTGTCCCAGGGGCGTGTTTAAAGCCGTCTTCCACTCGTCGCCCTCTCGAATTCGGGCTAAGTGGTAGGCATTTCTCAGGTCCAGCTTGGAAAAAATGGTAGCATCGTGGAGAGGGGTGAAGGCTGAATCGATTAGGGGGAGAGGGTACTTGTTTTTAATGGTGATCTGGTTCAGGCCCGTATAATCGATGCAAGGTCTCAGCGTCTTGTCTTTCTTTTTGACGAAGAAAAATCCCACTCCTACTGGGGAAGATGAGGGCCGAATGAGACCTGCAGCCAGTGACTTGTTGATGTATGCTGCCATGGCATCTGTCTCCAGCTTAGAGAGGTTGCATAGTTGCTGGGAAGGGAGCGTGGAACCTGGGAGTACGTCAATGGCGCAGTCATACGGTCGATGAGGAGGTAAGGAGCGAGCCTGGTCCTTGCTGAAAACCACTTGCAGGTCGTGATATTCTTCAGGTATGCCGGCTAAGTCCAGATCCTCCAGGTCGACCGGGGTTCATGAAGCTTGGGAGGGCACGGCCGCCATTAGGCAGTGTTGCAGACAGTAGTCGCTCCATGGTGCACAATGGTATGGTGAGGGTGCGCCAGTCAATGTGGGGATTGTGAGTCTGCAACCATGGCCACCCCAACACTAGGGGAGAGAGAGAGGCAGGGAGAACAAACAGTTCCAAATATTCTTGGTGGTTACCTGACAATGTGAGCTTCACTGGCTTGGTCTTGTGCCTGACGTGAGCGATGCGTCGGCCATCTATGGCCACCACCTCCTTGGAGGTCTCGAGTTCATTCACGGGTAGGTCGTGGAGCTCAACCATCCCCGGATCGATAAAGTTAGCGTCAGCGCCTGAGTCAATAAATATGTCTACAGGATGAGAGTGTGGCACAGAGTGTAGCATACCTTGAACTCACAGGCGCTTTCCAGGTGTCGTGGAGGATCATCTCTGTTGGGCTCTGCCTCACGAGGCACTGGGCGAGGTAATGGCCCTTCTCGGCGCAGTAGATGCAGAGACTGTCGGCCAGCCACTGGTGCCTCTCTTTAGCCGTCAGTCTGGTGCGGTTCACCTGCATGGGTTCTTGGCCGTCATTCTCCCTCAGAGGGGGAACTGGTGAGGGAATTCGAGGTGGGGCCCCCTTCTGGGATCTATCCCTCTCTCTCAGCCGGTTGTCCAGTCTGTTGGACAAGGAGATTAACTCTTCCAGAGTAGTCGTCCCGTCTTGGGCCGCGAGCTTGTCTTTCAGCCATTCATTGAGCCCCTGCAGGAAGGCCCCCCGAAACGCAGGGTCGTTTCAGCCGCTTTCGATGGCGAGAATCCGGAATCGGATGGCATACTCCGCCACCGACTGTGAGCCTTGCCGGATAACTAGGAGCTTGGAGCTTGCCTCCTCCCCTTTCGCCGGATGATCAAACACCTTCTTCATTTCTCGCATGAACTGTTCTACCTGGTAGCATAATTCCGGGGTATGGGTAGCAACCGCCAGCGCCCAGGACGAGGCTTGCTCCATGAGTAAGCTCATGATGAAGGCGGTTTTTGCTTGATCAGTGGCATATGTGAGCGGCTGCTCACTGAAGACGAGCAAGCACTGCTGAAAGAATTCTGCACAGGAGCCGATCGCACCTGACTACCTGGCTGCCGTGGGGATGAGTGGTTCTTGGTGTGCGGTGAGTATCACTGGTGCTGGCGCTGCTGCCAAAGCAGAAAGTGAAGGGTGAGGGGGCAGGGTCACGGCAGCGAGGTAAGTGACGATGGCGTCATCCTTTCGCTGAGCTGTGCCAAGCTGGTGGTTATGCGCTGGAGATTGTCCATCATCTGATGCAGGGTGGAGTCGTGTCTCCCAGCAGGGCGCCCTGGTTGGATAGTATCTGCAGAAGCCGCGCAGTCTCCGCTGGGTCCATATTTCCGGTCAGAAGATTCTGTTATGCCTGGAGTGTATGCATAGAACCCAGAGATGCAGGAGACCAAAAGAAGGTTCAAACAATTTATTAAACACTAGGAACTGTCAATCACTGGAAAACTAAGTTGAGAGAACTGGTCGAGCACAAAGCAAGAACCAGGGTTCAGAGAGAAAGCCAAGGAGCAGAGTGACGGGGAAAACAATCTTCTGACATCGGAGGGAAGCCCGCCGCTCCCATTTATAGCTGGCTGCTTGTTGGTGAGCAGGTGCACTTCAACTTGGAACTCACCTACTGGGAACCGCCACACCCCTCGCCAGCGCCTGCAATGATTAAGGAAGAGTTAATTCCGCCAGCAAGCACAGACCATAACACCTATGTTATTAAAGGCTAGCCATGTCTGTCACTATCTGTAGTGAAAGGCATCTTAAAAAAATATTGCTGACTTTTCTTAAGAGTGGCTGCATATCCGTCATCATATTTCAGCCCTGCGATGGCCTGCCAGCTGTCCAGTGCGTACTCTGCCTTCGCCTAAAGTCAGCTGAATTGGGTGCCGACCTCCACATGACTCGAGTTAGTAATGTTTCAGAAAATAAATGGTAATTATGAATAAATAGGCCACACAAGTCCAGATGCTCCCACTGGCATGACCATTCACAAGTTCATTGTATAAAAACTGATCTTTTGACCTTGAAACAAGACGAGTTGACGCATACACAGTCCCACCCTATTTGCCATTGAGGGGAATCATGCATCAAATTTGTAACCCTATGCAATTTATCATATAAACAAATCCTACAGATGGACTGAATAGATTTCTACAGTTTCCACTGCTCTCACCTTGTTGTGAGTTATTTATGGCCAAAAACAAAAACAAAATACAAACAGTCTTCTTATAGGTTGAAGAGAAATTTTAGTAGAAGTTTGTTGGGGATGGTAGTTGAAGTAAATATCATAAAATAGTGCATAATTTTGTTTACAAAAAGAGATGTTATTTACAAACTCGAGCTGCAGTAATGAAAGTTGGGAAACTGGGATAATTTTGGAGGGTCGGCCAGTGGTGTAATTTTTATTCATATCATTTCCAGAAATTTTTTATTTCTTAATTAACATAATTCATTTGATTTTTGAGCAGTTCAGTGTTGTTAGTGCTTATGCCTCTCAGGCAGGATGTGAGCTAGAAGAGAAGGAGAGATTCTGGAGTGAGTTAGATAAGTGATGCAGAGTACATCCAGAGGTGAAAGAGTGGTCATCGGTGCAGACTTCAATGGACATGTTGGTTCAGGCAACAGAGGGGATGAGGAAGTGATGGGCAGATTTGGTATGCAGGACAGGAACACAGAAGGACAGATGTTGATAGATTTTGCAAAAAGGATGGAAATGGCTGTGGTGAATACTTTCTTCCAGAAAAGACACATTGTGCAGATGATGTAATTTGAAGGAAGTCAGTGACTGCAAAGTAGTAGTGGGCCAGAATGTTGCCAAACAGCATAGGATGATGGTGTGCAGGATGATGCTGAGGGTGAGAAAGGTGAAGAAGGCAAAGGCAGAGCAGAAGGCAAAGTGGTGGAAGCTGAAGTATCATGTTGTCTTCAAGGAGGAGTTGAAACAGGCTTTGGGTGGCCGGGAAGTGCTTCCAGATGACTGGACAACTACAGCTAATGTGATCAGGGAGACAGGTAGGAGAATACTTGGTGATAAGAAGACTTGGTGGTGGAATGTGGAAGTGCAGGAGTGTGTACAAAAGAAGAGGTTAGCTGAGAAGAAATGGGACAGTGAGAGGACCAAAGGGAGTAAACAGGAGTACAGGGAGACACAACATAAGGTGAAGGTAGTGGTGTCAAAGGCCAAACAGAGGGCGTATGGTGACTTGTGTGATAGGTTGGACAGTAAGGAGGGAGAAAATGATTTATACAGATTGGCACAGCAGAGAAATAGAGATGGGAAGGACGTGCAGCAAGTTACAGTGATTAAGGACAGAGAGGAGAATGTATTGACTGATGACAGAAGTGTGCTGGGAAGATGAAAAGAGTACTTTGAAGAGCTGATGAATGAGGAAAATGAGAGAAAAAAAGAGTAGAAGAGGTGACTGTTGAGGACCAGGAAGTAGCAAAGATTAGTAAGGGCAAAATGAGGAGGGCATAGAAGAGGATGAAGAGTGGAAAGGCAGTTGGACCGGTGGAGGTGTGGAAGTGTCTTGGGGAGGTAGCAGTAGATTTTCTGACAAGAACATTCAACAAGGTCTTAGAGAATGAGAGGATGCCGGAGGAATGGAGGAGACGTGTGCTTGTGCCCATTTTTAAGAACAAGGGAAATGTGCAGAGTTGTGGCAACTACAGAGGGATAAAATCGATGAGCCATATGATGAAGTTATGGGAAAGAATAGTGGAAGTTAGACTAAGGGCAGAGGTCAGCATTTGTGAACAACAGTTAGGTTACATGACAAGAAAGAGCACCACAGATGCAGTGTTTGCATTGAGGATGTTAATAGAGAAGTACAGAGAAGGACAGAGGGAGCCGCATTGTGCCTTTGTGGATCAGGAGAAAGCATATGACAGGATGCCAAGAGAGGAACTGTGGTATTGCATGAGGAAGTCTGGAGTGGCAGAAAAGTATGTTAGAGTGGTGCAGGACATGTATGAGAGATGTAAGACAGTGGTGAGGTGTGCTGTCGGTGTAACAGAAGAGTTCAAGGTGGAGGTGGAACTGCATCAAGGGTCAGCTCTGAGCCCCTTCTTGTTTGCTATGGTGATGGACAGGCTGACAGACAAGGTTAGGCAAGAATCTCCATGGACTATGATGTTTGCAGATGACATTGTGATCTGTAGTGAGAGCAGAAAACAAGTGAAGAAAAATGTAGAGAGGTGGAGGTATGCTCTGGAAAGGAGAGGAATGAAGGTTAGCCTCAGTAAAACAGAATACATGTGTGTGAACGACAAGGACCCAAGAGGAACGGTGAGGTTACAGGGAGCAGAGATAAAGAAGGTGTAGGATTTTAAGTAGTTACGCTCAACAATCCAGAGCAATGGAGAGTGTGGAAAAGAGGTGAATAAGCGTGTGTAGGCAGGTTGGAATGGTTGGAGAAAAGTGTCCGTTGTGATGTGTGATAGGAGGGTATCAGCAAGAATGAAAGAAAAAGTGTAAAAGGCAGTGATGAGGCCAGCGATGTTGTATAGTTTATAAACAGTGGCACTGAGGAAAAGACAGGAGGCAGAGCTGGAGGTAGCAAAAATGAAAATGTTGAGGTTCTATTTGGGAGTAACGAGGATGGGTAGGATCAGGAATGAGTACATCAGAGGGACAGCATATGTTAGATGTTTTGGAGAAAAAGTCAGAGAGGCTAGATTGAGATGGTTTGGTCATGTACAGAGGAGGGATAGTGATAGTGAGTATATTGGTAGTAGGATGCTGTGATTGGAACTACTAGGCAGAAGGCCTAGAGGAAGACCAAAGAGAAGATTTATGGATGTGGTGAAGGAGGACATGAAGGTAGTTGGAGTAAGAGTAGAAGATGCAAAGGATAGGGTAAGATGGAGGCAAATGGTTTGCTGTGGCAACTCCTGAAGGGAAAAGCCAAAAGGAAAGGAAGAAGGGTTTGATTTTTGAGCATTTTGAATGATAGAAACCCTCATTTACAGATGAAACACATCAGAAATTGGACAGTAATAAATTTACAATGTTGTATCTTAAGCAGTAAGAATAAATCTATTTGACTTTTAAGGGGGTCAAAGTGACATAGTGGTAAGCATGTCCAACTCACCAGTAAGAAATCAAGGTTGTTTCTGTGGATTGCATTTGTCCTTTCTGAAAATGATATTGACTTCGTTAGATTAGAACCATCAGTGAGCAGTGAAGTGGTTCACAGATGATTCGGAAGTGGCATTGATGAGGATAAGGCCATGGTTCTCAACTGACAATGGTGGATTGCTCCCTCCAAGTCAATAATGAGTGCCTCAAGTAACGGAGTTCATGATCTTGTTTATGAGTGAGAGTATAAGGCAGTGATAAATGTACCAACAGATTAATGCTGTGTCAGTAGTAATCATGTTGTTGCACCTATGCATTTTGGTGAAAAAGGAGCTGAAACGAAAGGCAAACTCCTCAATTTACCCATCCATCTACATTCAAAACTCACCTATACTAATGCGATGTGGATAGTGATGGAAAGGATAAGATCTTGGATACAAATTGTGGTGTTTAGTTTCCTTTGTAGGATGTCTGGGCTCATCCTTCGAGAAAGGGTCAGGAGGTCAGACATTCGGGGAGCTTGGGGTAGAGTTGCTGATACTCCGTATCAAAACTAGTCAGTTGAGGTGGTTTGGGATCTTTTTTTCCTTGCAATCTTCTTATCTAGCTTACTTATTAGGGTTAAAGTTATAAATGCACATTACAGCCGAAAGGAAACAAGAAAGAAGACATGCAGAACATTTTTCTCGAAAGCTAATTTATGACAATGTCCATTACATCATCTTTCTCTTCATCATCTTAATCCAGGACCACGTCCTGGGGCAGTAGCCTAAAAAGTGAAGTTTAGACAGCTCTCTCTCTCAAGTGATTTCCTCTAGCTCTTACAAGTGGCATTCGCAGACCAGCCAAGAAACGTAGTCTGTCCAACATGTTCTGGGTGGACCCGGGGTCTCAACCCAGTTCGACATACCTGAAAAACCACACCAGAGAGGCGTTCTGGAGGAATTCTAATCAGATGCCCATGCCACTTGAAATTGCTCCTCTCATTGCTGAGGATCAGTGGTTCCACCCCGAACTCCTCCCAGATGACAGTGCTTCTCACCCTATCTGTAAAGGGAGATCCCCGCCACCAAGCAAAGGAAGCTCATTTCAACCACTTGTATTCACAATTGTGTTCTTTCATTCATTAACCAATGCTCGGTGAGGGTATTAACATAAAGTGACTAATAAATTGATAGCCTTTCCGTCCTGCTTGGCTATCTTTTCACCATAGCAAACAAGTAAAGGCTCCACTTTACAGCAGAACCTGCACCGATCCACCTGTCGATCTCCTGTTCCATCCTTCCCAAGGTCATGAATAAGACCCTGGGATACTTGAACACCTCCATTTGGGGCAAGACCTCATTCCAGCCCTGGACGGGCATTCCATCCTTTTCCGACAAAGAACCATGGCCTCAGACTTGAAAGTGCCGATTCTCATCCCAACTGCTTCGCACTTGGCTGCGAATCGCTCCAGCAAGGGCTGGAGGTCCCAGCTTGATTGAAGCAGAGATGAGATCCTATGTCCACCAAACCAGTACTCCTCAATGCCTCAGCTGTACCTTAAAATTCTATTGATAAAAAATTATGAACCGAACCAGTGACAGAGGACAACTTGTGGAGTCCAGCCTTCACTGGAAAATAATTCGAACAGTATATACCAATGGGGACTGAATTCCCTGTACACCATATTTCTGAAGACAACCCCTCAAGATAACCCAAAAGACACAGTCAAAAGCCACATCCAAATCCATAAGCCACATGTGGACAGCTGGACAAACTTCTACGCCCTTGCTATGATCCTGTAGAGTGTTTAGAGATGGTCAAGAGTGCTGCGGCCAGGATTGAAAACCACTTTCCATGAAAGTCCTACCACATCCAGAGCCTTGAGGTATATTCAGGGCAGATCTCACTCATACCCAGAGCCCAGCCATCGACAAGCTTTTTAACTACCTTGGTGACCTCCACCTCAGTGATAGACAGCCCCCCTACTGAACCCTCAGGCTCTTCCTCTTCCAAAGAGAGCATGTTACTGGGATTGAGGAAGTCCTCAAAGTGTTTCTTCCATGCCTGAAAACATCCCCGGTCATGATGAGTAGCTTCCCACTTCCACTGTAAACAGTGTTTGTGCAGTACTGCTTCCCCCTTCTGAACAAAGGAGCCAACTGATAGTCTCATTCTAGGCCCTCATCAAATTCCTCCCATGCCCGAGATTTTGCATACAGCCAGGGTTGCAGCATGTTTGGAATGTTGGTACCTGTCCACTGCCTTCACAGTCCCACAGGCCAAAAGGACACAATCTTCTTCTTTTCCTTTTGGCTGTTCCCTTTTTCAGGGGTTGCCACAGCAAATCATTACATGTTTGATTTGGCATAGGTCGTTATGTCAGATGCTCTTCCTGTCACAACCCTTTCGCAAGGGGCAGAAACACGTTGACGGCTTTGCAGCCTACTCTTGTAAAAAGTCAGCAATGGTTCTTTTACATGCGTCTCACAGTGAGAGATATGACCAGCCTTTGATAACCCAATTAGCTGCACTGGGGGGACAGTGACAACCTTGTGGAGTGTGGGACTTGAACCCCGAACCTTGGGATTAGGAATCCAGCATCTTTTATCACCAGGCCTCCACTGCCCCCCCAATAGGACACAATAGGTCTCCTTTTTCAGTTTGATGCCCCCCTCAGTGCAGCTGTTCACCATCTAGTTCAGAGGCTTGCCCCCATGACAGACACCTATGGCTACTCATGGCTACTGCCCTAGGCTGTCACCCCAATAATGGAGGCATGGAACATGGCCCATGCGGACTCTATATTCCCAGCCTCCTTTGGGATGTAGTCGTAGTTCTGCAGAGGTGGGAGTTGAAAGCCATTCTGACAGGAGACTCCTCCAAATGTTCCCAGAAGATCATGACTACATGCTTGTCTTGCCAAAGTTTCCATTCCTACCAGAGACCCATGCCTTCAGCTGCTACCCAGTTCACACTGCACTCAATCCCTATAGCCCCTCCCCTTGATGGTGGTTGATCCATGGGAGGCAGACCCATGTCTGCTCTTCAAGCATGTCTGCTTCATTGCGGACATGCAGAAGACAGACCACCAGGTGCTCACCTTTAAGCCCCTTCCTTAGGATTTGGGGTCTTCTGAGCCGAACTTAGTCTGGACCCTCACCTAGGACCTGTTTGCCTTGGGTCACACTACCAAAGGCATAATACCCCACAATAACACAGCTCCTAGGATCATTAGGATCCGAAAACTCCACCCCAATAAGATGTCAATTCCAGGAATGGACAGTGTGCATTTTTTGAAATAAATTTTGTTGGGGCGGCATGTTTTACCCATATTTGCTTGGATGAAAAAAAGAGACGGGCGCCAGATTCCCCGCGACCCTAATTAGGATTAAATGGTTCAGAAAATGAATGAATGTCTTCTCAAGCCTGGTTGCCTGTTGATATGTGAGACCCGTGGTTGGGGTTACAATAGCTATTCTGCTATAATATTGGGGTGCTCTCACGCAAAAATATGGGTAGAGAAAATATGTGTCTGTATGAGAAATGAGAGCATCGGTACTAGATACACTACAGCTGCTATGCATGTCACGTCGATGCCTCCATGGTCGCAATGGTTAGATTGATTCGGTGCTTGACCCACATTTAATTTCAATATAACCAGCAATCTATGAATGGATGGTTAGCCTCTGGCTCTCATGTTTTCTGACGTAAGTGCCTGGAACATTTATTCATTGATTCATTTTCTGAACTGCGCAATCCTAATTCTGGTTAAGACTCTGGGCGAGGGCAGGGTACACCCTGAATGGCTCTACAGGCAGGGCAGAAACACATTGCCTGACTATGCAGCTACATTTTTCGAAAGTAAGCAATGGTTCTTTTGTATGAACTTCTCACCACAGACAGTGAGAGACATGGTCGGCCTCCAGGCCACCAGGCCACCACGGCCTGTGCCTGGAACACTTATGGTATACAGCTAGTTGACCCCCCTGAAGGTTACAAATCATGTACTATCAGGTGTAATGTGAAGTAACTCCAGTTACGAGAAACTGAAGCAACCAAATTGTAATCAAACTGTGTTTATTCCTTCTCATTATTCATTCAGGCCATCACAGGGCCAACACACACACACACACACACACACACACACACACACACACACAACCATTCACTCTCACACCTAGAGGTGATCTGGAACAGTCAATCAGCTGACAATGCATGTTTTTGGATTGTAGGAGGAAACCCACACAAATACAGGGAGAACATGCAAACTCCACACTTAAACGCCTGAGCCCGAGAATCAAACCTGGAACCTTCTTTCTGTGAAGTGGACGTCCTTGTTACTGTACCACCTATTGCTAAATAGTTTATACTGAGTTTCTTCTAAACCCGTTTAAACCAAATGTGAAACACCATAATTCTACATATTTCTTGATCCAGTTGACTTTTATCCTTCTGAAGTTTTTTGTGCATGTAGGATCTGACAGATGTGATGAATTGTGGGATGTACGCTAAAAGATGCAGATGATGTCTTACATGTGTTGTGCCTCTTTAAAGGCTGTAGGCAGTGCTGTGGGGCTGCAGATCTAGGCGAGGATATACACACACACACACACACACACACAGCGAGCGAGAGAAAGAGGTTTTACGACCCCTGTGAGGAAATACAGTTATACTGTATTTAACTGCAAGCTGGAAACCAGTGAGATTTCCTTTCAGCCTTTTCCCTCTATCAGCGGTTGCCACAGCAAATGATTCGTATGTTTGATTTGGTTCATAGGTTTTTACGTTGGATGCACTTTCTGACACAACCCTTTAGCAAGGGAGAGAAAAACGCTGACAGCTTTGCAGCTACTCTTTACGAAAGTTCTTTTACATGCCTCTCACCATAGACAGTGAGAGACAAGGCCGGCCTTTGATAACCCAGTTAGCTACACTGGGGGGACAGTGACAATCCTGTGGAGAGTGGGACTTGAACCCCCAACCTCAGGATCAGCAATCCAGCGTTCTATACCATTAGACCACCACTGTCCTTGCAAGCTAAAAACCAGTACCTTAATAAATTAAAAAAAAAACCATATACACACACATATATATATATATATATATATATATATATATATACATACATACATATATATATATATATATATATATATATATATATATATATATTTATGTGTATATGTAATAAATATACACATAAACATAATATATATATATATTTATGGTGTATATATTTATATATATATATATATATATATATATATATATATAAACCTATGCCAAATCAAATGTGCGAATCAGATGATTCGCTGTGTAAAATCCTGAAAACGGAAAAAGCCAAAAAAATAAATAAATAAATAAATATATATATATATATATATATATATATATATATATATATATATATATATATATATCCCCAAATAAATAAACATGTTATAACAAAATTTTGTTAAATAGCAGGTCCTGGGGATCATGGGGACATTTGGTCTCTGACAGGATATCAACACACACACACACACACACACACACAGGGATAGAGAGCAAGAGAGAGAGAGAAAGAGGGAGGAGAAATAGAGAAGATCGAGAGGTGGTGAGATAGAGAGAAAGAGAGAGTGGGGAGAGAGAGAGAGGGGAGAGATAGAGAGAGAGGTAGAGAGGAGAGATAGAGATAGACAGAAAGAGAGAGGAAGAGAGGAGAGATAGAGAGATAGACAGAAAGAGTGAGAGAGAGAGAGAGAGAGAGGGAGGGGACAGGCAGGCCTTTTACACAGCGGTGGGGTGTTTGCGCGCTCTGTTACACTTGGACCTGATTGGTGCAGCAGTAGAACTGGGACCGACCACAGACACACACACACACGCACACACACGCCCGCCCGCTCGCGCTGCGGCAGTATTCATCGGAGATCACGGGATAGTAGGCGTGTACCGGATCGTGTACCGGAGCTGATGGTGGAATCCCGACATTGTGCCCGTTGTCTCGAGGCACAAAGGCGGAAAGAACAGAAGAGCGAGAGTGAGACAGAGGCGGGGCACGCGCAGGAAGCCACAGAGACTCCACACGGGTGGATCGAAACCCCAGCACGTTTTCCAGCACGAGCCTCTCAGTCTTTCACCGCTTCAAGGTAATTCACAGCAAACACACAAGTGCAGCAGAGACTACCACCAGGCTTCATACAGCCGCAGAGAAGCGAAATTCCCCGATTGGTTGATTGATTGATGGATAGATAGATTGATTGACGCTGTCTATTCTGAGGGAGGTTGAGCCCCATGAATGTATCATGACTCGGGTTCAGTGCCAGTGCTTGCAGTGGTGGGTCCAAATCTTACTGCACATTTTCCATTAACATCTCTGATCAGAACCCTAAAGTGTGGCATCAGCTTTTATTATTATTATTATTATTATTATTATTATTATTACACAAATACTAAACTAATGAATAAATACTACAAACGATAAAAATGTGGATAAAATAAAGGAGTTTGATGTGATGTAGCCATCCTTTACCTGTAGTATTTGGGATATAATTGTGTTGTGATATTTTCTTTGTGGAAAGTAGCCGTGTGGATTTGTGGAAGATGAGTGTGGGCTGGATTGGACTTGATGTTGTCTGGTGTCTGGTTGTTGGATAAACAGTGAGTTCTGAACGAGCTCCTGTTGTGTTTCTGGCCCTGTAAGTTTATCATGCAGATGTCCAGCTCACAGCAATAAGTTCCTGTGTTTGAGTCCTGGGCACAGGGAGAGCATTTCGCTGCTTTACAAGTCTGCATGTCCTCATTGTGCTTGTGTGGGTTTCTTCGATGTACTCTGGTTTCCTTCCACAGATAAAAACAACTTTGCATGTTCTTCTGGTGCTTTTATGGATTTCCTCTGGATACTCCAGTTTCTCCTACAGTTCAAAAACATGAACAGTATGATAATTAGTTGTTCCAAATTTCCATTAGCTGTCAGTGTGAATTTTTTCTTTTTTTTTTTCCTCTGTGTGTGTGTGTGTGTATGTGTGTGTGTGTGTATATGTATATGTGTGTGTGTATTGGCCCTGCAATAGCCTGGTGAGCTGTTCAGGGTGCATCATTTTTGCCACTTTTTCAAAAACTTGAAAACCCTTTGTCATTAACTTGATTTTGTCACAGTTGCCAGTAAAACCTTCAGGATAGTTGAGGTAATTTTCAGGGAACCTCCAAGGCACTGCAAATACACTGAAATATATCAAATCCACTAATTCTTCTCTTCTGAAAGTCTCCGCTCCTACTCGGGCCTTGCTCTTTTTATTTATCAGATAGCATTTCGTCATAACGACCGACTGTCTTGCAATTTGTTTTCATTGATTTCAAAAATTCTCTTTCCTCTCAATATTTATTAAACTCGCTGCATTTGCAGGCCACTTTTTTTTTTACAAGGTTTCATTTTACTTTATCTGTTCAACGTCTCATATCCTCTCATCTTTCTGTTGTCCTTCCTTAACGTTATTACCCTCTCACTACTCTTGCACTCTCCGATCATTGGGAAATCTGCATTTTAACAGAAAGGGAGGAGCATGAAATAGACAATTTTCATGCTGTCCCAGTTCGTTCTTTTCTGTTGTTCCTTTTTGTGATAAACACAACACCTGCGGACATGGTGGTCAGCGTTGCCCTGTAAGTTCTGCACCAGATGTAGCTATGGCACCGCCTAGTCCAAATATGTCAGATGTCTGACATGTCTGTGTTTTTTGAACCCCTCCACCCTGCTTTTGTAACCTTTCATGAGATTCTGATGTACCTATTGCCACTATATCTTTCCGGGAATCTACAGAAACTACAACATAAAGCACTTATTCAGACGATATGTTGGAAAACCTATACGATTACACCAAATGTAAATTTTTCTCTCTAGTTTCGGATATGAATTTTTTTATGTATAGTACATGGGAAATTCAATATTTTGATTACTGTAAAAAATTAATACTCATGATGGGCCCCATAAACATTTTCAAATATGTTAAAATTTAACAAGGTAAATGTAGAATACTTTGAGGCAAGGGACAGATAACTCAGCAAAAATTGGGGAAAATGATGCACCTAGTGTATCCCATCTTCACTTATTGTTGGCTGAGACAGGCTCCAGCCTCCATGTTACCCTAGCGATAAATTCAATTAGTGATTGAATTAAATTAAGGTTTTCAACATTCATTTACACTGTTTGTAATTTACAAGTACTAACCAATGGTCTAGAGTCCATTACAAACCTCATATTTACGCCTATGATTAATCACATTACATGTTTAATATAATCAGTTGGGCATGAACAACATTTCTTTTCAGAATACAAAACAAAGATTTATTGCGACCTAAAAACAGTTGACCCTGGAACAATGTCGAAAATTTGGGGAGGTGCATGTTTCCTGAGGACTGAGTTGATGAAGAGATATGATAAGGATGGAGAGGTGGTCAGGGTTCCAGGTTGTTTGGATTCCAGGTTGGGGCATATTTGATGCTTGGGGCGGGGGGGGTGACCCTGGGGAACATGCTTTTCTGGAATTGTGCAGGATAATTCTGCACGATAATTAAGTGTAATTGCACCTCCACTCCAGTATTTGGCAGTGGCATGCGTCACCACCTTTATTCATGGTACACTTTTTAAATTATTTGTCATTTTTTTTCTTTGTCATGGTGGTGTAGTGGTCAGCACATCTGAAAAAAGTCTCGGTTTGAGTCCCAGGTGAGGAGTCTGTGAGGAGTCATCGTGTTCTCCCTGTGCTTGTGTCAGTCTCCTCTTGGTACTCTTGATCGTATCTACTCCCTTGACTCTTGGTACCGATTGGTACTCAGGTTTCCTAACACAGTCCAAAGACATTGCACATTAAGCGAAGTGGCTGTTCCAAATTGACCACAGGTGTGAGTTTTTGATTTGTAAATAGTAGTGTGTGTGTGTGTTGCCCCGGTGATGGGTGGACCCAAACTGTAAGAACTCTCTCAGAAGAAGCTCTCATGTAAACCTGCACGATCTGGATTCCTGTATCTCAACGTCTGGGAGTACTCCGGGAACAGAGGACAACAAACCACACGAGTGAAATCAATCTGGTTTATTCATCTGCTGCTCAGTGTGTGTCACTGGGCATAAAGCTTTTATACAGTGGAGGTGTGTGCGTGAAAAAGTGGGTACAGAGTCACATGTTTCTTTGTTCACAGCCTAAAAGTTGTACCATAATCAAAGTGCATGATAAGAAACCATCCATCACATTCCTTTGCCTTAGGGGTGACATTTACTACTCTGTGAACTTTGACCTCAGAAAGGATGCTGCCTTGTAAAGCATCACAACAGCAATAAAAGTCCACGGTTAAAAGCACAGGAATGCTGCTAATTATACAATGGTTAAAGATAAGTCAGAATGTGACCTTACAGTTCCCCTCTTTTATGCTTAAATGCAATTAAAGTATAACAACATGAACAGAGTCTTTTCTTGATATAAGACAGAGTCGTGTTGGCGTGCAAGCTGACAGGATCTAGGGACATCAGAGGACCGCGGTTGACCGGGACCGGTGCTTGAAGGGCAGGCGGGGCCTCATCGCCCTTCGCCCACTATCTCGGGATCCTCGTAACATCCTTCCACCCTAGTCAAGCTCTACACACGTGACATGGCCCGATAGATGTCATCCTCTCTGGAAGGCAGCTGGGTGTATTTGGGTTCGCTGAAGGAGCTTGCCAGGGTCCACACACGATCCATCAGGCACCTGAAAATACAGGGTCCGAACACACAAACCAACAACAAGCATATACATACAGGAACAAGCATGGTTAAATATGGGGTAAACATGCCGAAAAGAGAGTGGAGGAAATCCCCAGCCATAGTTTGGACTTTCGTCGTGTCGCAATTGGGCCGCTACGGCACGCATTTTTTGTAAAGCCTGAGATATATTGCCCCCAGGTGAGTCATTCGGTGGGATGTAGGTACAGCAGTGTTCGCCTATAAGAACGCAGACCCCACCTTCCTTTGCGAGCAGTGCATCAAGTGCCATACGATTCTGGGTGGCCATAAGCCTCAGGGCCGTCAGTTCCTGTTTGATTCCATCGACAGCTAGGATGGTGTTGTTTACAAACACAGCGAGCCTATAGTGAACCTTATTCAGTTGTCGGCGAATACTACCCACACCGAAGTTTGGGAACAGGATTTCCGCAAATCTCGTGCCCTCACTTACCAATTGGTGCTCTTCGGGCACCTCAAGATCACTAAGGGCCGACGTGGAGCGTTTCCGACGAGCTGAGGAAGGAAACTGTTTGGAGAAAAGGGTGAGGGATGTTTCAATCCGGACGAGCGCACACCTACCTCGCTGTAGCTTCGGAAGATACAACCACAGTTGACCATTGCCACAATCCCAATACCAATCAGGAATCCATAAAGGTCGCTCCTGATTGAACATTACCCTCCCTGCACTGTCACTTTTTAAGTTAATGGTGTGATTACATCTAACCGGATCTAATCCTTGTCCCCAGTGAGATGTTTGGTTGCCAGGTAATTTAACGCATTGTTCGGCACCATCTGTGTCTAGGGAACAGTCATTCTGTGCCTCCAGATCCGGTTCTGTGCCATTGCCGTCGTATCGCCAAAAACATATGGGATACTGCATCCTTAGGTCCCAATGCACAGAAAAGCCTGAATTTGGGTCCAGGTGGCGCCTCAGAAATACTTCCGACTGATTAGATGTTCCCCACTCACCCCGGACCCACGTCGAGTTGATGATGGTGTAATTGTCCCGTGCTGGGGTATATACATATGGGGTTCCTCCATCATGGGGAAAGAGAGAGCAGACAATACATTCTTCCAGGGTCACATCTCGTTTTACCGTGAAATTCAAATACTGCCAGAACATATTATTTTCTGGATGACGGTAATGTGTGCACCAACCCGGGACCACGCATAGCAGCCCGATTAAGAGCAGGGCATAAGAGGTATACATAACTTGGATTTTAAATGGGCGGTTATCCGACCCGGGTGCGAGAGGATGTGGTGGTGATACTCATATGTCTATGTCAGGTCTGATCCGTTGGGAGGTACTTCTCCCCTCTTAGGTGATATATGTCTTAAGACCTGGAACAGAGGTAATAAAGATAGACAACATCATGGTCACACAAAAACAAACAATACAATACTTCATTGTGGGCTTTTCTTCAGTCTGGTAGCATGGATCCACTGTGGAAAGAGGTCAGTTAGTACGGCGGTACGAGTAACAGCGAGTATCTCTGTGGGCTCACTGTAAGGAGAGTCTCCCAAAGAGGAATTTAGTTTCGCAAATTTCTTAACCAGCACCTTGTCTCCTACCTTGAAGGCATGAGTGCTTGCATCGGCCGGGACCGAAGTATTCTGATTAGTGCGTTCCCAATAGTCATTTAGGACCTTAACAAGGCCCACAGCATACTCGCTCATGTGTATATCTAAATCTTCCATCCCCAAAGCCTGTTTTCCCTTCCTCCAAGGTGCGGGAAAGGGTCTCCCCATTACCACTTCGTAAGGGGATAAATTCCCTAAGGCCACCTGCGAGGTCATCCGCAGATCCGCTAGGACCACAGGCAGCACCGAAACCCAATTCCTGGATCCGGTGGCGTGCATTGCTTTTCGTAATTTCCCTTTAATTGTTCTGTTTGTTCGTTCCACGATTCCGGAGGACTGAGGGTGATATGGGACATGGAAACGCCAATTGATCTTTAGCGATTGGGCCAACAGTTGAGTGACTTTTGAGGTGAATGGTGTGCCTTTGTCCAAATCAATACCCAACGGGAGGCCATATCTGGGAATAATTTCCTGTGATAACTTTTGAACCACTACTCTAGCGTTTTCGTTCCCACACGGGAAAGCTTCAACCCACCGAGAGAATTTATCCACGATAACCAGTAGATATTTAAAGGGACCCTGCCGGGGCATGTGGGTAAAGTCTATCTGCCACTCCTGGAAGGGAGTATCTGGTTTCGGCAGATGCTGATGTGATGCATGTGGTTTGGACACATTGTTCTGTGCACAAATCAGGCATTTTTCCAGAATGCTGTGTACCGTAGAGGCTAGTTGTCGTATACAAAAATCTTTTTCCATATCTGTCACCACCCCTCTTCGACCGCGATGTGTAGGCCCGTGAAACTCGCGGACGAGGAAAGGAAGGCAGTGCGTGGGCAGGCATAAACGACCGGTCGAATCGAGTAGAATGCCGTCACTCGAGGGCTGAGAGCCCTGCGAGGACCAAAAATCAGTGTCTTCTGTGGACACCGAGGACTGAAGGGATTTCAGATCCAAGTCAGGGAGGAGGGCGCTAAGCATGTGTGAAGTTGACACCAGCGCGGGCTGCAGGAACGGCGGCATGGAGCCGAGCGAGGCAGCCTGTTTAGCCGCGCGGTCAGTCAAAGAGTTACCTCGTGCCTCATCAGTGTGGTCAGAGGAATGACCACGGGTCTTTACGATCGCTAAACGGAGCGGGAGATTGCAGGACACAATAAGGTCCTGTACCAAAATAGAATGTGAAATGGGCTTACCGTCAGCAGCAGTGAAACCACGAGATTGCCAGATACGACCGAAATCATGCGCCACCCTGAAAGCGTAACGAGAGTCAGTGTATATAGTAACATCCTGGTCGGAAGCGAGAGTGCATGCCCGAGTGAGCGCATATAACTCTGCTGCTTGAGCGGAATTAAAGGGAAGCGAGTACGCTTCCAAAACTTGGTCGGTAAGGAACATACCGCTGTAGCCACAGAGGAACACTCCGTCGAAGGGTTTCGAGCATGACCCATCTACAAACAGGGAGAGACCTGTCGAGAGAGGTGTGGATAATAAGTCGGACCTAATACTGGTGTCATGGACAATGGTGTCCATGCAGTCATGTTCCAACGGTTCGCAGTCATCTTGAACATTAAGCAGGCGCTGTAGGGCCTGGGCCACGTTATCTAGGGAGGAGGAACAAGAGATGGTTAGATTATCAGTAGCACAAAGGATGGCCTCGTAACCTGAACGACGTTGAGAAGACATGTGTTGTGTAGACAAAGTATTAAGGATATGCCTAACCTGGTGGCTGGTGTGTAAAACGAGTGGATGAGAGAGCACTATTTTTTCTGCTTCGAGAACTAACACCGCACTGGCAGCGACGGCACGGAGACATGCAGGTAAACCCTGAGCCACAGTATCTAGAGTTTTGGAAAGAAAAGCACAAGGCCTAAGTCCCCCCCCGTGGTCCTGCGCCAAGACTCCAGAAGCCGTGCCGGCCTGGTGAGCGACGTAGAGATGAAAGGGTTTGTTGTAATCCGGGAGCCCGAGAGCCAGCGCGGAGCATAGGGCCGACTTCAGGGCTTTGAATGCGTCCAGCATGTCCTCAGTCCAGACCAAGGGTTGGTGGAGAGGGTCAGTGTGAGCCACGGCAGAGCGTAAACGTTTGTCATAAAAGGAACAGTCCGGGATCCATTGTCGGCAGTAGTTAATGAGGCCCAGGAAAGCCAGGAGCGCTTGTTTAGTGGCAGGCTTATGAGTGTCCACTATGATTTTGACGCGATCCTGAGTAAGGCGTTTTATCCCGTGAGAGAGTTCGTAGCCCAGGTATATCACAGTGGGGAGACAGAACTGTAACTTGGGCTTGGAGACCTTGAAACCCTTTTTTCCAGTAAGAGGAGCAGTTGAACGGTTGCATCGAAACACAGTTCATAAGTTAGGCGGACACCAGGAGGTCATCAGCATAAGAGTGAACGCAGGAACCTACGGGAACGTCAAGAGACCCCAGTGCATCCCTAACTGCAGCCGAGAAAACGGCAGGAGAGTCAATAAATCCTTGAGGTAATCTAGTCCACGTGTACTGTCGCTGTTGGTGTGTGAAAGCGAAGAGAGGTTGTGTGCTTGGCTCAACAGGGATACTAAAAAACGCCGAGCACAGGTCGATCACGGAGAAATGGGTGTGATCGCAAGGAATAGAAGCCATAATAGAGGGCACGTCCGGAACGACCGGTGAAACTGGAATGATGAGCTCGTTAATTTTTCTGAGGTCCTGTGTCAGACGCCAGGAACCGTCCGGCTTGGGAACCGGGTTCACAGGAGTGTTATAAGGGCTTGTGCACGGCACGATGATACCCTGTTCCAGAAGAGCGGCCAAAATAGTGTCGATACCCAACATTTTTTGAGGCGACAAGGGGTATTGTCGGATGTACACGGGCGAAATGTGCTTCACGGTAGCTTCATACGGGACGCAGTCCACACAACCCACGTCATTCTTATGCTCTGCCCAAAGATTGGTGGGCAGTGTATCGAGTACAGGGGGCAAGGTGGAACTCGCCACGCACGCTGAATTAACATTAAAAGGCAAGGGCTGCGCTTGCAATGATAACAGAGAAACGGAGGAGGTGTCGCACGTTTGGATGGTCATGCTCGAACCTTGGAAAGAGATTTGGAACCCCAGAACACTCATGAGGTCACGGCCTAGCAAATTAAAGGGGCATTCGGACATATGTACAAAGGAGTAGGATATTTGCAATTTATCAAGCGTAGGGTCATCAGGAAAACATAAAAGAAGGGGCGGCGTATATGGGGAGGAGAAGGGGACCCCATCTATTCCCACAGAGCTGGTAGACCTGGAGGATACAGCACCCTGATAGTCCCTGCCTAAAGAAGATAGGGTTGCACCGCTATCGATAACAAAAAGATATTCTACCCCTTCTAGAACAACAGGAAGGAGGGGCAGATTCTCATTGCAGGGTGAATTAAACACTAGGTGCATTAAGCTACAGGTCACGGGGTCCCTACTCCGTGGGCATCCCTATTCGTGCTCCCGCGGGTATGGGCGTGTTGGCGATACACCTGCGGAATCTGAGTGGGGGCGAGACAAATTATCTCCTTGGTGGGTCCGAGAGGCAGAATTACATTCGTCTCTCTGTTTCTTTCTACACTCTTTTTTCCAGTGCCCTTCCTTACCACAATAATGACATTTTCCGGTCTTTCTATACGAATCCCTTCTCCTATTCTTATCACGCGGGCCGTGGGGGGTCGCCGCGAGCAGAACCTTATTCTTCACATTCAATAGTCCATCTGATTCTAACATACGAACCCTTTCTCCGGCAGTTCTAACGATGAGACGTTGACGGTCTGTGAAATGCGGTTTAAGTGCGCTCTGGACTTCTGGGAGACAATTACTTAAAAAACTGGACACGAACATAGAGTTTGCCGCTTCGGTATCAAGAGGAAACCCTCCTACATGACGCCAAGTTTCAGTAAAGCGATTCCAAAATACCGAGGTTAGTTCGCCTCGCTTCTGCTTGCAATTGGTCACGTGTGAAAGATCACAAGCTCCCTCCCGTCGGGAGACTAAATAAGCCGTAAGTTGCGCGCGCAGTTGAGTCAATGCCTTGGGATCATCCCGCCAAAAGAGGGTGGACCGATAGGTGGTGTTACGACGACCCTCGACTTCCCCTTCTTCTTCTACTTTCACATTAGTCACTACGTCATTCTCGGGGGCCAAACAGGGGATGTTCTGAAGGACCACAGCCTCATTGTAAGCTTCCTTGAGGGTGTGTTGCAGGATAAAGCGATAATCCCCTCCCGTTAGCTGGCAATATCTGGTGGACCGTATAAGCATATCTACGTAGGCTAGGGGTGTGTCCAAGCCGGGGAGCATGGAGATAATGTCCTTAAGTGCGGCCACCGATGGTGGCTCCACGACAATACCTCTTCCACGTTTCTGCCATATACAGGCTACATTCTCCACGGCCCTAGGTTTAGGTGGCTTCGGGAGAGGAGGGGGATCGGGCTGAGAGCCCGTGTCGGGACCAATGTCCGCCGGGTTTTCCCAATCCGAATCCTCATTCCCTTCCGTATCTTCGGAATCCTCCTCATTTACTGGCGGAGGCGGGGAGGGAATCACAACCTTGGGTCTTTGTTTCGATTTAATTTTAGGTCGCGCGCTCCGCACCGGGGTTCCTCCTTCGGCAGCGAGCAGGGTTGGGTATAAGGCGGGAACCTCCGCTGGCTTAGGGTCAGCGGGAGTAGCGGAACTATCTCCCGATCCTACTGGATAGGGTGGGGGAGCCGACGGGGAGTTACCGCGGACACAGTTTGCACACAGCAAGCTGGACTTTTGGTATTTTTCCCTTTTCCCTTTTCTTTACTCATTAATTTAGGTTTGGGGACACTCTGAGTCACCTTCTTGGGTTCAAAGAGCTTTTTAAGTTGCAACCAGTACGAGCGCATTTCATACCATTTTTCATAAGCCTCCCTCATGTATTCATAATCCCAGGAGGGGTTGCCCAATCCATCATAAATCATGCGATGCGCAGATGTCAGAAATCTTGCATCAAAAGTCCCATTTCTAGGAAAGTTTGGCACTTGGTCTAGTCCCTCCGTCCATCCGGCTAGATTACTAAGCCATGGTTCAGTATAATAAGCAAGACCACATTTATTCATCCATTCCTTGAAGGTTTCCCCGGGATTAGGCTTTGGGTAGGAATTTCCCATTGTTTACCCTCTAACAAAAATAAAAAATACGTTGGCATACAGGAATACACGTGCACCTTTTGTATAGCGCTCTTCCCAGTTATAGCAACTGAGGATAAACCATCCCAGTTATAGCAACTGAGGATAACCGTCCCTTCTAGAGAAGGGGATAAACCGTCCCTTATAAAAAGGGGATAACAGACGCTCAGATACTGCTAACCAGGTAGTCAACCAAATCTTGTCTTACCTGATCAGGAGTATCACGTCGGGGTCACCAAATTGTAAGAACTCTCTCAGAAGAAGCTCTCATGTAAACCTGCACGATCTGGATTCCTGTATCTCAACGTCTGGGAGTACTCCGGGAACAGAGGACAACAAACCACACGAGTGAAATCAATCTGGTTTATTCATCTGCTGCTCAGTGTGTGTCACTGGGCATAAAGCTTTTATACAGTGGAGGTGTGTGCGTGAAAAAGTGGGTACAGAGTCACATGTTTCTTTGTTCACAGCCTAAAAGTTGTACCATAATCAAAGTGCATGATAAGAAACCATCCATCACATTCCTTTGCCTTAGGGGTGACATTTACTACTCTGTGAACTTTGACCTCAGAAAGGATGCTGCCTTGTAAAGCATCACAACAACAATAAAAGTCCACGGTTAAAAGCACAGGAATGCTGCTAATTATACAATGGTTAAAGATAAGTCAGAATGTGACCTTACACAAACCAAACCCCCAGGGTCTTCATCCTCTTCTACAGATTGTGTGCTGGTGGGATTGAGTATTCAAAGTATTCCTTCCATCTCCTGACAACATCCCCTGTCGAGGTGAGCAGCTCCACACTCCACCGGACACTGTATTTGTAGAGAACTGCTTCCCCCTTCTGAGGCATCGGATGGTGGTCCAGAACAATAGGCCAACCAAAAATCTCTTTCCAAGACCTCCTCGTACTCTTCCCAAGCCTGAGATTTTACATTGGCGACAGCTCGGGCTGCAACACGTTTGGTCTACCTATGCTTGTCTGTAAGTCTATATATACCGTATTCAAAGTAATAAGCACCCTGCTCCAATAAGCCCCCTCCCCCCAATGTTTTTGATCTTACATCTAATAACAACCCATGTGAACTGTGAGCAAAATGGTAGATCAAACATACCAATTTTATTTGATCGGTCTCTGTAACCATAAAATGAGGCGTTCACTGCCTGTAAAAGTGAGTTTACAAGGTATTTCAAGAGCCCCTGCCACTGGGGAATGTCTCTAATGTTCATGAGTAACAACACATTTGATTGTTCCGCCATGCTTTAAAAAAACAGGACCCACCTTGGAACTGAAAGAGACCACATATAAATCTGTCATTATCTGAGTTTCATAAAAATTCTTCGGATCCTTCAGTGTTTCATATGATGTTTGGTCAATTGAGAGCTCTATATAGGGACTTTAGAGCTATTTATACGGATGGCTCTAAGGATAACAACAGAGTAGGGACCGCTACAGTCACCAATGGTTTAAATGTCCAGGTCTGACTTTTGGATGGAGCTTTTATTTTTACAGCAGAATTGCGGGCGATTCTGTGTGCACTTGATATTGTGTCTTCTTACAATGGAAACGATTTTATTATTTTTACAGATTCTTTGTCTAGCTTAACTGCCTTACAGAGTAATGATTTTGATAACCGTACACTTTCAAAGATTTTACAAAGGTGCCATGATCTCATTGAGGGTGGAAAAAATCTAGTGTTTGCTTGCTTGGTGCCTCAGTCACGTTGGCATCAAAGGTAATGAAAAGGCTGATAAACTAGTGAAGGAAGCTCTTAATCATCGTATTTCTGAGAACAAGGTCCCCGATACTGACAAAGTGTTGTATAAATAATTTTGTTTTTAGTCAGTGGCAGAGCCAGTGGGATGAAGAGACTAACAATGAACTTCATCTCACAAAGCCCAGTGTAAAAAGTTTATATTCTTACTCAAGTAGAACGAGTAGAAGAGAAGAAGTAGTGTTGGCCAGGACTCGTATTGGCCACACCTACATTACACACAGCTATTTATTGAAAGGGGAGCCTGCGCCTGTGTGTGACACTTGGTCAGTCCCCCTGACTGTCAAGCACATTTTAATAGATTGCACCAGATTTTGCTGAGACTAGGTACCAGCATTTTAATGTGAACAACTTGTATGATCTTTTGACTAAAATTAATGCTTCAGTAATTATGTAGTTTTTAAAAGATCTTGAAATGTTTTATAAATTCTGAATTTGTGGTATAGTTAGCATGAATTCTATTGCTAGAGTGCTGCATTTCCGCCTAAATAACAACAGATTTTGACTGTTGGTTGGAAATGCATAAGAATGCACATTCTTAGCCATATTCGTTTTTATTAGTATTACCTTTTCACCTTTCGATTGGTTTTTAGGCGAAAATTGATTGTTCGAATAAAATGATTTGGCTTACCTTAGCTTTATTTGCGATTTGAAATTGAACTCTTAGTCATTATACTTAATATAAAATAACCATCTTTGGCACAATATAATACACTATATGTGTTGAAAGTGCAGTTAAACTTGATTCATTCATTCACTTTTTAAAAAACAGGAAAATATTTTTTTGTTTACTCTTGGTAAATGTCCAACAACCGATGAACCATTAGAAACTGCTACAGCAAAACTATATGAATGGAGCGACGAGCCAGATATGGACCTATCAGAAAGTGATGACGAGTATTATTCACCCCATTCTCCTGCTCACGAACTTCATAAATTTAAAGACGTTCCTGGCCAATGTGCTTTTGTTTATGTTTTTTGTTGATTGATACAACTTACCATGCGCTAAAGTTGACATTGTGTTGATTGGCTCATTTTACTTCCTGGAAAATGTTTAAAGGAACAGCACCGGAAGGGAAAAGTAGGGGTCTTTTTTTTGAAGAAATTATGATGTTTTCTGTTTCATGTACGAGTCCTTCTCAAAACATTAGCATATTGTGATGAAGTTTATTATTTTCTGTAATGTACTGATAAAAATTAAACACATTGCACACCAACTGAAATATTTCAGGTCTTTTATTGTTTTAATGCTGATGATTTTGGCATACAGCTCATGAAAACCCAAAATTCCTATCTCAAAAAATTAGCATATCATGAAAAGGTACTCTAAACGAGCTATTAACCTAATCATCTGAATCAACCAATTAACTCTAAACACCTGCAAAAGATTCCTGAGGCTTTTAAAAACTCCCTGCCTGGTTCATTACTCAAAGCCGCAATCATAGGTAAGACTGCCGACCTGACTGCTGTCCAGAAGGCCATCATTGCAACCCTCAAGCAAGAGGGTAAGACACAGAAAGAAATCTCTGAGCAAATAGGCTGTTCCCAGAGTGCTGTATCAAGGCACCTCAGTGGGACGTCTGTGGGAAGGAAAAAGTGAAAGAAGGGCCGATTCCAGACCTTGAGGGACCTGTGGAAGCAGTGGACTGAGTCTGAAGTAGAAACATCCAGAGCCACCGTGCACATGCGTGTGCAGGAAATGGGCTACAGCTGCCGCATTCTTCAGGTCAAGCCACTTTTGAACCAGAAACAGCAGCAGAAGCGCCTGACCTGGGCTACAGAGAAGCAGCACTGGACTGTTGCTCAGTGGTCCAAAGTACTTTTTTCGGATGAAAGCAAATTTTGCACGTCATTCGGAAATCAAGGTGCCAGAGTCTGGAGGAAGACTGGGGAGAAGGAAATGCCAAAATGCCTGAAGTCCAGTTTCCACAAAATGAATCATATAAATACCAGTAAAACTCTTTTTATTGTTCTGTTATTATTCATGTTTTTCACTTCGATGCTAATAAGCACTTACCGTTCCACTCCTCTGGTAACATTTTAATAGGCGCCCACCCACTCCAATATTTTAAGTGCCCTGGTGTTTATCATGTCGAGTTCGGTATATATAAGTGTAACTAGTTTTGTTTGGAGTTTTTGGGTTATTTTTTGTTTTGTGTATCTTTAGGGTTTTTTTTGCATAATTTGGCCTTGTTTTTGTGGCATTTTCCTGAACTTTTTACCCTATTCTTCCTTAATTTTCTTTTTTTTAATTTGATGAATATTTAAAAAAAACATGATGCATTGAAACCACATGAATTGAAGCACGAAATAGCAAGGGATCCCTGTGTGTGTGTGTGTGTGTGTGTATATATATATATATATATATATATATATATATATATATATATATATATATATATATATATATAGGCCCTTGACTGTTCGCGGTTTTGCACCCACAGTTTGAGTGTATTCACTGACTTCCGAGCAACCGGCACATGATTCAAATTCAGCCAATGGCTGTCCTCCTTTCTCCTGATTGGTTGCGCTGATGTCTCACCCCTTTTTTCTCATTCGTGCACAAGTTGTCAATGAGCCTTTTTTTGTGTGTTTTAATTACCAGTTAAGCTCTATGATACCACTCAAATGCTATGCGTCTTCTCTGGCTAAGCGATAGAAAACGCTGGATGTCTCTTCTGAAGAAATAAGACTTTCTCCTGAGAAATGACAGTTTTCTCTGAACTGTTGCATTAAAATCTTTTTCAATTATTATTCCAGTACAGTACCTAAGTGCATGTTTATGTGTGAGATTTTGTGTTCTGTAGCATGTTTAACAAACGATAACAAAAGGATAAACTTTATCAGAGTACTCTTCATGTCCTTTTACATTGAATTTGGACTGACGTCTCCAAGATGGCACTGCCCTGAGGGTGACGTCGCGGAGTTCTCAAGATACGGATGTTTCCGAAACAGTGGAATCATTTGTCTTGAGTTGCTTCCACAACGTATTTGTTTGTTTAACGTTGGTTGTTTAGATCTACTTCGCTTCGGCGCCATGCTTGTTGGTACGACTCACATCAGTTTGGACTATATTCTACCTGGGTTTGTACGACCCGTCACGATCTAAATCTACACGGGAGCACACGCAAATAGCGGCACGTATATAAAAAGCGCGCAATGCATGAGGTAGCGTAGTGTATCATGGGATATTGGAAGTGAACCGATTGAAAAATTATCAAAACAAGTGATCGTGTTGTCAAGTACATAGCTCAGGGGTCGGGAACCTTTTTTTACTAAGAGAGCCAAATGTGTATATGTGTGTGTGTGTGAGTGTGTATATATATATATATTTTTTGGTTTCACCACCCTCTCTTTTCAGGTGATTCTTCTTCTTCTTCTTTTACTTTGGGCTGCTCCCTTCAGGGGTCGCCACAGCAAATCATCCGCCTCCACCTCACCCTGTCCTCCGCATCTTCTTTTCTGACTCCAACGACCTTCATGTCTTCCTTCACCACATCCATAAATCTCTTCTTCGGTCTTCCTCGAGGCCTTCTGCCTGGTAGTTCCAACCTCAGCATCCTACTGCCAATATACTCACTATCCCTCCTCTGTACATGTCCAAACCATCTCAATCTAGCCTCTCTGACTTTGTCTCCAAAACATCTTACGTGGGCTGTCCCTCTGATATACTCATTTCTGATCCTATCCATCCTCGTTACTCCCAGGGAGAACCTCAACATTTTCATCTCCGCTACCTCCAGCTCTGCCTCCTGCCTTTTCCTCAGCGCCACTGTTTCTAAGCCATACAACATTGCTGGCCTCACCACCATCTTGTACACTTTTCCCTTCATTCTTGCTGACACTCTCCTATCGCACATCACACGGATACTTTTCTCCAACCATTCCAGCCTGCCTGCACACGCTTCTTCACCTCTTTTCCACACTCTCCATTGCTCTGGATTGTTGAGCCTAAGTACTTAAAATCCTCCACCTTCGTTATCTCTGCTCCCTGTAACATCACCGTTCCTCCTGGGTCCTTCTCATTCACACACATGTATTCTGATTTTCTGAGGCTAACCTTCATTCCTCTCCTTTCCAGGGCATACCTCCACCTCTCTAGATTTTCCTGCACTTGTTCTCTGCTCTCACTACAGATCACAATGTCATCTGCAAACATCATAGTCCATGGAGATTCTTGTCTCACCTCGTCTGTCAGCCTGTCCATCACCATAGCAAACAAGAAGGGGCTCAGAGCTGACCCTTGATGCAGTCCCACCTCCACCTTGAATTCGCCGGTCACACCGACAGCACACCTCACCACTGTCTTACATCTCTCATACATGTCCTGCACCACTCTAACATACTTCTCTGCCACTCCAGACTTCCTCATGCAATACCACAATTCTTCTCTTGGCACCCTGTCATATGCTTTTTCCAGATCCACAAAGGCACAATGTAGCTCCCTCTGACCTTCTCTGTACTTCTCTATTAACATCCTCAAGGCAAACATTGCATCTGTGGTGCTCTTTCTTGGCATGAAACCAAACTGTTGTTCACAAATGCTGACCTCTGCCCTTAGTCTAGCTTCCACTATTCTTTCCCATAACTTCATCGTATGGCTCATCAACTTTATCCCTCTGTAGTTGCTGCAACTCTGCACGTCTCCCTTGTTCTTAAAAATGGGCACCAGCACACTTCTCCTCCGGCATCTGCTCACTCTCTAGTACCTTGTTGAATGTTCTTGTCAGAAAATCTACTGCTACCTCTCCTAGACACTTCCATACCTCCACAGGTATATCATCAGGACCAACTGCCTTTCCATTCTTCATCCTCTTCAATGCCCTTCTCACTTCACCCTTACTGATCTTTGCTACATCCTGCTCCTCAATGGTTACCTCTTCTACTCTTTTTTCTCTCTCATTTTCCTCATTCATCAGCTCTTCAAAGTACTCTTTCCATCTTCCCAGCACACTTCTGTCATTAGTCAACACAGTTCCCTCTCTGTCCTTTATCAATCTAACTTGCTGCACGTCCTTCCCATCTCTATTTCTCTGCTGTGCCTACCTGTATAGATCATTTTCTCCTCTTTACTATCCAACCTATCATACAAGTCATCATACGCCCTCTGTTTGGCCTTAGCCACTGCTACTTTCGCCTTACGCTGTGTCTCCCTGTACTCCTGTTTACTCTCTTCGGTCCTCTCAATGTCCCACTTCTTCTTGGCTAACCTTTTCCTTTGTACACACTCCTGCACTTCCTCATTCCACCACCAAGTCTCCTTATCTACTTTCCTTCCAGAGGACACACCAAGTACTCTCCTACCTGTGTCCCTGATCACATTTTCTGTGGTTGTCCAGTCATTTGGAAGCACTTCCTGGCCACCCAAAGCCTGTTTCAACTCCTCCTTGAAGACAACACGACACTCTTCCTTTTCAGCTTCCGCCACTTTGTCTTCTGCTCTGCCGTTGCCTTCTTCACCTTTCCTACCATCAGAGTCATTCTGCACACCACCATCCTATGCTGTTTGGCAACACTCTCACCCACGATGACTTTGCAGTCACTGACTTCCTTCAAATTACATCGCCTACACAAGATGTAGTCTACCTGTGTGCGCCTACCTCCGCTTTTATAAGTCACCCTATGCTCCTGTTTCTTCTCAAAGAAAGTATTCACCACAGCCATTTCCATCCTTTTTGCAAAATCTATCAACATCTGTCCTTCTGCGTTCCTGTCCTGGATACCAAACCTGCCCATCACTTCCTCGTCCCCTCTGTTGCCTGCACCAACATGTCCATTGAAGTCTGCACCAATGACCACTCTTTCACCTCTGGGGGGACTCTGCATCACTTCATCTAAGTCACTCCAGAATCTCTCCTTCTCTTCTAGCTCACATCCTGCCTGTGGGGCATAAGCACTAACAACATTGAGCATTACACCTTCAATTTCTAACTTGAGATTCATCACTCTGTCTGACACTCTTTTCACTTTTAGAACATTCCTGACAAACTCCTCCTTCAAGATGACTCCGACTCCATTTCTCTTCCCATCCACACCGTGATAAAATAGCTTAAAGCCTGCTCCTAAGCTTTTAGCTTTGCTACCTTTCCACCTGGTCTCCTGAACACACAGTATGTCCACCTTCCTCCTCTGCATCATGTCAACCAGCTCTCTACCTTTTCTGTGCATAGTTCCAACATTCAAAGTCCCCACTCTCAGTCCTAGACTCATGCCTTTCCTCTTCTCTCTCTGCCTACGGACACGCCTCCCACCTCTCCTTCTTCGACGTCTTCGACCAACAGTAGTCCAATTTCCATCAGCGCCCTGTTGATTGACAGCACTGATGGCGGTCGTTGTTAACCCGGGCCTCGACCGATCCGGTATGGAGGTAATACTTTTGATTTGCATCATCAATAATTGGCATTGGTTTTACGTCGGATGCCCTTCCTGACACAACCCTCTGCATTTCTCCGGGCTTGGGACCGGCATGAGGGGGAGAGACACTGATTAGTGCCCCCCCACCTCATGGCTGCATTATTCTTCTATAATCACCTGAAGAGAGAGGATGGTTTCACCACCCCTCAAAACAGATCTGTAGTGATAAATGGAGTTTCAATAGAAAGTCTTTGTCCTGTCCTTTTATATATATATATATATATATACACTATACTGTGGGTACTTGAAACTGGACTTCAGGCATTTTGGCATTTCCTTCTCCCCAGTCTTCCTCCAGACTCTGGCACCTTGATTTCTGAATGACATGCAAAATTTGCTTTCATCCGAAAAAAGTACTTTGGACCACTCAGCAACAGTCCAGTGCTGCTTCTCTGTCGCCCAGGTCAGGCGCTTCTGCTGTTTCTGGTTCAAAAGTGCCTTGACCTGGGGAATGCGGCACCTGTAGCCCAGTCCACTGCTTCCACGGGTCCCCCAAGGTCTAGAATCGGCCCTTCTCCACAATCTTCCTCAGGGTCCGGTCACCTCTTCTGGTTGTGCAGCGTTTTCTGCCACACTTTTTCCTTCCCACAGACGTCCCACTGAGGTGCCTTGATACAGCACTCTGGGAACAGCAAATTCGCTCAGAGATTTCTTTCTGTGTCTTACCCTCTTGCTTGTGGGTGTCAATGATGGCCTTCTGGACAGCACTCAGGTCGGCAGTCTTACCCATGATTGCGGTTTTGAGTAATGAACCAGGCTGGGAGTTTTTAAAAGCCTCAGGAATTTTTGCAGGTGTTTAGAGTTAATTGGTTGATTCAGATGATTAGGTTAATAGCTCGTTTAGAGTACCTTTTCATGATATGCTAATTTTTTGAGATAGGAATTTTGGGTTTTCATGAGCTGTATGCCAAAATCATCAGTATTAAAACAATAAAAGATCTGAAATATTTCAGTTGGTGTGCAATGAATCTAAAATATATGAAAGTTTAATTTTTATCAGTACATTACAGAAAATAATGAACTTTATCACAATATGCTAATTTTTTGAGAAGGACTAGTATGTCTGTCTTCCTTTCGGCTTTTTCCCTTTTTTTTTTTTAACTCAGGAGTCGCCACAGCGAATCATCTGATTCGCACGTTTGATTTGGCAGAGGTTTTTACGTCGGATGCCCTTCCTGTCACGAGAGCCAAATATATTTTTTCCATACTGAGACCAACAATTTTAGAGTATAATATGACTCTGAATTTATTTTAAATGACATTGTCATAGCAAAGCTATTTATTACTAAGAAAAGTACTCCTTACTATTAATGCGACTTCTGGTGCTGCATGGTTTTGCTGATAGTTTTGTAGTGTAGTTGATATGGGGTGAGGTTCAGCTTCATGCAGGCGTTTAGGCTTCCATCATTACATGACCGCAGGTTGGTCTTGATGCTTTTCAGGTGTAAGAAGGACCGCTCGCATGCGCATGTGGAGCCAAACATGGTCAATACGACTCACATGCTACAGTGTTTATGTGACAGGAAGCGCATCCCACATAGCTGTCAACCCCTAAAATTAATAAAGAGAAGCAGGGGTCCAGGGGGTGCAGCCCCCGGTCAGGTCCAGGGCAACACCATGGTGGTGGTGCTGGGGAGTGTAGGAGGGCGAAGCCCAATCCGAAAATTTTGGTTTTAAGGGTTTTTAAGAGGGAATTTTAAGTGCAAGTTTTATAGGGGAAAAAATACAAAATTACACACGTCTTTAAGATTTAATAATGTAATGTAAATGAAATCTTCAATGAAAGAACTAATGAACAATGAAGTGTCAACTAATGACATATATCAAAAATAAGGTTGGCTAAAGTAAAGTATTAATTGTAACATTTCTATTTTTTGAAGGTTGATCCAAATAATTCATTATAATCTTTGCTGTCTTTGCTCATAAATGGCATGTATCATATGCAGAAACCTTGCAACTACACAATTAGTTTACAAACTGAAACTAATTAATCATGTTCACAAATATACTCAGAGAGATGGCATGTATTCTGTGCAGCAACATTGCAACAACACATGGAATTACAAACTGAAACTTATTAACAATGTTAACAATTCTAACTAAATCTACATTTAACTAAATTAGTAAATGAAAATATCATTTGAGCAAGATTAACAACCTTTAGTTTTTAAGTGCACATATGTATCTGATTTTACGGTAAAGGATCCCGCAGCCAGGAGCAGAAAGAGAAGCTGTATGTTTACGTAAAAGACATAGCTCGCGGAAATTACATCCTTAAAAAATAAAAAAATAATAAAATTGGGAAATAATTGTATTAATGTGTGAGAGATTGAGGAGGAGATGAAATGCGTGAGTCTCACGCTTGATGCGTGAGAGTTGACAAGTATGAGCGCATTCAAGGCAATCAGCTGGTCTGCGGGTTGAAGTTTTTTCATTCTGTCCATTTGTGTTTTACTTGCCAGTTCTGCTTGGCTTCTTGCACATGAGCTGATCAAAACGAGGGAAATTTACCTTTTTACCCAAAAAGAACTCGCGCGGGCTGTTGCATGTAATCCAATAAAATTAGAGTTTCAAGGTATCGGCCCCGCCCACACACTGGAGTACAGAAAGGATTGGCTCTCCGCTATGCGCCACAACAAGTGGCATTGAAAATAGATGTATAGATTGAAGTGTGAGATTTATGTTTTTTTTTAATTTTATGGCTTTTTCTGTATTTTTATTTAAAGGACAGTGAAATTATGTATTAGTTATTCTGTTAAGAAAAACCACCTGATTTATCTGAGAGCCAGATGCAGTCATCAAAAGAGCCACGTCGGGCTCGCGAGCCATAGGTTCCCGACCCCTGACATAGCTTAACAAAGCCGTGAAAATGTTTTAATTAAAGATTATTACAGTGATACCTCTGCTCACGAACATAATTGGTTCCCAGAAAGTGTGTGTAAGGCGAAAAGTTCATCTTCCGAACATTTATTTCCCATAAGAAACCATTAAAATGAGAATAATCCGTTCCCAGGTCCCCATAAAACAGGGATCACCAACGTGGTGCCCGTGGGCACCAGGTAGCCCGCAAGGACACTATAAGTTGCCCGCGGACCTGTTCACTGCTAGTTTTAGGACAGGCCCACAGCTCCATAGCGCCACTCTCCATTGAGCTGCATCTAATTTTTTTGAATATATTTTAAATCAAATCAATATCTTCACATAGATAAATATCATTAATTATTAATGATAACATATAATTAAAGGTAAATTGAGCAAATTTGTAATTTCAGAGGTGTGTTTTGACCTGGTAGCCCTTCGCATTAATTGGTACCCAAGAAGTAGCTCTCGGTTTCAAAAAGGTCGGTGACCCCTGCCATAAAACATAATTTTCTACTAAATAAGCCTTAAAACGATACAAAAATATACCTTATTTTATGTATAATAAATGTGCTATTGTATTGTAATTAAAGAAATAAACTGTACTGTATAATAAAGTCGTTTTATTTACCTTTGTGATGGTAGTTGATGGCTTGATGGAATGGCGTGGGAGGAGGAGGGAGGGAGGGACTTACTGTTTGGAAGGAGAGTTTGGAAACGCCTACTGTTTGGAAACACCCTTAGCCACACACGCACCCTGAATAGCTTCCTTGTTCTTTAGGATGGGAGCAATGGTAGACTTAGCGTACTGGTACTGGGACGCTGAGTCACACAAACGCACACCTCGTTCGTGTTTTTCAATGATCTCCGCCTGTGGTGGGGTCTTTTTCGGTCCCATAATAGCAAAAGTACACTCAATATGGTCCAAAATGTCTCATAACACAAACCACTTCCGCATTCGAAGAAAGGGGGTGACGAACTGTGACGCCATGAGCGTGCGTCGGCTTCTCGTGGCTGCCACCGTGGCGCTGTTAGACCGCGTGGTTTGATTCGTCCGCTGAAAACTAGTTCGTCAGCAGAGACTATATGCTCACAAATTTAATGTTCTTGAGGCGAAAAGTTCGTGAGCTTAAGCGTTCGTCAGCGGAGGTTTTACTGTATTATATTTTTCTTCTTCTTCTTTTTTCCTTTTGGTTATTCCTTTCAGGGGTCACCACAGCAAATCGTCTGCCTCCATCTCACCCTGTCCTCTGCATCTTCTTCTCTTATGCCAACGACCTTCATGTCTTCCTTCACCACATCCATAAATCTCTACTTTGGTCTTCCTCTAGGCCTTCTACCTGGTAGTTCCAACCTCAACATCCTACTAACAATATATTCACTATCCTTCCTCTGTACATGTATAAACCATCTCAATCTAGCCTCTCTGACTTTGTCTCCAAAACATCTTACATAGGCTGTCCCTTTGATGTACTCATTTATGATCCTATCCATCCTCGTTACTCCCAGAGAACCTCAACATTTTCATCTCTCCTACTACCTCCAGCTCTGCCTCCTGTCTTTTCCTCAGCGCTCCTATTTCTAAACCATACAACATCGCTGGCCTCAACACCGTCTTGTACACTTTTCCTTTCATTCTTGCTGACACTCTACTATCGCACATCACACCAGACACTTTTCTCCAACCATTCCAACCTGCCTGCACACGCTTATTCCCCTCTTTTTCACACTCTCCATTGCCCTGGATTGTTGAGCCTAAGTACTTAAAATCCTCCACCTTCCTTATCTCTGCTCCCTGTAATCTCACCGTTCCTCTTGGGTCCTTCTCATTCACACACATTTATTCTGACAGACTGAGGCTAACATTCATTCCTCTCCTTTCCAGGGCATCTCTCCACCTCTCCAGATTTTATTACACTTGTTCTTTGCTCTCACTACAGATCACAATGTCATCTGCAAACATCATAGTCCATGGAGATTCTTGTTGAACCTCATCTGTCAACCTGTCCCTCACCATAGCAAACAAGAAGGGGCTCAGAGCTGACCCTTGATGCAGTCCCACCTTCACCTTGAATTCTTCAGTCACACTGACAGCACACCTCAACACTGTCTTACATCTCTTGTACATGTCCTGCACCACTCTAACATACTTCTCTGCCACTCCAGGCTTCCTCATGCAATACCACAGTTCTTCTCTTGGCACCCTGTCATATGCTTTCTCCAGATACACAAAGGCACAATGCAGCTCCTTCTGACCTTCTCTGTACTTCTCTATTAACATCCTCAAAGCAAACACTGCATCTGTGGTGCTCTTACTTGTCATGAAACCAATCTGTTGTTCAGAAATGCTGACCTCTGCCCTTAGTCTAGCTTCCACTATTCTTTCCTATAACTTCATCATATAGCTCATCTACTTTATCCCTCTGTAGTTGCCACAACTCTGCACGTCTCCCTTGTTCTAAAAATGGGCACCATCACATTTCTCCTCCATTCCTCTGGAATCCTCTCACTCTCTAAGACCTTGTTGAACATTCTTAGAAAATCTACTGCTACCTCTCCTAGACACTTTCATACCTCCACAGGATATCATCAGGACTAACTGCCTTTCTACTCTTCATCCTCTTCAGTGCCCTCCTCACTTCACCCTTACTTATCTTTGCTACTTCCTGCTCCTCAACGGTCACCTCTTGTACTCTTTTTCTCTCTCTCATTTTCCTCATTCATCATCTCTTCAAAGTACTCTTTCCGTCTTCCCAGCACATTCTGCCATCAGTCAATACGTTTTCCTCTCTGTCCTTTATCACTTTAACTTGCTGTACATCCTTCCCATCTCTATCTCTCTGCTGTGCCAACCTGTAAAGATCATTTTCTCCCTCCTTACTGTCCAACCGAGCATACAAGTCATCATACACCCTCTGTTTATCCTTTTACACCGCTACTTTCCCCTTGCGCTGTCTCCCTGTACTCCTGTTTACTCTCTTCAATCCTCTCAATGTCCCACTTCTTAGCTAACCTCTTCCTTTGTACACACTCCCACACTTCCTCATTCCACCACCAAGTCTCCTTATCTACGTTCCTGCCAGAGGACAGACCAAGTTCTCTCCTACCTGTCTCCCTGATTACATTGGCTGTGGTTGTCCAGTCATCTGGAAGCACTTCTTTACTACCCAAAGCCTGTTTCAACTCCTCCTTGAAGACAACCCGATACTCTTCCTTTCTCAGCTTCCACCACTTTGTCTTCTGCTCTGCCTTTGCCTTCTTCACCTTCCTCACCATCAGCATCATCCTGCACACCACCATCCTATGCTGTTTGGCAACACTTTCACCTGCTACGACTTGGCAGTCACTGACTTCCTTCAAATTACATCGCCTACACAAGATGTAATCTACCTGTGTGCTCCTCCCTCCACTTTTATAAGTCACTCTATGCTCATCTCTCTTCTGGAAGAAAGTATTTACCACAGCCATTTCCATCCTTTTTGCAAAATCTATCAACATCTGTCCTTCTGTGTTCCTGTCCTGGATACCAAACCTGCCCATCACTTCCTCGTCCCCTCTGTTTCCTGCACCAACATGTCCATTCAAGTCTGCACCAATGACAACTCTTTCACCTCTGGAGGTACTTTGCATCACTTCATCTCACTCACTCCAGAATCTCTACTTCTCTTTTAGCTCATATCCTGCCTGTGGGGTATAAGCACTAAAACATTGAACATCACGGCTTCAATTCCTAACTTGAGAGTCATCATTCTGTCTGACACTCTTTTCACTTCTAGAACATTCCTGACCAACCCCTCCTTCAAGATGACTCCTACTCCATTTCTCTTCCCATTTCTCTTCCCATCCACACCATGATAAAACAGCTTAAACCCTGCTCCTAAGCTTCTAGCTTTGCTACCTTTCCACCTGGTCTCCTGAACACACAGTATGTCCACCTTCCTCCTCTGCATCATGTCAGCCAGCTGTCTATCTTTTCTTTTCATAGTTCCAACATTCAAAGTCCCTACTTTCAGTCCTAGACTCATGCTTTTCCTCTTCTCTCTCTGCCTACGAACACACCTCCTGCCGCTCCTTCTTCGACCAACAGTAGTCCAATTTCCACCAGCACCCTGTTGATTAACAGCACTGAAGGCAGCCGTTGTTAACCCGGGCCCCTACCGATCCGGTATGCAGGTAATGTCTGTGATTTGCATGATAAATTTTGGCATTGGTTTTACGTTGGATGCCCTTCCTGACATAAGCCTCTGCATTTATCCGGGCTTGGGACTGGTGTGAGGGATAGACACTGGTTTGTGCACTCCCCCATGGCTGCATTATTATTACTATAGTATTAAATATTATTATTTACTATTGTAAAATTTCACTGGCACTAGGCTAATAGTAACCGGCGCTTCCGTTGGCCGCCGGCACTGAATGAAAAGTATGAGTATACGTTATAATACTACAGTCATGGACAAAGGTTTGTAGTAGGTGTGCCTAATACTGACTAAAAACTTAGATAACTTCACGTCTGATGGAGTGATTTTTTTTCAGCTGTCTCTGAAATGAATCCTAGAAGTTTTATGAGTGCAACAGGAAATTGTATACAAGGATCCCTCATTTTCTGCAGTTAATAGGGACCGAGACCCCCTCATGACCACCAATTTCCATGAAGTAGGATCAACCCCCCTGAGTGACGTATATGTACATGTCTTCTTCTTCTTCTTTTCCTTTTGGCTGTTCCCTTCAGGAGTTGCCACAGCAAATCATCTGCCTCCATCTCACCCGGTCCTCTGCATCTTCTTCTCTTACACCAACTACCTTCATGTCCTCCTTCACCACATCCATAAATCTTCTCTTTGGTCTTCTTGTAGGCCTTCTGCTAGGTAGTTTCAACCTCAGCATCCTACTAACAATATATTCACTGTCCCTCCTCTGTACATGTCTAAACCATCTCAATCTCAATCTAGCCTCTCTGACTTTGTCTTCAAAACATCTTCCATGTGCTGTCCCTCTGATGTACTGTACTCATTCCTGATCCTATCCATCCTCGTTACTCCCAAGAAGAACCTCAACATTTTCATCTCTGCTACCTCCAGCTCTGCCTCCTGTCTTTTCCTCAGTGCCACTGTTTCTAAACCATACAATATTGCTGCCCTCATCACTGTCTTGTACACTTTTCCTTTCATTCTTGTCAATACCCTCCTATCACACATCACACCGGACACTTTTCTCCAACCATTCCAACCTGCCTGCACACGCTTCTTCACCTCTTTTCCACACACTCAATTGCTCTGGACTGTTGAGCCTAAGTACTTAAAATCCTCCACCTTCTTTATTTCTGCTCCCTGTCACCTCACTGTTCCTCTTGGGTCTTTGTCATTCACACACACATGCATTCTGTCTTACTGAGACTAACCTTCATTCCTCTCCTTTCCAGGGCATACCTCCACCTCTCTAGATTTTCCTGCACTTGTTCTCTGCTCCTACTACAGATCACAATGTCATCTGCATACATCATAGTCCATGGAGATTCTTGTCTAACGTTGTCTGTCCGTCACCATAGCAAACAAGAAGGGGGCTGAGAGCTGACCCTTGATGCAGTCCCACCTCCACTTTGACTCACAGTTGATACATGGGATTTTACTTTCGGGTACAAAACTCGTGGATTATCTTCATTCGCGGGAGGGGCCAGAACCAAACCCACGCGAATAACAGGGGCCTATTGTGTGTGTGTGTGTGTGTGTGTGTGTGTGTGTGTGTGTGTGTATATTTATATATATATATATATGTATATGTGTATGTGTATATATATATATATATATATATATATATATATATATATATATATATATATATACCCCAAGATACTTCAACTCCTCCACTTGGGGCAGGAGGGTGTATTCCACTCTTGTCCGACTGAGAACCATGGCCTCGGATTTGGAGAGCTGGAGGTCTCAACTTGATGAAGCCAAAAGGACAACGTCATCCGCAAAAAACAGAGACAAGATCCGATGGCCACCAAACCAGAACCCCTGAACGCCTCAGCTGCAAGTAGAAATTTGTCCATTAAAAATTATGAACAGAATTGGTGACAAAGGACAGCCTTGGCGGATTCCAACCCTCACCGGAAAATAGTTTGACCTGTTGTTACCAATACGTACCAAACTCTGGCTCAGGTGATACAACGATCGAGTGGCCTGTAGCAACTGGTCCGGAACGGTGTCCTCCCGGAGCATGCCCCACAAGCTAGTCTGAGGGACACGATGGAAAGCCTTCTCCAAATCCACAAAACAGATGGGGACAAATTGGGCAAACTCCCATGCCCCTTCCAAGATCCTGCGGAGTCTATAGAGTTGGTCAAGAGTGCTATGGCCAGGACAAAAACCACATTGTTTCTCCTGATTTCGAGGTTTGACTATCAGTCGGATCCTCCTCTGCAGTACCCCTGCATAGACTTTTCTGGGTAGGCTGAGGAGTGTGATTTCCCCGAAAGTTGGAACACACCCTCCGGTCCCCCTTTTAAAAAAAAAGGGGACTACCACCCCAGTTTTCCAATCCAGAGGTTCAGCCCCCGATTACCACGCAATGCTGCACAGATGTGTCAATCAAGACAGTTTTACAGCATCCAGAGCCCTGATATATTCAGGGTGGATTTCATCCAACCCCGGAGCCTAACCACCAAGGAGCTTTTTGATTACCTCAGTGACCTCCACTCCAGTGATGGGCAGACCCCCACCCAAACCCCCAGGGTCTTCCTCCTCCATGCAGGAGGTGAGATTGAGGAGGTCCTTAAAGTATTACTTCCACCTCCCGACGACATCCCCATTTGATGTAAGCAGCTCCCCATCTCCACTACAAAAAGTGTTTGTGGAGAACTGCTTCCCTCTCCTAAGGCCTCGGTGCCTCTTTGAGCCCAACCGATAATCACTCTTCCACCCTCACCAAACTCCTTCCACTCCCGAGATTTTGCATCTGCAACAGCTTTGGCTGCATCACGTTTGGCCTACCGGTACCTGTCTGCTGCCTCAGGAGTCCCACAGGCCATTAAGACCCGATAGGCCTCCTTTTTCAGCTGGTCGGCCCTCATCACAACAGATGTCCACCACTGGGTTCTGCAGTTACTTCCATGACAAGCACCGACGACCTTCCTGCCACAGCTATGGGCTACCACAGGGGTGGCGAACAAGTTAGACACAAAGAGCCAAAATTTTTAACTGTGAGAGTCAAAAGAGCCACACCACGTGCTGACCTGCCAAGACACACACACACACACACACACACACACAAATAAAATTAAAACCCTATATTTTTCTAATTACACACTCCTCTCCTTACAACACAACAGCAATAATTGAACTTGTTCATTTCATTTCCACCCTCAACATACACATCAAATGTAGCTTAGCCAGAGCACAGCAACTACCGTGGAGGTCAGAACCCCACCCCACCCCCACACACCCACATACACACAGGCACCTCTCTCTCTTTCTTCCTTGCTCTGACACACATAACTACTGAACACACTTCAAATACATAGATATGGGCTGTATAATATAAATTGATGAATATTAAAATATACACGCAATCATGTTGAGTCAGGTGTACAGTACTCGCCTTTGATGTATGGTTTTTTAGCATGGGCAATGTTTCATGCCATTTCATAGGATGCAAGTGTCACAGCTTCTCCATGCTTGGTCAATTGCTGAAATATCTGTGACTGTCTTTTTACTTGGCTTTCAAGGTGCTCAATTTTTTGCGTGTGTACTTCACTACCTTTGGGGAATTCCGTGTTAATATTAGCATGGAGTGTGATAAAATGATGCTGAAGATTTGAAGCCTTGAAATGTGATATCGTGGTACTGCATAATAAACAGATCGATTTGCCATTCTGTTCAATAAAAAAGTAAGCCTCTTCCCATTCTTCCAGAAATGTCCTGTGTTCAACTTCATATTTTCGTTTCGCTTTGCATTTTGCCATTTTGACAAAGAGGGTAAGCCTGCATGCAAAGAAAATGTTTACTTAATTTCCCAGCATTAGACGTCATCCACGCAGATGATTGGCAGTCAGACACGTGTCTGACACGGCATAAAGAACGCTCAATCTTTCAGAATTATTTAAAAATGTTATTTATTTGTTTTTAATAACCTCTTATGGATTTTAGTGTGTTTTAAGATAAAAAAAAAACAAAACATATAACGAGGCAAAGAGCCACAGTATATAGAAATATGATAAGAGGCAAAGAGCCACATTCTTATTAATCGAGAGCCGCGTGTTTGCCACCCCTGGGCTACCGCCTCAGCAATGGAGGCACGAAACATGGCCCATTCGGATTCCATGTCACCCGCCTCCTCTAGGACGTGGTTGTAGCTCTTCCGGAGGTGAGCGTTAAAGACCTCTCATACAGGGGACTCCAGCAAACGTTCCCAGCAGACCCTAATTACCTGCTTAGGTCTGCCAGGTCTGGAAGGCAGCCTTCCCCACCATCGAAGACAGCTCACCCCCTGGTGGTGATCGGTTGACAGCTCAGCTCCCCTCTTCACCCGAGTGTCCAGAACATGTGGCCGCAAATCTGGTGACACGACTACAAAGTCGACCATTGAACTGCGACCTAGGGTGTCATGGTGCCAAGTGCACTTGTGGGCACCCTTATGTTCGAAAATGGTGTTTGTGATAGACAAACTGTGATGAGCACAGAAGTCAAACAACGAAACACCATTCGGGTTCAGACTGGAGAGGCTGTACCTACAGATCACACTGTCGTTGCCCACATAAGCGTTTAATTCTCTCAAGACAACAATTGAGTCTCCCAAGGGAGCGTTCTCCAAACCGAGATGGGGGGGGGCAGGACAAGGATGCCCACACTGACTCGCTGCCTCTCCCATCAGCAACTGCAGAATGGAATAAGGTCCAGCCTCTCTCGAGATGGGTGGTTCCAGAGCCCAAGCTATGCATTGAGGTGAGCCTGACTATATCTAGTCGGTATCTCTCCATATCACACAACAGCTCAGGCTCTTTCACCACCAGAGAGGTGACATTCCATTTCCCAAGAGTCAAAATCAGTAACCAAGGATCGGTCCTTGGTTTGTAATTTTCATCATAGGTACACATCAAGCTTGAGAGACAGAATGTAAAAAAAAAAAAATCAGGAAATCACATTGTATGATTTTTAAACAATTTATTTGTGAAAATGGGAGGCCAGTATTGGGCAGCTAGAAAACAAACATTATTTCGGCTCCCACTCGTTAACAGTATGAATGACACCTGTTTGAACTGATTAGATGCATAAGAGAGACCTTCAAAAGTGCACACACCTTCAAACTGTCAGACTGCAGTCTTCAGCATGACCAAGACCAGAGAGCTTCCCAAAGACACCAGAGATAAAATTGTACAACTGCACAAAGCTGGGATGAGCCAAACTGCAATTGGTAAACAACTTTTGTCAGAAAAGATCAACAATTGGAAACATTAGAAAATGGAAGAAATATAACATCACTGACAACCTCCCTAGGAGTGGCGCTCCATGCAAGATCTCACCTCGTGGGGTTCCAAGGATCCTGAGAACAGTGAGTAATCAGCCCAAAACTACATGGCAGGAACTGGTCAATGATTTGAAGACGGCAGGAAATACCTTCACAAAGATGACAATAACTAACACACTACGTTGTCATGAGATGAAATCCTGCATTGCCCGAAAGGTTCCCCTACTAAACAAAAAACATGTAAAGCCCCGTCTGAAATATGCTAAAGACCATCTGGACGATCCAGAGGAGGATTGGGAGAATGTGATGTGGTCAGATGAGACCAAAATTGAACTTTTTGGTTTAAACAGCACTCGCCGTGTTTGGAGGAAGAAGAATGCGGAGTTGCATCCCAAGAACACTATACCTACTGTGAAGCATGGGGGTGGACACATCATGCTTTGGGGAGGCTTTTCTGCAAAAGGGACAGGGAGACTGCACGGTATTAATGGCAACATGAATGGGCCCATGTATTGTGACATTTTGGGTAAAAACCTCCTTCCCTCGGTCAGAGCATTAAAGATGAAACATGGCTGGGTCTTCCAGCATGATAACGATCCAAAGCACACAGCCAAGAAAACCAAGGAGTGGCTCCGTAAAAAGCATATCAAGGTTCTGGAGTGGCCTAAGCCAGTCTCCAGACCTCAACCCAATCGAAAACCTGTGGAGGGATTGAAACTTCCAGTTACCAAATGACAGCCCTCAAACATCACAGCTCTAGAGAAGATCTGTGCAGAGGAGTGGGCCAAAATACCAACTTAAGTGTGTGTAGACATGGTCAAGAACTACAGGAATTGTTTGACCGCTGTCATTGCCAACCAAGGCTACATTACAAAGTATTAAAAGTATCTTTTTCTGGCTGCCCAATACTTATTGGCCTCCCATTTTCACAAATAAATTGTTTAAAAATCATACAATGTGATTTCCTGAATTTTTTTTATATTCTGTCTCTCAAGCTTGATGTGTACCTATGATGAAAATTACAAACCTCTCTTATCTTTTTAAATGGGTGAACTTGCACATTTTTACATTGCCCAATACTTATTGGCCCCACTGTAGCTCCTAGGATCATTAGCTCACGCAAACCCCTCCACCATGATAAGGTGGCGATTCAAGAAGGGTTTCTTTTATAAACTAATTTAATTTGTATTACTTTTATACACTATCTCTGTTACTCATGTCAGGAATCTCTGGACCTGCTCAGACACTGAGCATACTGCACTAATGCACCGACTTTCATACTCATGCCACAAATTCTTGCATACTGGCTGTGTCAGAGGTCCAGAACACTGCGCTATCAAGGATAGCATGACTTTTAAAGCAAGGCTGAATACAGTGTGGTGGTGGGAAATCTATTTTTTATTGAACATGAGATCGAATACAACCCAGCAGCGGATATGATGGGTCATATGGAGGCGGTGGACTCGGGTAGCAAGGCTAATCATGCTGCGCCTTATTTTTTGTGCTATTGAAAACATTAAGGTTTATTGTTGACTGCCTGCCTTGTCCGGTCTCCTTAAGTCAATGCGCCAGAGTGTATATTCATTACATCTCTAAAAAAAATGAATATTAGAGTTTACTCTTAACAACTGATTTAATTTAACAATAGGTGTATGCAGTGTTTCCAGCATATTATGCACAACACATTTTGATTTCAATTTTTCAAAGTGTGCCCATCAGTTAAGGCTCATTTATATTATAAATATCCAGGGATACTAATGTCCATGTTATATAAAATAAATGAAAAGATATGTATAACAATACATTTAATGGTCCCTCCCCTAAGGCTGCTTTCACACCTGACTTGACTCCTGAGTTGTTTTTTTCCCCCTCAACTACCAACACTTATGAGAAGTGTTTGCGAGGTGGGCAGATTACAGCCACACATTTAAAAAGAGCTGCCTGTGGTTTTACTGGGTTACAGTCAGGCTGGGAAATGTAACAAATAAAGTAAATACCACCATCAGTGGTGAGTGCACTTGCACGTCAAAGAAAATATTGATGTTAGTCGATGGTTTTTCTTCTTGAGGAGAAATACACTTTTGATTCCACTGAAAGGACAGGAAGGTTATGGCTGTTTCTTTACTGAAAATAATTACAAACATCCTCAGACCTCCTCTTCTAGGCAATGCCCAAATATTGATATTATAACATACAGTGGTACCTCACTTTACGAAATTAATCCATTCCAGTGCCTTTATCGTAACCTGCATTTTTCATAAGTTGAACCGCATTTTACATGTAAAACATGTGATTCGTTCCAATGCTCCCAATGCTACCCCATAAACCCTTTAAAAATTATAAAACTACACCAATTTTATATGAAATATGCATGAAATATGTATTAAAAGTAAAAGAAAATTATTTACTTTTTTTAAATCTCTCGAAACTACCCATGCGACGCTTTAAAGTTGCTGGTCTGAAGAACCCTCACCCCCACCCCACCCTCCTTCATGAAGTCCTTAAATATGGCGGTTGCTTTTTCCGAAATAATCGCCTCCGTCACTGTATCTCCGCTTTTAAGGTCTCCTTCTGCTTCAATATCATCCCAATTGTAGAGCGGTTTCGGCCATACTCCTTTGCGATTTCGCTCAACCACATCCCACTTTCGTATTTTTTTTTTTATCTCCTGCTTCACTTCGATTGATAACGGAGCTCGCTTCTTCTTTACAGTGTCACTGGGAATCACTTTCTTGGGGTCCATTATGGATAATGAAATATAATGCTGCTATGATCACTCTCAAAAAACTCACGAGCCAACAGTCCTGTTCAACTCTCCTTCATGCGTTTGACAAACAGGAAGTATGGACACAGAAAGTATGGGTGCAGTTCAGCTCGCTCCTGGCCAATGGGAGGCCAGCGGGGCGGGATGTTGGGAAACAGCCAATGAGAGAGCAACTCGTGCATTGTTTGAATTTTTGAATGGCGCGTTTGGTGCTTTTCGTAAGAAGAGGTTGTTTTATATACAGAAGGCGAAAATTTAGGAAAATGTTTTTCGTAACCTGGATTTTTCGTATTCAGAAGTTTTCGTAAGTAGAGGGCGGACTGTATAAGTTCACAGTTTAAACTGGGACCGTCACAAACACTGACACTGGAGGCTCCTTCCTTTTATATCCCTCTATGAAAAGCTTAATAATCAGGCACAGTATTTTCTTTTTATTAAAATGGAACTGTGCACGTGGTTGCTATTACCATAGAAACAATTGAGAAGAGTGTATTAACATACATCTGTGATATCTGTCAGTGCTGCTGTTTTGACCAATCAGAATAAAGTCTCAGTTTCAGATTTATTGATGAAACCTGTGTTGTTCATTCACTGTCATCTGTTGGATATAACTGAGAAATTTAAATCTGGAACCAGAATTTTCAGGGAAATGGTGGTGGTGTTTCTGCATGAAGTTTGTATATTCTCCATATGCTTGCATGTGTGTTGCCTTGACATTGGTTTCCTCAAACAGTCCAAAGATTGTGAGTGAGTGTATCAGAGGGTGAGTGAGTGAGCGTGTGAGTGAGCGTGTGAGTGAGCGTGTGAGTGAGCGTGTGAGTGAGCGTGTGAGTGAGCGTGTGAGTGAGCGTGCGAGCGTGCGTGCGAGCGTGCGTGCGAGCGTGCGTGCGAGCGTGCGTGCGAGTGTGCGAGCGAGGGACTGACTGTGTGACTGAGTATAGAAGTGTTTGAATGTGTGAGTGTGTGTATGTGAGTGAGTGAGCTTGAGTGTGTGAATGGGTGAGTGAGTGAGTGAATGAGCGAGTGTGTGAGTGAGTGTGTGTGTGGGGGGGTGAGTGTGTGTGAGTAAGTGAATCATTGATTGAGTGAGGAAGTGTGTGATAATGAGTGTGTGAGTCATAGAGTGTGTGTGTGAATCATTGAGAGAGAGAGAGAGAGAGAGAGAGAGAGAGAGAGAGAGAGAGTGAGTGTGTGCGAGTGAATGAGTGAGTGTGTGAGTGATTGCTGATGTGAATGTGTCAGTAAGTGTGTGAGTGACTGACTGAGTGAGTGAGTGAGTGTGTGGGTGAATGCGTGTCAGAGAGTGAGTGTGTGGTTGAGTGAGTGTGTGAGTGTGAGTATATGTGTGAATGAGTGAATGAGTATGCATGTGTGAGTTAGTGAGTGAGTGGACAGACCACCTGATCATCTCAAAGATGAACCTTCAAACTCAGCCTAGGAGGAGACCACAGGGCCAGAAAGTCGCAAAGAAATTAAATGTCATGAAACTGAAAGACCCAAAAAAGGCTCATGACTTTCAGGAACACATATACAGCCAACTGGCAGACCTCTAGCCCAACCAATCATGTATCGAAGATCAGTGGGCAACCTTCAGGGATGCTACTTATTCTGCTGCCCTACAGTGCTTAGGCTCAATCACCAGAAACCACCAGGACTAGTTCGATGAAAATGACCCAGCAATTCAGGAGCTCCTAGTGAAGAAGCACCACCTTCTGCAGGCCCATCAGAATGACCCTACCAGCACGATAAAAAAGCAGCATACACAAACATCCGCAGCACAGTACAAACAAAACTACGCCATATGCAAGACTCCTGGCATAGTGCTAAGGCCGACGAGATCCAAAACTTTGCTGACATGCATGACACGAAGAGGTTCTATGACGCCCCGAAGGCAGTTTATGGACCTCGGTCCTCTGCGTCATGCCCGCACCTTCGTGCTGATGGTTTTACCCTTCTGACAGAAAAGATGATGATCCTAGAGAGATGGGCAGAACACTTCAACAGCGCGCTTAACCGGCCAGCCCAAATCAACGATGAAGCCATCGCCCGCCTCCCACAAGTGCCCACAAATCAAGAGCTTGACGTTCCCCCTTCAGCAAAGGAAGTCAGCAGTTATAAGGCAGCTGTCCACTGGGAAAGCTCCAGACTCTGATGCCATTCCTGCAGAAGTATACAAGACAGGCTGTCCAGCCATACCTAACCAGCTCACCGGCCTGTATCAGAATATGTGGAGCAAGGAACAGCTGCCTCAGGAGTTCAGAGATGCTATAATTATTCTTATATATAAAATATATAAGCAGAAAGGAACTCGACAGTCCTGCGACAACCACAGAGGGATCTCACTGCTGTCCATAGCAGGCAAAATCCTGGCTCAAGTCCTTCTCAACCGCTTGCTGGAACATCTGGAGCAGGGTCTCCTCCCTGAAAGCCAATGCGGCTTCCGCGCAGGTTGTGGGACCACTGACATGATCTTTGCGGCTCGCCAGCTCCAGGAGAAATGCACTGAGCAGTACCAAGATCTCTTCACAACTTTTGTTGATCTGACCAAGGCCTTTGACAATGTCAGTCGAGAGGGACTCTGGAAAATCATGGGAAAATTTGGCTGTCCCCGCAAGTTCAGCACAATTGTCCGCCAGTTCCATGACGGAATGACAGCCAGACTTCTTGTCTGTCTGTCTGTCTGTCTTCCTTTCGGCTTTTTCCCTTTCACTCGGGAGTCGCCACAGCGAATCATCTTATTCGCACATTTGATTTGGCAGAGGTTTTTATGTCGGATGCCCTTCCTGTCACAACCCTTTTAGCAAGGGACAGAAACACACTGACGACTTTGCAGCCTACTCTTTACGAAAGTCAGCAATGGTTCTTTTACATGCCTCTCACCATAGACAGTGAGAGACATGGCCTGCCTTTGATAACCCAGTTAGCTGCACTGGGGGGGACAGTGACAACCCTGTGGAGAGTGGGACTCGAACCCCTAACCTTTGGATCAGCGATCCAGCGCCCTATACCACTAGACCACCACTGCCCCTCATTCCCAGAGTTATTGATGACGGAAAATTCTCCGAGGCCTTCCCAGTGACTAATGGAGTTAAGCAGGGCTGTGTCCTAGCTCCAACGCTGTTCAGCATGATGTTTTCAGCAATGCTCTCAGACGCCTTCAGAAACTATGAGACCGGCATTGGCATCAGGTACAGGTCTGATGGAAAGCTATTCAACCCTCAGGCATCTACAAGCGGTCACAAAGGTGAAAAAACTGTCCTCAGAGACTTCTTATTTGCTGACGACTGTGCCCTCAATTCCAGTGATGAGCAAGGGATGCAGCTGCAGATGGATAAGTTTTCCTTGGCCTATAAAAATTTCGGCCTTACCGTTAGCACTAAGAAGACCAAAGTGATGTTCCAGCCAGCTCCAGGGAACCAGTATCGTGAGCCACAGATACAGGTAAATGGACAGACTCTTCAGGCAGTGGAGAAATTTATCTACTTGGGCAGCACTCTTTCCCGTAGTGCGACCATTGATGCCGAGGTCAACAACAGAATCGCCAAAGCAAGTAACGCCTTCGGAAGAATCAGGAAAAATGTCTGGGAGAGGAGAGGGTTCAGCATTACAACAAAGCTGAAAGTCTACCATGTAATCGTCTTTGCCACATAACTTTATGGATGTGAAACTTGGACACTATATAGAAGGCACGAGCGGCAGATTAACCACTTCCACCTGAAGTGTCTTCACAGCCTCCTTCACATCCACTGGCAAGACAAAGTACCTGACACAGAGGTTCTGAAGCAGGCAGATATTCCAAGTGCCACCACCACCATGCATAAGATTCAGTTGAGATGGGCAGGTCATGTCTCCCGCATGTCAGATGACCACATCTCGAAACAGCTCTTCTACGTAGAACTCACTGAAGGGAAGCGCAAGGCTGGAGGGCAGAAGAAACGTTTCAAGGACAATCTGATGGTCAACCTCAAAGCCTTTTCAATCATGGGAGAGGCTTGCTATCAACCGCTCTTCCTGGCGCTGCGTAATTTCGTCAGGAGCCCAAAGAGTGTCCAGCAAGCTGAACAGAAACGCTAGCTGCGGAAGGACAGAGCAGCTAGAACCAGAACACAGCTCCTACCCACTCTTGCCTTACTTGTGGGAGAGGCTTTCTTGCCAGGATTGGGCTTGTCAGTCATATCCGGTCACATAAGTCCGGCTCGAATACCTAAATGATGCCTGTGGTCCTACTCGAAGATGAGTGATGAACGAACGAAGTGTGTGTGTGTGTGTGTGTGTGTGTGTGTGTGTGTGTGTGTGAGAGAGAATTAGTGTGTGACTCTGTGTGTTTACGTGTGTGTGTGTGTGTGTGTGTGTGTGTGTGTGTGTGTGTGTGTGTGTGTGTGTGTGTGTTTGTGTGTGTTTGTGGTGTGTATGCAAGTGTGTGCATGTTATAAGCATGTATGTCTGTAGAATTATGTGTTAAGTGTGTAAGTGTGTGTGCGTGGGCATGTGTCCGTGTCTATAAGTGTGTGTGTGTGTGTGTGTGTGTGTGTGTGTGTATGTAAGTATGTATGTGTGTGTGTGTGTGTGTGTGTGTGCAAGTGCGTGTACATGTGTCAACATTCTGCTGAACAAAACCAGACATGGCTGAAGAGATGATCCAGGCATGTTTGACATGGAGCGAGACGCTCAGGATCTTGGAGAGAAAAGAGAAATCAGAAGAGAATAAGAGAAAAAGAAGACAATAATGAAGGAGGTGTGACGTGTGAGAGACGGAAGAGGGTCATTTTCTTTTCTCCGTCAAGTTTCACTTTCTTCCACAGGCTTGTTGCAGTTATGAACATTTATGAACATCATGTGACACTCATTCCGTTGTTTTCTTCTGTTGAAGCTAATATTGTGTTGTTGCACAACAAAGTAAAACACTGTAGTGCTTCTCATCACCTCAGGTTTCAGTACTGTTTTCTGATTTATTGCCTCTCACGACTTCATGGTGTATATTTGTATTATTTCAGTGTGCACACACTTGATAGAGATTGAGGGAAAATACACAGAGATTAAACATTAGAAAGATTAAGACAGAGGATAGGTGTAGGCGGACTTTGTAAAGTTTTCAAAGAGTACTGGCATCTGTTTAGTGTGTTGTGGAATTTTATTATTTATTATTTGGGAGCAACTGTGGCCTACTGATTAACGAAGCAGCTTTGGGACTGAAAGGTTGCTGGTTCGAACCTCGAACGAGCAGAAAAAGTGAGTGTGTGTGTGTGTGTGTGTGTGTGTGTGTGCTCACTGTTTGTGTGTGTGTGTGTGTGTGTGTGTGTGTGTGTGTGTTTGTATGTGCTGTTGTATTGTGTGTATTCACTTCATGGATGTGGTGAAGGACGACATGAAGGCAGTTGGTGTAAGAGAACAAGATGCAGAGGATAGGGTGAGATGGAGGCAGATGATTCGCTGTGGCGACCCCTGAAGGGAACAGCCAAAAGAAAAGAAGTGTGTGCGCGCTCACTGTTTGTGTGTGTGTGTGTTTGTTCACTGTTTACGTGTGTGTGTGTGTGTGTGTGTGTGTGTGTGTGTGTGTGTGTGTGTACACGTGTGTGCTCATTGTTTCGATGCGTGTGTGCTCACTTTGGATGGGTTAAATTCACAGCCAATGATTTTGCTTGTGGGATTAATACAGTACAGTAGGCCGTCATTATTTGCGGGGGTTTGGTTCCGGCCCCTCTCGCGAATGAAGATAATCTATGAGTTCTGTACCCGGAAATAAAACCCTTCTTCTTCTTCTTCTTCTTTGACTTTTGGCTGCTCCCTTCAGGGGTCGCCACAGCAAATCATCCGCCTCCACCTCACCCTGTCCTCCGCATCTTCTTTTCTGACTACAACGACCTTCATGTCTTCCTTCACCACATCCATAAATCTCTTCTTTGGTCTTCCTCGAGGCCTTCTGCCTGGTAGTACCAACCTCAGCATCCTACTGCCAATATACTCACTATCCCTCCTCTGTACATGTCCAAACCATCTCAATCCAGCCTCTCTGACTTTATATCCACAACATCTTACATGTGCTGTCCCTGTGATGTACTCATTCCTGATCCTATCCATCCTCGTTACTCCCAAAGAGAACCTTAACATTTTCATCTCTGCTACCTCCAGCTCTGCCTCCTGTCTTTTCCTCAGCGCAACTGTTTCTAAACCATACAACATTGCTGGCCTCATCACCGTCTTGTACACTTTTCCTTTCATTTTTGCCGATACCTTCCTATCACACATCACACCGGACACTTTTCTGCAACCAATCCAACCTGCCTGCACACGTTTCTTCATTTTTTTTTTTTCCACACTCGCCATTGCTCTAGATTGTTGAGCCTAAGTACTTGAAATTCTCCACCTTCTTTATCTCTGCTCCCTGTAGCCTCACCGTTCCTCTTGGGTCCTTGTCGTTCACACACATGTCTTCTGTTTTACTGAGACTAACCTTCATTCCTCTCCTTTCCAGGGCATACTTCCACCTCTTTAGATTTTCCTACACTTGTTCTCTGCTCTCGCTACAGATCACAATGTCATCTGCAAACATAGTCCATGGAGATTCTTGCCTAACCTCGTCTGTCAGCCTGTCCATCACCATAGCAAACAAGAAGGGGCTCAGAGCTGACCCTTGATGGAGTTCCACCTCCACCTTGAACTCTTCTGTCACACCGACAGCACACTTCACCACTGTCTTACATCTTTCATACATGTCCCGCACCACTCTAACATACTTCTCTGCCACTCCAGACTTCCTCAAGCAATACCACAGTTCTTCTCTTGGCACCCTGTCATATGCTTTCTCCAGATCCACAAAGGCACAATGCAGCTCCTGCTGACCCTCCCTGTACTTCTCCATTAACATCCTCAAAGCAAACACTGCATCTGTGGTGCTCTTTCTTGGCATGAAACCAAACTGTTGTTCACAAATGCTGACCTCTGTCCTCAATCTAGCTTCCACTATTCTTTCCCATAACTTCATTGTATGGCTCATCAACTTTATCCCTCTGTAGTTGCTACAACTCTGCACATCTCCCTTGTTTTTAAAAATGGGCACAAGCACACTTCTTCATTCCTCCGGCATCCTCTCACTCTCTAAGACCTTGTTGAATGTTCTTGTCAGAAAATCTACTGCTATCTCCCCTAGACACTTTCATACCTCCATGGGCATGTCATCAGGACCAACTGCCTTTCAACTCTTCATCCTCTTCAGTGCCCTCCTCACTTCACCCTTACTTATCTTTGCTACTTCCTGGTCTTCAACAGTCACCGCTTATACTCTTTTTTTTTTTTCTCTCTCATTTTCCTCATTCATCAGCTCTTCAAAGTACTCTTTCGCTCTTCCCAGCACGCTTCTGCCATCAGTCAATACATTTCCCTCTCTGTCCTTAATCATTCTAACTTGCTGCACGTGCTTCCCATCTTTATTTCTCTGCTGTGCCAACCTGTATAAATTATTTTCTCCCTCTTTACTGTCCAACCTAGCATACAAGTCATCATACGCCCTCTGTTTAGCCTTTGACACTGCTACCTTCGCCTTACGCTGTATCTCCCTGTACTCCTGTTTACTCTCTTCGGTCCTCTCAATGTCCCACTTCTTCTTAGCTAACCGCTTCTTTTGTACACACTCCTACACTTCCTCATTCCACCACCAAGTCTCCTTATCTACTGTCCTTCCAGAGGACACGCCAAGTATTCTCCTATCTGTCTCCCTGATTACATTATCTGTAGTTGTCCAGTCATCTGGAAGCACTTCCTGACCACCCAAAGTCTGTTTCAACTCCTCCTTGAAGACAACACGACACTTTTCCTTTTTCAGCTTCCACCACTTTGTCTTCTGCTCTGCCTTTGCCTTCTTCACCTTTCTTACCATCGGCATCATCATGCACACCATCATCCTATGCTGTTTGGCAACACTCTCACACAGTCCTCGAGAGATCTAGCTTCCTCATGACCTTCATAAGATTAAGACCCTAAGACTTTACCGTAACGATACATGAGGTGCACTTTGATATCACAAAGACATAAGGACCAAAAAATGCTTCCTTTTAACCCCTTATTATCCGTTCATGGAATCAGGCGTTTTACATGTATCACCCATGCAAGAGGTGAGGTGGAGGGACAAATTCCAATTTGGCAACACCGTGCACATCAAAGCAGTGCTGTGCTTGATTTTGGTGTGGCAATTTTTGAGTGAATTAACTCTGATGAACTGGTTTTGCTGATTTTAGTGCAATAACTGAATATTGAATGTTTTCATGCATGGATTACTCAACTTCAGAACACTTTGTGCAATCCATGGTGGCCCCACCTGTTGCGGCGAATTTACTTTGGCGATCAGATGATAAAAATCGACATATATTGTGTGATAAGTGAAGATGTTTCAAGTAAGAAACAAAAAGGTGAGTCTAACACGGCAGAATATGTGATAAAACCAGACTTTGTGAAATCATCAGATCCTCTCTTCACAAAGGAGGACCTGAGTCTAGCGAATGTTATGCTCGCCATTAAAGAGCTTTCTAAAAATGTGGATAATCGTTTTGAACAGCTCGAAGAAAAATGATGTGTGAAATGAAATTAATATTCTCGGAAATCGAGAAAGTGAAGAGTGACGTGTCAGACAAGATGGCCGACGTAAATAAGGCAATAGGTTCAGTGAAAGAGGAGCAAGTCAAAGTGAGTGAAGACATCTCTAAGCTGAGCGAGGAAGAGGAGAAGTGGACTCGGGAACAAAGTAAGATCAATGAAAATCTTCAAATGAACATTGATAAACTGAACGATTCCAATAAGACTTCATATTCAAGTGTGGTGCAGTCTGGGGTGATACAGTTCAATATTGTTTTGAAGAATGAAAGGGGCAGTGGTGGTCTAGTGGTATAGGGCGCTGGATCGCTGATCCAAAGGTTGGGTGTTCGAGTCCCACTCTCCACAAGGTTGTCACTGTCCCCCCAGTGCAGCTAACTGGGTTATCAAAGGCGGGCCATGTCTCTCACTGTCTATGGTGAGAGGCATGTAAAAGAACCATTGCTGACTTTCGTAAAGAGTAGGCTGCAAAGTCGTCAGCATGTTTCTGTCCCTTGCTAAAAAAAAAGGGTTGTGACAGGAAGGGCATCCGACGTAAAAACCTCTGCCAAATCAAACGTGCGAATCAGATGATTCGCTGTGGCGACTCCCAAGTAAAAGGGAAAAAGCCGAAAGGAAGACAATTGTTTTGAAGAATGTGTTGGAGTCTGACAGAGAATGTGAAGTCTAAAGTACAGACGCTCCCCGACTTACGTTTTTAATTGGTTCCAGACGGTCGAATGTAAGTTGAAAGTGAACGTAAGTTGTTACAGTGATGTATGACGTGTGATGTATGATGCTCATACTGTACTATACATCCATAAATGACCGTATCTCATAAAACACCCCTAAATCAATTATAAATATAACATTGTAAAATAATGTCAAATATATCAAATAATATCAACATTAATTTCAAATAAATTAAATTCAAGCAAAATAATTTCAAATTGATAAATTTTAATCAAATTCACTCATCAATATCAAATACAGTATCAAATATAACCTTTAACATTCTCTATGATGCGATCATTCTGCTTGTAAATGGTTCCGATGGTCACATGACATGAAGCTGAGCTGAATCACATGACACGAAGCTGAGCCGACTCACTTTACATGAAGCTTAAAACAGCCAATCAATGCTTACAATATGTGAGGCGCTCAATACCGAAAGTAGTGCACTTGCTGAAAGTAGTTTACTTGCTTGAAACAAAGCGCGGGGTATGCGGACTTCTGGCTTTCAAGTGAACAAGGGCTTCGTTGAACACGTTTAGTACTGAGCCTGCACTGTGTATCACCAGCAGAGCAGAGAGTTCTTTCTTTCCTGGATTTGGGTTTTCATATTACAACGCTCTTTGTCTAACTGAGTATGCATACGGTAGATTGTGCCAATCCGAGCAGATAGTTAATTCAACTCTGTGTATGAGACTTGTACCCATGCTAGTAGGCTTACGCTTCTGACCAACCATATTTGCTTTGGGTTACAAAAGTCCGCAAAATAGTATAAACACAAAGATCACAGAGATGATGTCTTAACACAAGAGTAACACGCTATATATCTATATATCTATCTATCTATCTATATATATATATATATATATATATAATATATATATATATATATATGTATATATAATATACAGTGGTATGAAAAAGTATCTGAACCTTTTGGAATTTCTCACATTTCTGCATAAAATCACCATCAAATGTGATCTGATCTTTGTCAAAATCACACACATGAAAAAACAGTGTCTGCTTTAACTAAAACCACCCAAACATTTATAGGTTTTCATATTTTAAATGAGGATGGCATGCAAACAATGACAGAAGGGGGGGGGGGGATAAGTAACTGAACCCTCTGCCTAAGGAGACTTAAAGAGCGATTGAAACCAATTTTTACCAAACAATTTAAGTCAGGTGTGTGCCCAGTAACTGATGAGTGGCTTAAAGCTGCCCTGCCCACTATAAAACACACACCTGGTAAGAATTGTCTTGATGAGAAGCATTGTCTGATGTGCACCATGGCCTGCTCAAAAGAGCTGTCTGATGACCTGCAATCAAGAATTGTTGATTTGTATAAAGCTGGGAAAGGATACAAAACCATCTCTAAAAGTCTGGATGTTCATCAATCGACAGTCAGAGAAGTTGTATACAAATGGAGAGAGTTTGGCACTGTTGCTTCTCTCCCAAGGAGTGGCCGTCCACCAAAAATGATGCCAAGAGTTCAGCGCAGAATACTCAGAGAGGTAAAAAAAAAAAACCTTAGAGTGTCTGCTAAAGACTTACAGAAATCACTGGCACAGTCCAATATCAATGTGCACACATCAACGATATGTAAACAAATGGCCAAGAATGGTGTTCATGGGAGGACTCCAAGGAGGAAGCCACTGCTGTCTAAAAAAAACATTGTTGCTCGTTTAATGTTCGCAAAGAGGCACTTGGACACTCCACAGAAGTTTTGGCAAAATATTTTATGGACTGATAAAAGTTGAATTGTTTGGGAGGAACACACAACGTCATGTGTGGAGGAAAAATGGAACAGCTCACCAACATCAACACCTCATCCCCACCGTGAAGCATGGTGGAGGGTGCATCATGGTTTGGGGCTGTTTTGCTGCCTCGGGGCCTGGACAACTTGCAATCATCAATGGAAAAATGAATTCAAAAGTTTATCAGGATGTTTTGCAGAGAAAATCTGAGGCCATCTGTCAGACAGTTGAAGCTAAAAAGAGGATAGATGCTGCAACAAGACAATGATCCAAAACACAGAAGTAAATCAACTTCAGAATGGTTTCAGAAGAACAAAATACACTTTCTGGAGTGGCCAAGTCAAAATCCAGACTTGAACCCCATTGAGATGCTGTGGCATGACCTCAAGACAGCGATTCATGCCAGACATTCCAGGAATCTGACTGAACTACAGCAGTTTTGTAAAGAAGAATGGGCCATGATTAGTCCTGATCGATGTGCCAGACTGATCTGCAGCTACAGGAAGCGTCTAGTTGAAGTTAGTGCTGCCAAAGGGGGGGCACAAAATATTAAATGTGATGGTTCAGTTACTTATTCCTCCCCCTTCTGTCATTGTTTGCATGCTATCCTCATTAAAATATGAAATCCTATAAATGTTTGGGTGGTTTTAGTTAAAGCAGACAATGTTTTTTCAAGTATTTGATTTTGACAAAGATCACATCACATTTGATGGTGATTTTATGCAGAAATGTGAGAAATTCTAAAAGGTTCAGATACACACACACACACACACAGTGGTATGAAAAAGTATATATATATATATATATATATATATATGTGTGTGTGTGTGTGTATAAACTGAGCTGGGAAGAAGGAGGGGCATGTTCAGTCTGTCATTTGTACACAATGTGCGCAGTGTCATTATGTCAGCGTACTACGTAGGTACGTCTAAATTTAAAATTTGACTTTTCTTTGGAAAAAAAAAAACGTTAAAGTGAAAAAACGTAAAACGGATGAACGTAAGTCGGGGAGCGTCTGTAAGTAGCATTATCAAGGAAGGGTTAAAGCTCAGAAACATTGACAGAGGTTTTAAACATCGATCCATGATGCTACGCTACTCAAAGCTTGATTAGCGTCTTTATAATCAGCAGCTTGTGGTTGTTATTGCTTCGTGCCTAGTCTGCATCATCAGCAGGTATCTCAGGGTCTTTAGCGTTTCGCCCCAAAACCTGTACGCTTCACCTGAGTGGGGCAGCAAAGACAAAAGACTGTCTTCACCTGCAGGCTGGCTTCTGGTTGATTGTAGAGGTCTTCTAACGTGCGTCCACACACTACTCTCTTGGCTTGTAACTAACTGTGGTCCAATTCTCTCTCCTCTTGATCCACAGCCACCTTGAGCATGTCTCTGCTGAAGCAGCTATGGTCTTTATCGCCTTCTTTGTGGTGGTAGGGGTAAGACCTATCTTGTGCAGGAAGTTTCTTGTAGATGTTGCAACAAAACCCCTGCATCCAACCTCTATTGGCATCAGGCTTGCTTTCCACCCTTTCATACAAGCTTCATCTACCAAGTCCTGGTATTTTGCCGCTTTCAGTTCGTGTGAGATGTCAAGTCTATCCTCCCAGGGAACTGTAAGCTCGATTATGTGGATGGCTTTCATTTCCCGGGATAATAGCAGCATATCTGGGCGCACCTCAGTAACTGCTATATCTTCTGGAAATTTCAACTTCCTCTGCACATCCACAAGAAGCTGCCAGTCAGAGACTGGAGACAGGACTGAGCCTCTAGTTGCGGGCTTGCTCGGCTTGGTCTTCATCTCTCCTTCTTTCAGGAATTGGATGGGTTTTCCTGTATCCTGGATACTTTGATGGTTGACTTATTAGTGTCATGCCTCCATCGGTACCTCCCCTCTCCCAGAGCCTTAGGACATGCTGAGAGGATGTGATTCAGGGAGCAGTTGTTTCCTTTACACAGAGAGCATGAGGCGTCCTCCTCTTTTCCCCAAATCCGCAAGTTCGAAGGTGTAGGAAGCAGGTCTGACACAGCACGTAGTAGGAAGCTGAGCTGACCTTGATCAGTATTCCACAGTTCCTTCCATGTGAATGGGCGCTGGATGGCTGATTCCCATTTGGTCCAGCTGCCTTGGCTTCCTAACCCCACTGCTCTGACAAACCTGGTGTATTCCGCTTCTTTTCTAGTTTGTTGCACAATCATACCTCTTCTTGTTCGGTCATCTGCTGTGCTCCATCGATTACCCTCGTAGTTGCCAAGGCCTAATCTTCCTTTGCAAACTGTTCCCACCAGCTCTTGATGACGCAGGTCCTCCTCTGCCACTTGGACTGCTTTGCGAGGATTCCATTTTCTACCAGTCTTCACAGTTAACCCTACTTGCTGCACTACTGTGTCCTTGGACAAACGTAGGGTAGAAATGGCCCTAACTTTTGCAGTCTGAAATTCTTCAATCACAGATGACAGAGGCAAACTTAGCTTAGCTGACCTGCTGTAAAGATTTACAGTGCTGTAGCTTGGTGGAACTCCCAGCCACTTACGCAGAAATCTGCTGCACAGTCGTTCCATTGACTCTACTGTAAAGAAGGCCATGTCATAGAGCAGGAATGGCCACTGCAGTCTAGGGATAATACCATACTGGAAGCACCATGCTTTGAAGCGGCCTTGAAGATAACTTCCATCTATTGTTTGAAGCCACTTCTTGAGCGCTTTTTGGACATCTCTGCTGTTTTCGATGTCTCCCAATGACTGGTCAAAGCATTTTCCCAGGCATTTAATGCTCTCATCCTGGATTGTGGGAATCTTTTCATCTTGGATAATGAAAACATGTGAACCAAGCTGGCCTTTGGTAATAGTGAGGCTCCTTGACTTGGGTGGCTTGATTTTCATTCTAGCCCAGTTCACCATCTTTTCAAGGGCTGAGAGAATCCAACGGGTTCCTGCTGGTGACTCTGTCATGATAGGTGACATCGTCCATAAAGGCTCTGCAAGATGGGTGCCTGGTGCCATCGTCAGCCTTGGGACCTCTGCACTGGCTGATTCCTGCCTTGAGGAGCAAGTTCATGGCTGCCACGAATAGTATTACTGAAACAGTACACCCTGCCATAATTCCCTTCTTGAGTCTCTGCCAGCCTGTTGTGAAGTTGTTCACTGTAAATCGCATCTTAATGTTGGTAAGATGATTCATGACCAACTGCACGACCTCTGTTGGAACATGGTACTGCTGCAGTGCTTTCTCGATTAGTAGATGCGGTATGCTAGGGTAGGCCTTGGCAATGTCCAGCCACACTACTGATAAGTTACTCTTGTTTTTCTTGGCCTCCTTGATCAGCTGGCTTATCACTGCTGTGTGCTCTAGACATCCTGAGTGGCCTGGGATGCCGCCCTTCTGCACGCTGGTGTCAATGTAGTGATTAATCAGGAGAAAGGTGGTGATTCTCTTTGCTACTACAAACGAAAATATCTTTCCTTCTACGTCCAGAAAAGAAATTTCCCTGAACTGGTCCAGCCCTCTTGAATCTAGCTCCTTTGGTACAAAACAACCTTCTGCCAGGGTCCATGCTGATGGTAGCTGTTTCTTTTTCCAGATTGTCCGAAGAAGCTTGCAGAGACGATTGAGAAGCTTTGGGCAATTCTTATAAATCTTGTATGTAATTCCGGAGGGACCTGGAGCAGAGTTTGATCTTTCAGCTTTGACAACCTTTTTGATTTCTTCGAAGAGCAGGTCTGAGAGATCAAAGGGGGTTTCTGGATCTGGCTTCTCTTTTGGATACGGGGGTTCTGCTAATGGTGTAGTTCTGTCAGGGTCGCTATGAGCTTGTTTTACACTCTTTTCAACCTCTACTTGAGAACATTGGAGTCTGCCACTCTTGGGTTTTCCCAGTAGGTCTGAGGTAAACTGGAAAGGGTTGCTGAAGAATGCCTTTCTTTGTTTCTTCTTCTCATTTTGCCTCTTGTGGAGTCTCTCAGCTGACCGGAGTTGAAGCAGCCTCTTATGCAGAGTGTGGTGCAGCTCTTGCAGACCTTCCTTCTCGGACTCTGGAGCTTTCTTCCATGATTTCTTGACACTGTGGAGGACATGCTGAGAGAAAAGAGTCTCGGAACCCAAAGTACCGTGGCATTGTGATTGCTAAGTGTCGTAGCTTAGAAAACAGAGATATGATACTGTCAACAGAGAAGAAACTGAGGGAATCACGCAACTACAAGGACATCAACATCTCGAGCGACAAGCCTCTTCACCAGAGGATCTACGAGTCCAACATGCGGCTTCTGGTGGGAAGTATCGGCGACTCCAACCTGTGTTTACAAGGGTCAAGACTATGACGACACATTGACGACAGAAACAGCTATGCTCGCAAAGACGACAACGTGAGATGCGAGTGTAGTACACATGCATGTGCTGCTGTTTACAAGCGTTCATCACGAGCCAGAGGATCACCCAATCGACGTTGGAGGCGAAGCTCGGGCGGTAAAGCGGAACAAGGTCAGGGCGGAGGTTACAGGCAGAGAACTAATCAGCACTTCCACTAGGCCAGATGCGGTCTTTGGAACGTGGGTAGCTAGCTGGTTACGTGATATTCATTCAGAGAACAGTCAGATATGAGAATCGTGTTTGTCATTATGACTTGGACATTTTGGGGATAATTGTATCGCACCTTACCAGCAATGATGTTTTGAATGTTGACAATTACACTTGGTTTGGTCATAACAGGGTGAAGTTACAGAAAAATGCAAAATGTGGTTCCGGAGGTGTGGGATTTCTAATTAAACGTTGTGTTACTCATAGTTTTAAAGTGTCGGTGTTTGATGACTCTCACGAAGACATCTTATGGCTACAGCTCAAACACAAAAATAACAGTAACTATACCCTTGACTGGGGATGTTGTTGAGAGGTGGAGGGAATACTTTGAGGACCTCCTCAATCCCACCAACACGCCCTCCGTGGAAGAGGAAGACCCTGGGGGTTTGGGTGAGGGTCCGCCCATCACTGGAGTGGAGGTCACTGAGGTTGTCAAAAAGCTCCTCGGTGGTCGAGCTCCGGGGTTGGACGAGATCCGCCCGGAATATCTCAGGGCTCTGGATGTTGTAGGACTGTCTTGGTTGACACGTCTCTGCAACATCGCGTGGTCATCAGGGTCTGTACCTCTGGATTGGCAAACTGGGGTGGTGGTCCTAATTTTTAAGAAGGGGGACCGGAGGGTGTGTTCCAATTATCGGGGAATTACACTCCTCAGCCTACCTGGGAAAGTCTATGCAGGGGTACTAGAGAGGAGGATCCGACCGATAGTTGAACCTCGGATTCAGGAGGAACAATGTGGTTTTCGTCCTGGCCGCAGCACTCTTGACCAACTCTATACGCTCCACAGGATTCTGGAGGGGGCATGGGAGTTTGCCCAATCTGTCCACATGTGCTTTGTGGATTTGGAGAAGGCTTTCGACCGTGTCCCTCGAACGATCTTGTGGGGCGTGCTCCGAGAGTACGGCGTTCCGGATCCGTTGCTACGAGCTATTCGGTCGCTGTATCACCGGAGCCAGAGTTTTGTCCGTATTGGTAACAGCAGGTCGGATTCGTTTCCAGTGGGAGTTGGAGTCCGCCAAGGCTGTCCTTTGTCACCGATTCTGTTCATAATTTTTATGGACAGAATTTCTAGGCGCAGTCGAGGCGATGAGGGGGTTCTGGTTTGGTGGCCATCGGATATCATCTCTGCTTTTTGCGGATGATCTTGGCTTCATCAAGTCGGACCCTCCAGCTCTCATTGGAGCGATTCGCAGCTGAGTGCGAAGCAGCCGGGATGAAGATCAGTACCTCCAAGTCCGAGGCCATGGTTCTCAGTCGGACAATGGTGGAATGCACCCTCCGGGTCGGGAATGAGGTCCTGCCCCAAGTGGAGGAGTTTAAGTATCTTGGGGTCTTGTTTACGAGTGAGGGAAGGATGGAGCGAGAGATCGACAGATGGATCGCTGCAGCCTCTGCTGTTAAGCGGTGCCTGTACCGGTCCGTCGTGGTGAAGAAGGAGCTGAGCCGCAAGGCAAAGCTCTCAATTTACCAGTCGATCTACGTTCCAACCCTCACCTATGGTCACGAGCTTTGGGTAATGACCGAAAGAACAAGATCACGGATACAAGAGGCTGAAATGAGCTTCCTTCACCGGGTGGCAGGGTTCTCCCTTAGAGATAAGGTGAGAAGCTCCGCCATCCGGGGAGAGCTCGGAGTAGATCCGCTGCTCCGCCACATTGAGAGGGGCCAGTTGAGGTGGCTCGGGCATCTGGTCAGAATGCCCCCCGGACGCCTCCCTGGTGTGGTGTTTCGGGCATGTCCAACCGGGAAGAGACCCCGGGGTCGACCTAGAACACGCTGGAGGGACTATGTCTCTCGGCTTGTCTGGAACCGCCTCGGTGTCCCCCCGGGAGAGTTGGAGGAAGTGGCTCGGGAGAGGGACGTCTGGACCTCTTTGCTGAGGTTGCTGCCCCCGCGACCCGACCCTGGACTAAGCGGAAGAAGATGATGATGATGATACTTATGCTATTTGTGTTTGTTACTTGCCACCTGAATATTCTACAAGGCATGTCAATGCATCAGAAACTTTTGACATTCTCTTATCACAAATGTTTGCATACCAAGACTCTACTATAGCTTTTATTTGTGGTGATTTTAATAGCCGGTGTGGCAATATGTTAGATTTTATTGAAGGTGTTGATTTCCTTCCAGACAGGAATGTGTTGGATACTACAGTTAACCACCAGGGCCGTTTGTTTATAGATTTCTTGATTAACTCCAATTATTGTATGTTGAATGGGAGAGATTGTGAGACGAATGATTTTACATATTTGTCTACGAGAGGTATGTCTGTTGTCAATTACTGTGTGTGCCCCAACGAACACCTAGACAAAATAACCAACTTCAGTCATCCACCCCAGTATTCTGTTACAGTAATCTGGTTTTGTGGGATGTTTTGATGCCAATACTGTGAGTAAGATAGACCACTCTATGCTAATGTGGAACGTTTCTTTAGACATAGTGGAAGAGACTAGGATACCCAGTGGGGGGCGTATAGGTCATCATTCTTACGTAAAATGTGATTCATCAATACTCTGATACCTTCATAAGTTCTACAGACACAGCACAGAGTATTCAGTGTATTGTGGAGAAACAGGAATTGTCAAGCAAACATCAAAGTGATATTAACACTGCCTATGATGCGTTTGTAGACTGTGTGAAAACTGAAATGTGTTCGAAGTTATCTACTAAGAAAGTGACTGTTTGTAATGTACCTAGTCGAAGGAAACATTGAAGGACAAAACCGTGGTGGACCGATGAGCTGACTACGATGTGGAACGACTACGATGTGTAAAACTGAGAGACAGTGGCGTCAACACCGAGGGTCAGGGAAGCGCCAGTATAAGGCTGTATATTTGGAGAAGAGAAAATGGTTCGACAGGTGTGTTAGCAAGCTAAGTGTCAGTATAACAAAGACTGTATTACTGACATTGAGAGACTTTGTGCTAGTGATTCTGGGGAATGCTGGAAGAAAATTGGAAAAGTAGGTGTGGGTTATAGCTGGACAAAAAAAATCCCTTTTGAAGTGACATTAAATGATGCGCGCATATTCAGTGATAGCGAAACTGTTTTATGGGTGTGGAAGGAGGCTTATGCGAACCTACTGAACTGTAATGTAAACACTACAGGGGACAAGGTGGAGTGTGATGCGCCTAGTGTGGACGCGAACAGTAACCTGAATAAAATGATTTCTTGGGATAAGGTTCGACAGGCGATCCTGCAGGCAAAGAAAGGAAAATCAGCCGGTTGCGATACACTGCCTTCTGAGGTTTTGAAGAATGATCAATGCCTTGATTTTATATACAAACTTATTGTTACATGTTTTAAAGCTGGGAGAATTCCAGACCTGTGGTCTAAGGGGATAATTACACCTGTACCCAAGAGTTCTACAGCGGACCCAAGGGACCCCTTAACATACAGGGGTATATCGTTGGCTAATTCTACCTACAAGATATATTGCTGGGTACTGAATAACAGACTGTCTAAACATGCAGAGTTCTATGATTTGTTGTCAGACTACCAGAACGGGTTTAGAAGAGGATGTTCTACAGTTGATCATTTGTCTACCCTAACCTCTATTGTGGAAACTAGAAAAAGTCAAAGAAAATCTACCTTTGTTTGCTTTATTGATTTACATAAAGCCTACGACTGCATCGACCGACAAATGTTATGGGAGAAATTAAGAAAGATTGGTACACATGGTATGTTTTTTAATGCAATTTTATCGTTATATACAAATGTAGTGTTGTGTGCGGGTGAATGGATGATACACTCCCTGGTTCGGCGTTAAATGTGGACTGAAGCATGGATGCTTGTTATCTCCCCTTTTATTTAACCTCTATATCAATGACTTAATCACTACTGTGAACGAATTATCTCTGGGTGTAGACGTCGATGATACCAACGTTAGAATTTTACCTTATGCAGATGACATTGTTTTAATCACAGAGAGTGAGGATAATATGAATATCTCGATTGATGTTCTCAACTTATGGTGTACTGAAAATAAGATGGACATTAACAAAGATAAAATGAAATTAATCCATTTCAGGATAAAGTCGGCGAGGAAAACATCAGCAACGTTTTGTGTGGGTACGAAAGTCATTGAAGTGGCATCTTTTTATAACTATCTTGGACTTTTACTGACAGAGCACCTGGATTATCAACGGATGGGTCAAGCAGTTGCATGTTCGGCTAACAGAGCTCTCGGTTTACTGATATCGAAGTACAAGGCCCTAGGTGGAATGCAGTACGATACCTATACGAAATGAGTCAACAGTGTGGTCTATTATACAGTATGGTTCTGCTATATGGGGAGTTTTTGACCTGTCAAGCATCAACGCTGTTCAGAACAGCAATGAGTTTTTTTTATGGGACTCGGAAAATTCACTCCGAATAATGCTGTTGCCGGTGACATGGGCTGGAATCCACCTATAGTTCGCCAGTGGGAGACCATCTCTATAGTCTATATAAGTACTATAAATGTTTATCGGCCTTACAGAGCCACAGACTGACAAGAAAGGTTTTTATTTGGTCTAATAATCATGCCTTTAAAAACAAGATAAACTGGAATTATAGGATCCACAAAAAATATAAAGCCCTAGAACCTAATGATTTTATTTTAATAGAAAATGATTATCACTCTAAACGTATTGCTTCCAATGTGAAGGAAAAAGTTTTTAACGAGTTTAAGGAAAATTGGAAGAAAGATACAAATGCAGATCACAGTATGAGAGGCAAGGGATGCAAGAAGCTACGTTTGTATAAGGAGTTCAAGACAGACTACAACGTGGAGCATTACAACCAAGTTGCCATGTCCAGACAGAACAGGAGATCACTAGCAGTATTCAGATGTGGGGTGGCACCAATTCGACTTGAAACAGGCCAATATACTAACCTCCCTGTACATGAAAGAGTGTGTTTTAATTGTAATGACATTCATGTTTTACTTAAATGCCCAGTTTATAATGATACACGTAAAGATTTTTTTAGCTAAATGTTATGTGTGGTCTGAATTTTATCTCCAAAGTGATGTTGATAAGTTGTTTTATTTTGGCCAGTCCTAGTATTGTACATGAAAGTGCCAAAGCCTGCAAATCTATTTTAAAACTACGCAATACTATTTTATACACATAATACCTATTTATTTATCTGTTGCGTTATCTACTTGTTTTTATCATATATATTTTGTGTCTATACATATTTATGTTGCTCATTTCCCTTGTATATTTTTATTGTATTTTGTTTCTCTTAACTCCAAATGGAGTGGCTCTTGTGTAATAAGAGGTGAGACTTAAATAAACAATTTGTCTGTCTGTCTGCATTATTAAAAAGGTCGAGACCAGGGGTCACCAACATGGTGCCGCGGGCACCAGGTTGCCCACAAGGACAACATGAGTCGCCTACGAGCATGTTCAGGGTCAGGAATATATGGCTTGCGAGCCAGACGTGGCTCTTTTGATGACTTCATCTGGCTCTCAGATAAATCAGGTGGCTTTTCTTAACAGGGTTGCCACAGCAGACCATCCGCCTCCATCACGCCCTGTCCACTGCATCTTCTTCTCTTACTCCAACTACCTTCATGTCCGCCTTCACCACATCCATAAATCTTCTCTTTGGTCTTCCTCTGGGCCTTCTGCCTGGTAGTTCCAACCTCAGCATCCTACTGCCAATATACTCACTATCCCTCCTCTGTACATGTCCAAACCATCTCAATATAGCCTCTCTGACTTTGTCTCCAAGACATCTTATGTGGTCTGTCCCTCTGATGTACTCATTTCTGATCCTATCCATCCTCGTTATTCCCAGAGAGAACCTCAACATTTTCATCCCTGCTACCTCTAGCTCTGCCTCCTGCCTTTTCCTCAGTGCCACTGTTTCTAGGCCATACAACATCGCTGGCCTCACGACCGTCTTGTACACTTTTCCTTTCATTCTTGCTGACACTCTTCTATCGCACATCACACCAAACACTTTTCTCCAACCATTCCAGCCTGCCTGCACATGCTTATTCACCTCTTTTTCACACTCTCCATTGCTCTGGATTGTTGAGCCTTTCTTAACAGAATAACTAATATATAATTTCGCTGTCCTTTAAATAAAAATACAGAAAAAAGCAATCAAATAAAACAAAAACATAAATAAATCTCACACATTTCAACCTATACATCTATTTTCAATGCCACTTGTCGTTGTGGCGAGCAGCGGAGAGCCAATCCTTTCTGTACTCCAGTGTGTGGGTGGAACCGATACCTTGAAACTCTAATTTTATTGGATTATATGCAACAGCCTGCACGAGCTGTTTTTGGGTAATGAGGAAAAGTTCCCTCGTTTTGATCAGCTCATGTGCAAGAAACCAAGCAGAACTGTAATGGACAAGCAAAACACAAATGGACAGAATGAAAAAAAACTTCAACCAGCAGACCAGCCGACTGCCTTGGGCCACGCTTCCTGTCACAAAAAACACAGCAGCGTGTGAGTCCTTTCGTATTGACCGTGCTCCACATGCGTACACAAGCAGTCCTTCTCACACCTGAAAAGCATCAAGACCAACCTGTGGTCACGTGTAATAGATGGAAGCCTAAACGCCAGCATGAAGTTGAACTTCAGCACGTATCAACCAGACTACAAAGCTATCAGCACAACCATGCAGCACCAGAAGTCGCATTAATAGTAAGAAGTACTTTTCTTATTAATAAATAACTTCTCTATAACAATGTTGTTTAAAATAAATTCAGAGTCTTATTATACTCTAAAATTGTTGGTCTTCTATTGTATCTATTAAAAAACATATTTGGCTCTCGGAGGATTAGATTTTATTTATTTATTTTTTTTCGCTCTCAGTCAAAAACGTTACCGACCACTGACACAGATGAATATCAGTAATTAATAATAATAACATATAATTAAAGGTAAATTGAGCAAATTTGTTATGTCACAAGTGTGTATCGACCTGGTAGCCCTTCGCATTAATTGGTACCCAAGAAGTAGCTCTCAGTTTCAAAAAGGTTGGTGACCCTTGGTCGAGACACAAGAACCAAGTGCAACAACTTTACTGGAATCTGGGTTATTTGGTATGAAATGGTGCACAACAACATTAAAAACACCACTGGTGCCCCAGCCACTCGCAACCCCACCGACCGGCTACAGACTTGTTCTAATTCTAGACCAATTTTAAGTTTAAAAAAACCTGAATTTGGCAACCCTGTTTTTGTCGACTGTATAAAATGAGTGTTTTAGCTGTTAGCTAATTGTTCAAGCATCTTTCTTTGTTACCTTTTCTGCCATTAGTGCAAAGCTCTCTACCAACGATGTTCAAGTTGTGTGGTATTTTTTTTTCATGAATAGATATAACAAATGGATACTTACCCAGAAGGGCATATGGACATTGCTGGAATACAATATTGTGTGTTAGTGTTAGTGTAGAAACTTTAGATTCTCAGTGTAAGTTTTTTTTTTTTTATGGATGGAAGCAACCGTAGCCTAATGATTTGGGAAGTGGGCTTTGGAACCTAAAGGTCGCTGGTTTGATTCCCAAACCAGCAGGAAAGATGTGTGGTTATGGGGTTTGAGATGCATCTTCTCTTCCTCTGCATTCATATTTGAAGTGCCTTTGAGCAAGACAACTGATCCCCACTACTCTCTGGGTGCCCCAGTATGCTGGGAAGCCCACTGCTCCATGTGTGTGCTCACTTTGGATTGGTCAAATGAAATTATTTCCCTTGAGGGATTAATGCAGTGTATCAAAATTTTAAAAATAATAAATATAACCATATATAATATGCTGAACACAAACATATTTTCAAGGGAATAGTTTGAAAGTTCTAGATTTCCTTCAAAATTTTCATATGGCAAAGTTAGAGGTTTCTCCATTGGAAGGCTTGCCAAGGGAAGACACTTTAGCCATCAAGCAAATAACTCACACTGACACTGTGCTTCTTTATCAGTTGGACATAGGGTCACATCCAGCTCATAACTGCAGATCATTTCAGACTCACAATTGTACACAAATAACATCAGTTATTTTTTTTGTCTCAGGTCTTTGTAATGTCTAATACAGTTGGCCCTCTTCCAATGAAATTTATCCATTCCAGCGCCTTTTTCGGAATCTTGATTTTTCGTAAATAGAGGCGCATTTTACATGTAAAACGTGTGATTCGTTCCAAGGCTCCCAAGACTACCCTTTAAAAATTATAAAAGCATACCTTTTAAGGTACTTACTTCGTGTTGACCATGTCTTCTTAGCAGAGTTATAATCTTACAATGACCATGGTTCCGGGAATCACTTTCACCGGGAATCACAAGCGTTTGTGTGTGCGCGTGTGCGCGCGTGTGTGTGTGTGTGTGTGTGTGTGAGCGCACGTGTGTTGACCATGTCTTCTTAGCAGTTATAATCTTACAAATGTTTATGCAAGGTTAAAAGCCTGAGCCATAAAATACAGTTGGAATGACACACAAACAGGAACAAAGTTGGAATGACAGCATCATTCCTCCTAGCCAATGGGAGGCTAGCGGGGCGGGATGTTGAGATAGCCAATGGGAGGGAGCTGTGTCATCCCTCCTAGCCAATGGGGGTGCCAGCGGAGCGAGATACAGGGCAAGGATTTGATAACCCAATTAGCTGCACTGGGGGGGGGGGGGGCAGTGACAACCTTGCAGAGAGTGGGACTCGAACCCCCAACCCTAGGATCAGTGATCCAGTGTCTTTTACCACCAGGCCACCACTGCCCTATTTGTGAAATTAATTGTGTATTTCTTGTGTGAAATGGTATCCTTTGGAATCTTTTATTATTGAGCTTTGAGTTGGTGAAAAAATTAGTTTTTATCTTCCATCTGAAGCAAGCGATTTTCAGTAGGATGTTTCTTCACTTCGAATAAGTGCATAATGGTCATTGCATCCTGGTCTTTAGCCTAATCTTGTCTATTCCCCTCCTTTACGATCATCAATTCAGTTTGGCTTTATTGCCTTTCTTACCTTATTCAATTTGTTCTTTCGGAAATCTTATTCCTTTTCCTTTTTTCTGGCATTCTGTGCCGGCTTGCATCCTGGTGAGATGACTGATCTCTATTAAATGATGTGCCAATAATCTGATTTATCTCATTTCGTAGGTTCATCTTCCACCTGGTGTCAGATTAGATGTACAGAAATACAATCGATCAAGGAGAGAAATAAGAGGAAGAGTGTGAATGCGCACTCTGGTTGTGATCATTAAAGTGGTGTGCTAGATGCTGTTAAAGAAAAACAGGGGAAATTAGAAGCCACCTGTTAAAAAGCTGTAAAATATTAACACTGTTTTATTGCAGAGCTCCTGACAGGAGCCCTGTAGTCATGGAAAATTACTTGGACAGTTGTCCCATGTCCATGACTGAGTTCATGCTGGTGAAAGGCATGGTGATAACAAGCAGCCCAAAACAAACCCCAGACTAACGAAAAACCTTATTAAAATATTAAACTGTATTAACTTATGATGAAAAATATTATTAATAGCAAAACTAAACTCCCAAAAATAGAGGTTCATACACCACCTTCAGACTCGCACAGAATAAAAAACACAGTGTAACTCATGCAGGCAGAAAAACTTTCCCAAAGCAAAATGTCAGCATGAGTAAAAACATGGAGCATGAGCATGTTAAAAGGATAATTAAACTAACAAGGCGGGTGATACAAATGAATGCTGAAATCCGAGAGTGAGAGAAAACCCAGTGTTAACCTTTGCCACTTTTGCCTCAGACCATAGTCTGAAAAGGCAAGGAAGATTTATTTATTGATTTACTTATTTACTTACTTCAGGGCTGAAGTTAATTCAGGAGTCGTGCTACTCTTATAACACCAGCCTTGGATACCTATCAATAAAGATCTATCGGGATCTTCACCTTTCGTCAGGGAATAAATCTACACTGCACTGCCCTCCATAATTATTGGCACCCTTGGTTAAGATGTGTTAAAAGCCTTAAAATAAATTGCACTTTTATTGCAGAAGCTCCTCTCACACTGAAAATTATAGAAAAAATGTAACCGTCAACTCGCGTGAATTTTAAAGGGGGGGGGGGGGAATCCCTGACTAGGAAATAATTCTTTTTCATAAAATGGCCTGTTCCACAATTATTGGCACCCCAACAATTCCTAGGAAATAAATGTAATTGAACCATTTGTGCCATTACTACAGCAGTTTACACCGTTGATCAGAGTATCAAGAAACATTTAATTAGTAATTTATCACTTCCTGTTTCCCTCGGGTATAAATATGACATGACACAGAGACTATTTATCTTATCCTCTCTTCAACATGGGAAAGAATCAGGAACACAACATTCAAGTAAAGGCAGATGTTTGTCAACCTTCACAAGTCAGGCAAGGGCTACAAGAAAACCACCACGCCTGCACCTACCCCCATATCTACTTTGAGAGAAATCATTAAGAGGTTTAAAACAACCGGAACAGTGGTAAAGAAGCCTAGATGGGGACACATGGTTATTTTTCAACCACACACGGTGAGGAGGACAGTAAGAGAAAAAAAGTTTTCGAAAGCTCACTGTTAATCAGTCACGATAAATGGAGCATCTTGGGGTCACAAAGTCTCCAAAACAACCATCAGGCGTCATCTACATATGAACAAGCTGTTTAGGAGACACGCTTTTCTCGCTCACAATCATAAATGTAAATGTCTGGAGTTTGCTAAGCGGTACTGGAACTTCAACTGGACCTGCATGCTTTGGTCAGATGAGTCCAAGATAGAGCTTTTTAGCAAAAAACACACGAAGTGGGTCTGGCAGAGCACAAAAAATAAGAATATAGAAAAGCACCTTATGGCCACTGTGAAATTTGGGGGAGGATTGGTGATGCTGTAGTCTGTTTCTCTTCCAGAAGCCTGGGAACCTTATTAAGCTGTATGGCATCATGAACGCTTTGAAATACCAGTGTTATGGTCTGTGTTGTTGTGGGACTTTTACTTTGGCGGCTCTGCTCTAACTCTCTCTCTCTCTAGCACTGCAGGCTCCGGCTGAGGGGCGGCAGATTGCAATGCGCACACCTGATCCTACTCACAAATCTACCGTGCTATAAAGACAAGCAGCGTGCTCATCCTGGTGCTAGAAGATTGTTCCTCTTCACGTTCCTGTTTTCCTGTGATCTCTCTGGGTCCTGGTTTCAGCTCGCACTCAACTAGTTCCCGCTCTGTAGTTCCCCAGTATCTTTGTAGTTCCCCAGTATCTAAAGTTTTCGTGTTTCTACTCGTCACCAGCAGTGACTGTGTTTTCCCCTTGCTTCAGTGCCTCCCCTGTGAACAATAAAGCTTCTGTGTTCATCCTACTCTGTCTCCTGCATTTTGGCTCTGGCTGAAAGTTCCTGCCATCACAACCAGGACATTTTAAAATCAGAATCTGGTGACCGCTGCCCGAAAGCTGAAGATGGGTCATCAATGGGTCTTTCAGCAAGTAATGACCCTAAATATGTGGCCAAAGCAACACATAAATGGTTCCCCAGACACAGAATCCAACTCCTTATATAAGTCGTCTCAGTCCCCAGACCTCAACCCCATTTAAACCGATGAAGTAAGCAAAAGAGGAGAGAGCAGAAGAGAGGACCAGGTCACGGGTTAATTTAGAGAAATAGTGCAGAGAGGCTTTTGTTGATAAAAGGCGGTTTTACAAAGTATTTTTACAAAATTTTACAAATGCAATGCAATTGAACATGATGAAACTATTCAAAAAAGCGGAAACCAAGAAGCGTTGCTGTCAATTACCCTTCTTCTTCTTTGCCTTTCAGCTGTTCCCTTCAGGGGTCACCACAGCAAATGATCTGCCTCCATCTCAGCCTATCTTCTGCATCTTCTACTCTTACTCCAATGACCTTCATGTCCGCCTTCAGCACATCCATAAATCTTCTCTTTGGTCTTCCTCTGGGCCTTCTGCCTGGTAGTTCCAACCTCAGCATCCTACTACCAATATCCTTACTATCCCTCCTCTGTACATGTCCAAACCATCTCAATCTAGCCTCCCTGACGTTGTCTCCAAAACATCTAACATGTGCTGTCCCTGTGATGTACTCATTCCTGATCCTATCCATCCTCGTTACTCCCAAAGAAAACCTCAACATTTTCATCTCTGCTACCTCCAGCTCTGCCTCCTGTCTTTTCCCCAGGGCCACTGTTTCTAAACCATACAACATCGCTGGCCTCATCACCGTCTTGTACACGTTTCCCTTCATTCTTACCGATACTCTCCTATCACACATCACACCGGACACTTTTCTCCATCCATTCCAACCTGCCTGCTCGCGCTCTTTTCCACACTCTCCATTGCTCTGGATTGTTGAGCATAAGTACTTAAAATCCTCCACCTTCTTTATCTCTGCCCCCTGTAACCTCACTGTTCCTCTTGGGTCCTTGTCATTCATACACATGTATTTATTCTGTCTTACTGAGGCTAACCTTCATTCCCCTCCTTTCCAGGGCATACCTCCACCTCTCTAGATTTTCCTCCACTTGTTCTCTGCTCTCACTACAGATCACGATGTCATCTGCAAACATCATAGTCCATGGAGATTCTTGTCTAACCTCGTGTGTCAGCCTGTCCATCAGCAAAGGGGCTCAGAGCTGACCCATGATGCAGTCCTACCTCCACCTTGAACTCTTGTGTCACACCGACAGCACACCTCACCACTGTCTTACATCTCTCATACATGTCCTGCACCACTCTAACATACTTCTCTGCCACTCCAGACTTCCTCATACAATACCACATTCTTCTCTCGGCACCCTGTCATATGCTTTCTCCAGATCCACAAAGGCACACTGCAGCTCCTTCTGACCTTCTCTGTACTTCTCTATTAACATCCTCAAAGCAAACACTGCATCTGTGGTGCTCTTTCTTGGCATGAAACCAAACTGTTGTTCACAAATGCTGACCTCTGCCCTTAGTCAAGCTTCCACTATTCTTTCCCATAACTACATTGTATGGCTCATCAACTTTATCCTTCTGTAGTTGCCACAACTCTGTATGTCTCCCTTGTTCTTAAAAATGGGCACAAGCACACTTCTCCTCCATTCCTCTGGCATCTGCTTACTTTCTAAGACCTTGTTGAATGTTCTTGTCAGAAAATCTACTGCTACCTCCCCTAGACACTTTCATACCTCCACTGGTATGTCATCAGGACCAACTGCCTTTCCACTCTTCATCCTCTTCAATGCCCACCTCACTTCACCCTTACTAATCTTTGCTACTTCCTGGTCCTCAACAGTCATCCCTTCTACTCTTTTTTTTTTCTCTCTCATTTTCCTCATTCATCAGCTCTTCAAAGTATTCTGTGCTCCTGTGTCTTCTGGAAGAAAGTATTCACTACAGCCGTTTCTATCCTTTTTGCAAAATCGATCAACATCTGTCCTTCTGTGTTCCTGTCCTGGATACCAAACTTACCCATCACTTCCTCGTCCCCTCTGTTTCCTGCACCAACATGTCCATTGAAGTCTGCCCCAATGACCACTCTTTCGCCTCTAGGGGTCCTCTGCATCACTTCATCTACCTCACTCCAGAATCTCCCCATCTCTTCTAGCTCACATCCTGCCTGTGGGGCATAAGCACTAACAACATTGACCATCACACCTTCAATTTCTAACTTGAGACTCATCACTCTGTCTGACACTCTTTTCACTTCTAGAACATTCCTGACAAACCTCTCCTTCAAAATGACTCCTACTCCATTTCTCTTCCCATCCACACCATGATAAAACAGCTTAAACCCTGCTCCTAAGCTTTTAGACTTGCTACCTTTCCACCACCCCCCCCCCCCCCGACACACAGTATGTCCACCTTCCTTCTCTGCATCATGTCAGCCAGCACTAGCTTTATCGTTCATAGTTCCAACATTCAAAGTCCCTACTCTCAGTCCTAGACTCGCGCATTTCCTCTTCTCTCTCTGCCTACGGACACGCCTCCCACCTCTCCTTCTTTGACGTCTTCGACCAACAGTAATCCAATTTCCACCAGCACCCTGTTGGTTAACAGCACTGATGGCGGTCGTTGTTAACCCGGGCCTCGACCGATCCGGTATGAATTTTGTTTTGATCATTTGCATGAGAAATGTGGCAGAGGTTTTACGCTGGATGCCCTTCCTGTCGCAACCCTCTGCATTGATCCGGGCTTGGGACCGGCGTGAGGGGGAGACACTGGTTTGTGACCCCCCCCCTTCCCCCACGGCTGCATTGTTGCTGTCAATTACCCGAAGGAGAAAAATGCAATGGTTTGGTCATGTCACACCATTATGCATGGCAGAGTACCTGGAACAAGAGGCAAGGGAAGGCCAAGGAAGAACTGGATGGCTAACATCAAGGGATGATAAAACTTATCAGCAAATCATGCTACAAAGTATGCAGCCAACAAAGGAAAGTGGAAACATCTGGTGGAAGACAACAAAGTGCACCTACGGCCAAAAGGCTCTGGACTTTGATGATGACAAAGTATTAATATCAGGGGTGTTAATAATTGTGACGCACATAATTTGATGTAAAAGAATTATTTCTTTATGTGGATTTTTACCCCCCACTGAATAAATGCACTTGGATTAAAAGTTGGAGTTTCCTTTTCCTCCCATTTTTCAATTCAACTGAGTTGATTAGAAGCTAAAGAACACATCTTAACCAGGGGTGCCAATAATTATGGAGATCAGTGTACAGTAAAACCTCCGCTGACGAACGCTTAAGCTCACGAACTTTTCGCCTCAAGAACATTAAATTTGCGAGCATGTTGTCTCTGCTGACGAACTAGTTTTCGGCGGACGAATCAAACCACGCGGTCGAACAGCGCCACGGTGGCAGCCACGAGAAGCTGACGCACGCTCACGGCGTCACAGTTCGTCACATCCCTTTCTTTGAGTGCGGAAGTGGTTTGTGTTTGATAGACATTTTGGACCATATTGAGTGTACTTTTGCTATTATGGGACCGAAAAAGACCCCACCACAGGTGGAGATCATTGAAAAACACGAACGAGGTGTGCGTTTGTGTGACTCAGCGTCCCAGTACCAGTACGCTAAGTCTACCACCATCCTTAAGAACAAGGAAGCTATTAAGGGTGCGTGTGTGGCTAAGGGTGTTTCCAAACAGTAGGCATTTCCAAACTCTCCTTCCAAACAGTAAGTCCCTCCCTCCCTCCTCCTCCCACTCCATTCCATCAAGCCATCAACTACCATCACAAAGGTAAATAAAACGACTTTATTATACAGTACAGTTTATTTCTTTAATTACAGTACAATAGCACATTTATTATACATAAAATAAGGTATATTTTTGTGTAGTTTTAAGGCTTATTTAGTAGAAAATTATGTTTTATGGGGACCTGGGAACGGATTATTCTCATTTTAATGGTTTCTTATGGGAAATAAATGTTCGGAAGACGAACTTTTCGCCTTACACACACTTTCTGGGAACCAATTATGTTCGTGAGCAGAGGTATCACTGTATATATTATTTGTGCACAGTCTATGATAATTACATTGCTACCTGATGGCTCATTATTAAAATTTTATGAGCCATTAGTCTTAATAAAAAATGCTTGCACTGAATGTTTACACAATTCCCTTTCTACTGAGTTATGTTATCAGATTTCCTATGTGAAAAGAAATTACAGACTAATGCTTCCGCATACTTAGTGGCCAAATTCCATAATTCATAACATTCAGATTTAATGAATTGTTTAAAAAAAGAAAAAAAAAAAAATCAAATTAAGCTGAGAGACATAATCTCTCCAGCGTGTTCTAGGTCGACCCTGGAGTCTCTTCCCAGTCAGACATGCCCGAAACACCACACCAGGGAGGCATTCTAACTCAATCCCTGAGCCACTTCAACTAGCTCCTCTCATGTGGAGGAACACTCATGACCAATTCTATACATTCTACAGGATTCTGGAGGGGGCAGGGGAGTTTGCTCAACATGTCCACATGTGTTTTGTGGATTTAGAGAACGCTTACGGCCATGTCCCCCGTACTGTATGGACTCTGCTCTAAAGTGGAGCTTGTACTTTGCTGTGGTGAAGAGGGAGCTGAGCAGGAAGGAAAAGTTCTCAATTTATTAGTCAATTTATGTTAATACCCTCACTGAGCATTGGGTAGTGACTGAAAAAACAAAATTGTGAATACAAATGGTTGAAATGAGCTTCCTTTGCTGGGTGGCGGGGCCCTCCCTGTAGAGATAGGGTGAGAAGCTCTGTCATCTGGGAGGAGCTCGGAATAGAACCACTCATCTTCAGCAGGATGTGGCTGAGTCGCAAGGCAAAGCTCTCAATTAACCAGCCGATCTGCATTCCAACCCTCACCTATGGTCACGAGTAGGGCTGCAACTAACAATTATTTTAATAATCGGTGAATCTGTCGATTATTTTTTCGATTAATCGAAAAGAGAGGAAACATTTTTTAATTTCCATTTCCATCTTCAAAAATAGACCTCTTCTTCTTCTTCTTTTTCTTTCGGCTGTTCCCTTCAGGGGTCGCCACAGCAAATGATCTGCCTCCATCTCTCCCTATCCTCTGCATCTTCTACTCTTACTCCAACGACCTTCATGTCTGCCTTCACCACATCCATAAATCTTCTCTTTGGTCTTCCTCTGGGCCTTCTGCCTGGTAGTTCCAACCTCAGCATCCTACTACCAATATACTCACTATCCCTCCTCTGTACATGTCCAAACCATCTCAATCTAGCCTCTCTGACTTTGTCTCCAAAACATCTAACATGTGCTGTCCCTCTGATGTACTCCTTTCTGATTCCTCGTTACTCCCAAAGAGAACCTCAACATTTTCATCTCTGCTACCTCCAACTCTGCCTCCTGTCTTTTCCCCAGGGCCACTGTCTCTAAACCATACAACATTGCTGGCCTCATCACCGTCTTGTACACTTTTCCCTTCATTCTTGCCGATACTCTCCTATCACACATCACACCGGACACTTTTCTCCATCCATTCCAACCTGCTTGCACGCGCTTCTTCACCTCTTTTCCACACTCTCCATTGCTCTGGATTGTTTAGCCTAAGTATTTAAAATCCTCCACCTTCTTTATCTCTGCCCCCTGTAACCTCACCGTTCCTCTTGGGTCCTTGTCGTTCACACACATGTATTCTGTAACCTTCATTCCCCTCCTTTCCAGGGCATACCTCCACCTCTCTAGATTTTCCTGCACTTGTTCTCTGCTCTCACTACAGATTGTCATCTGCAAACATCATAGTCCATGGAGATTCTTGTCTAACCTCGTCTGTCAGCCTGTCCATCACCATAGCAAACAAGAAGGGGCTGAGAGCTGACCCATGATGCAGTCCCACCTCCACCTTGAACTCTTCTGTCACACCGACAGCACACCTCACCACTGTTTTACATCTCTCATACATTTCCTGCACCATTCTAACGTACTTCTCTGCCACTCCAGATTTCCTCATACAATACCACAGTTCTTCTCTCGGCACCCTGTCATGTGCATCTTCAAAAATAGACCATTTGTTTTTAAATTGCCATCCATATGTGAATAACTGAATGTAACTATCTTGTCATTTGTTAATTTTGTGATGGGTAATCATAGTTCAGCATATTCATATAAAATATAAATAATCTACTAATATATACACACAGTGATCCCTTGCTACATCATGCTTCAGTTTCAAAAATATCCATTGAAAAATAAAAAAAATAAGGAAATAAAGGAAAAATTCAGGAAAGGTTTTAAGGTCAATGCTGCAAAACAAGGCCAATTATGTAAAACCCCCAAAACAAACAAAAACAAAAAACCAACCCAACAAAACTACTTACATTTTTATGTGAGGTGCGTTTCTGAATGTATGCGTGCATCTGTATGTGTGTGTATTTATATTTTATTTACATCTTCTGCATTATTTTTGAATGTTTAATTGTTATTGTAAACATTTATAGCATTGAATATGTATTTTTTGATATTATATACACATATACATGGACATCTATGTCAGTCAGGGGGGGGATTGGGAGGTTGGGGGTGATCCTACTTTACGGATTTCGGTGGTCACGTGGGGATCTTGTATACAGTTATTATTTATTAATATCATGTTATTCATGCTATAGCTCATAATTACATGACGTTTGGTTCTCAAATGATGACTTCTTTTTAGCTAATTTTGTATAAAGCTTATATGAACTTTAACTTATAATACTAAATTTGTTTCAATTTTCATGTAAATTGTGTATTCTAAGAATCAGTCGAGATGTTTTGTTCTACACTCTATTAGCATCGCCACATTGCTAATCATCAAAGAGGTCTATTGCTTCTATAAATAATACAGCAATTTCTCAGCACTCAACACGAGTTTCTAATGTTTATGTAAACAATTATTAAATGCCAATGGAGAGAGCACGACAAGCAACCTCAACATTTCAAATAGTTCAATCAACTTTCGCAATCGTACAACATTTCGGGCGTGCATTCTGCGAATACCCCATTTCACTGGAGCACGGCAGACTTACGGAAGCAAAAATGTTTTCATCTGCAAACGTTCTGCAGTTATTTCCTTATCCTTCTTATAATTCCGTATGATTCCGTATTTATTCCTTAAGTCTTCCTCCACTTCCGGCTGACCAAAATCTTCCATGAACATACTTTTGAACATGTTCAAAAGTACGTTCACGGAAAATTTTTCCATGAGGGTTCCCTTTGGGCCCGTAGTCCTTCCATAAACATTCCGTCATTTCCGCAAATGGTCCATAACCTTTCCTTTTATACCGCAAGTGTTCCTTAACTTATCTGCAAGTCTTCCCTCCTCTCCTGTATGGTCAAATGCGGCTACAGAACAGTTGCATTCATGTACGGATCACCACAGAATACTCACGGAAGGCACGAAATAGATACGGAACAATCAACAAACACAGCAAAACATCTTCATGAACATGAACATTACACGGAACAAAGCGGAACGGTCAAGGAATACATACGGAACGTTTATGGAATAGTTAAAGCACGGAGGAGTTAAGGAACACTCATGGAACTCACTTGTATTATGAATACAGGCACGAAAGACAAAGCGCCATTCATTTCAAGCGACACTACAATGCTGAAACCCAAGAGAAAGACAACTACCAATGACCATGGTCTGCAACAGTGGAAAACCCAGTGGAAAAGCCTGTTCAAGAAACCGAGGTCAACGCTGAGTCGGATGTAGCTTCTGACGCTGATGTCGCCCAAGCAAGAAGGCCAGAGTTTATATCAAACTCAACGACGATGAGAAACAGCTCATGGTGGAGTTCATCCAGGTGAACGAGTGCCTTTACAACAAGAAGCTTCGATCTGGGACGGACAAACATATGAAGTCCAAGCTCTGGGCTGATCAGGTGTCACGTATGGAGAAAACTGACGATGAACTTAAGCAGTGGTTCCAGAGTGTGCGGATGAGGCTGGGAAAACTGAGACTTTGGAAGTCGGGACAAGCTGACATGAACATGTCTCAGAGAGACCAGTGGATCTATGACAGCTTTAGCTTCCTATGTCCACACATTGTCGAGGTACAGAGGAGGAACGTTTCTCTGAAGGCCAAGATTGCTTCTGCAGCTGGCTCCAGCAGTTCCAAATCCACAACCACTGGAGAACCTCCACTGCCATCAACATCAGAGGGGACAGAGGACATTGCACCTATCGACCTCCAACTAGCAGAAGAGGCAACACCAATCAGCCCCCTCGCCGCAACGCCTGTTACACCGACATCCAGCTCCACCTTAACTCAGACCAGCTGTGGAAAGGCAAAGTCTGGATCTGAAATGTCCACTCTTGATGACAGAGCTAGCAGGATTCTAGCAACCGCCAAACAGCTGCTGAACCAAGGGAAGTGATGATGGCCGATGAATCAGAGAGGGCAAGTTTCACAAGTTGGGTGGCAGCTGTCCAGAAGAATCTCCCAAAACCTCTGTACATGTGCATGCCAAGCTAAAGATACAAGAATTTCTGAGCGACTGCTTGGACAGAGCTGAAGCCTTGGAAATGCAGCAGCTGGAGCAACCACCTCCTCTGCAGCAGCAGTCGCAGCAGCTCCAGCCTTGGCAGTATGTACAGCAACACCACCAGCAAATTTCTCAGCATCATCGACCACCACCTCTGCACCACCAGTGGCATCAGCAACATTACTGGCAGCCCCCTCCAACGCAGTGGCCCACGCAGCTGTCTGGTCCACCCATATCTGTTTGGGGACCTCAAGACGCAAAGTGGGCAACACAACAGTGCCCACAACAATCAACGTCGTCTGCAGGAGAGCAGCAACCACAACCCAGCAGATAAGTCAGTTGCCCTCCGGTTACATGTAGATCGACGCCTGCTACCGCCTCTGCGGCTAGATACACAAGTGGGAGTGAGCCCAGCCTGTCGAACATTTCCAGTGTGCTCAGACGGTGTTATGATGACTTAGAGGACTCAAACTCCAAAAGTGAACTGTGACACTGTTGTGTTTTTGATTTCAATTTAGTTTTTCTGTTTTCTGTTTGTTAATGTTCAATATATAATAAAGTTTTAAAGTTCTCATCACTGTGGAATTGACTTCTGTGCATTTTTTGTCGTTCGGAAGGATTTATTGAGGGTGCAAATAATAGGAACGGGTATCAGAACAACACCCCCTCCCAGACGTTCACCCCTCGGACAACCACTCCCCTAGGACAATTACCCCCCAGACAACCACCCCCTAGGACAACTACCACTCGGACAATCATCTAAAGATCTTTAAGTTTAATCTGTGGATAAAGGCTAGTCTGTGTCAAATATTTTAAATGGGCCAATCATACACTGAAAATATGTCACACCCTGTCTTATCGCATTTCCATTTAAACACCATGTCCACAAAAGAGTTAAAGAGCCCCTATATATATATATATATATATATATATATATATATATATATATATATATATAAAACAATCAGTGCACCTCTTTGAAAGGAACTCACAAAGGTGGCTGCAATTTTCACACGTTGTAGTAAACATTGACAAAGACTGGTAATGTCTATAGTACACACAACATTTTAGAAACGACACATTTACACTTCAGCAACGAGGACTTAGCTGTATGTTTAACACACTATATAAAGTTTGATCATTTTAACATATCAGAAATTTTTTTACCATGGAGTTTATTACCTCAACTCGTGGTGGCAAAAAGTTGGTATACCAGGGATTTATTTCTGTCAAACAGAAAAACCTTGCCAAAGGTGTGGAATCATATGAGTGTGAGATGCGACGGAACCTCAAACAATGCAAGGTCAGGATCCGTGTTAGTAGAGACCAAGTAGTTGGTCAGTATGGCGAGCACACTCATGCACCAGATATTGGATGACCAGAGGCCCTGAATGTACAGTATGTCAATCTATTAAACTGCGCGCATATTTGCCAGAGTATTCGTCGTTATCGCCAAGATGCTGGGAACTCACCACCTGTTCCTCGGACATGTGCAGATATTGTTATCCCGACGTGGTTGTCGACTGCCAGCATTCCCCCATGCAATGTGGAATGTGAAGAATCGAGTTGAAGGACTTCCACGTACCAACAACCACATTGAGGGATGACACCGTCACATGCAGTCTAATGTTGGCGCTTACCACCCCAACTTCTGGACATTCTTAGGAGTGTTACGATGGGAACAATCATTAAATGAGGTTGTAATGGCTCAGATGTCAGTAGGTGTACCAGAGTCACCTCAGAGAGAGAAGTACAAAGCCATCACGCAACGCCTGACTAAAATTGTTGCTGACTATGAGAACAGATCTTTAGTAGATTATCTAAGAGGAATTGCACACAATGTTCAATTATGTCTGTCTGTCTTCCTTTTGGCTTTTCCCTCTTTACTTGGGAGTCGCCACAGCGAATCATCTGATTCACACATTTGATTTGGCAGAGGTTTTTTATGTTGGATGCCCTTCCTGTCACAACCCTTTTTAGCAAGGGACAGAAACACGCTGACGACTTTGCAGCTACTCTTTATGAAAGTCAGCAATGGTTCTTTTACATACCTCTCACCATAGACGGTGGGAGACATGGCCCGTCTTTGATAACCCAGTTAGCTGCACTGGGGGGGACAGTGACAACCTTGTGGAGAGTGGGACTTGAACCCCCAACCTTTGGATCAGCAATCCAGCACCCTATACCACTAGACCACCACTGCCCCACGAAATGTTCAATTATAAATGTTTAAATTATATGTTTTATTTGTACATTGATCATGTTTAAGAATAAAACATTAAAACTCAATTAAAGATATTTCTTATTATTATTTTGTACTATCATCTTATATTACCATCTTGCATGATCATCTTACGCTAGTATCTTGTATTATCATCTTACATACACATACATTCATTGACTATCCCCATCAAAGTAAATTTGATGGGGATAGTTGTTCTAGGGGGTAATTGTCCGAGGGGGGTAATTGTCCGGGGGGGTGAATGTCCGGGGGTGAAATGTCCGGGGGGGTAAGTGTTCTTAGAACCATAGGAACATATTGACAATAGGCAGTAACATCACTAAGTTAAAAATTTAAAAAGACTTTCATATAAACGAGAGTCAATAAGAAAGCACAATTACATCATTAACAGAAACCAGCATATACATAGGCGGTTCAATGAAGGACCCATTGTTCATTGTCACACTTGCTCCTGGCTGGTCGCATACGACTGCCAAGAGACTTTTCCATCTTTACTGTTGAAATAGAGCTTCAGGTACTCTCACCGTTTCTTGGCCTCTATAGTGTTTCTGTTGGGACCCACCATATGTTCCAGGTCATGCATATTAGCTGTTTCACGCCACTGACCTGGAATAATGTGGTCATCATCTCAGTTCAAAACTGCATCCTGGGTGACAGTGTATCTCATTCTCATGATGTTATGAAGACAGACAGCAGCTTCAACCATAAGTCTGACTACATCTGGTCCTTGTTGCAGTGTAGACAGTAGGAACTGCCGATGACTGGCCAAGATGTCAAATGCATTCTCAACAACTCGACATGCCAATTCTTCCTCTGTAAGGACTTGCCTGGAATATGGCTTCATAAGGTACTTCCTAAGAGCAAAAGCATCGTCCCCAACAATGAAGTATGGTATGTGAGTGTCATCTTGGGGCAGAAGCTCTGGTATGGGGAAGTTGATGGTACCATCTTCGATGCATTTTTTGAGCTCCGAGGCATTGAATACTTGGGCATCAGACATGTGGCCCATGCCACCGACGTCTATCCATAGGAACCTGTAGATGGCGTCTACCAGGGCTAGCAGAAAAATGGAGAAAAATCCCTTTTAGTTTTGGTAAAAGGTTCTAAAAGATGGTGATTTTCTAATGGCGACGTTTTTCCCATCCAAGGCTCCAACGGCATGAGGCAGGGTCCATTTATCCTGGAAATCCCAGCTGAGTGATTTCCATTCCTGCATAGTATGTGGACACTGTATGACCTCGTATTTGTAGTGATCGATGATGGCTTGACAGACCTCTGGTAGGAAACTTGCGATGATGTGACGAAATACCCTGAAGTTGAAAGCCAGAGTTGGATATTTGTCGCCTGAGGCCAGATGACGCATGGTGACAGCTAGTTTCAGACCAGGACTGAGTTCGCTTCTGAAGTTGGTATCCTTCTTTGTCAGTCGAGGAGCCACAACCATTAGCAACTCTTTGAACAGCTCAGGTGGGACCCAGAGATATTTGAAGAAGGACTGCTTGTCTTCGAAACGGAGCTCTTCCATAAGGTTGTCATAGATCCCAAGACCAATTCTTTGTTCCACCCTCAGCCATGGACGTACCCAGAAGTGTTTGGGTGTGTATCTCCTTTTTTCTCGTCTTCTGCGGTCGATGTCTCTTTGCATTTTGTTGTATTCGTGAAGCAACAGCAGCATGTGGCATAGTTCCAAGTCAGCCATTTCTCTATCCTTGTCCATTTTTGGAGAGCTTCTTGAGGTGTTTCCAGTATGTGTTTGCTTGGCAGAATGAGATTCCTTGGTCGAATCCGCGAATTTATAGGCAGAATCAAGAGCAATCCTTTGATCATTACCGATTTTTTTTTGTATTGAAACGTGGTTACACCAGGTATTCCTCAGTCATTCCGTGTTAAATGTAAGCGTTTCGCTTTCATTCTGCATGTTTCTGCAATCATTCTGAAGCTCTTCCTTCTCAAATGGATTTCGTGCCGTAGTTATTCCTTGAGTGTTCCGTGCTTTCCGTGAACGATCCGTGAATTATCCGAAAGTCTTCCTTTGCAATTCATAGCTATTTGTACTTGTTCCGCAGTTCATCCATGCGCTTTTCCATAATTATTCCGAAATTGTACCATAGTTTTGCTGTGCCTATTCCACACATGCCGTAAATGTTCTGAAAGTGTTCGGAAGTTACAATTTTCCGTGTAAAAAAGCCGAAGCTCTTCAGTAGACTGCATTCCGCGCCTTTCCGTCACGATCTTTCCGCCACAATCATTGCATGCCGTGCTCCAGTGAAATGGGGTATGAAGGTTAAATAACCTCGCTAGGATCATGACGACCACCATCTTGACTTGCTGGACCTACTATGGATCACGTGACAAGCCAACACGCTTGTGTATTACTACTCTTAGCTCATTCGCTGCCCAGGCCGGGTGCCGAGGTTATGTCTCAATGAAAGGAAATGTTGGAATGAGAGATTCACTGCATTGTGAGCTTTCATAATAAACTATCATATGTGAGGTGCTCCACCAAAGTAGGCGCTTGTCGCAAGTGACTTATGGTGCTTCTTATGAGACAAAGCACAACTTATCCGGACTCCCGATCTTTCAAGTGAGCAAGTGTGCGTTGAATACTTGTTCAATATTCAATCTTCACTTGCTAATTTGAAAGATCGGAAGTCTGGACAAGCCGCGCTTTGTCTCACAAGCACCATGCATCACTTGCGACAGGCGTTTACTTTCGGTGGAGCGACTCACATATATGTAGATTTCCCCTTCAAAACAGAATAAATTTAGGGTTCTGTAGTCACTTACCCTGCTGATGGACCGGCTACCTCATCAATAATAAGTCCTACACGTTTTCTTTTAAGATGTAGCGCTTTCGTGTTGAGCCATCTCACTTTTACAAATACCTTTTCTGGGACAATTTGTGGGCTTTAAATTCTCCCATCCTTTTGAGGATTTCGGTCGAACACTTTTTTCCATCACAGTGCAACTGTCAGTCGACTGAGCCCGGTTTTGTAATGTTTATGAAGATGAAAAAATGCAATGCGCACATACTCCGCTGAACTCCATATTGAGTGAGACTCATCTGTAGCAGCTGATTACGCAATAATCGCGAGACTTATCAATAACGAGATTTGTTACCAACACTTTTAATAATCGAATTTTAATGATTTTATCGATTCATTGGTGGTCTAGTGGTATAGGCTGCTGGATTGCTGATCCTAAGGTTGGGGGTTCGAGTCCCCACAAGGTTGTCACTGCCCCCCCCCCCCCCCCCCCCCCCGTGCAGCTGACTGGATTATCAAAGGCAGGCCATGTCTCTCACTGTCTATGGTGAGAGGCATGTAAAAGAACTATTGCTGACTTTCGTAAAGGGTAGGTTGCAAAGCCGTCAGCGTGTTTCTGTCCCTTGCTAAAAGGGTTGTGTCAGGAAGGGCATCCGACGTAAAAACCTCTGCCAAATCAAACGTGTGAATTATTTGCTGTGTCAACCCCTGAAAAAAGGAAAAAGCCGAAAGGAAATCTCTCTCTCTCTCTCTCTCTCTCTCTCTCTCTATTGATTCATTGTTGCAGCTTTAGTCATGAACTTTAGGTAATGACTGAAAGGACAAGATCATGAATAAAAGCGACTGAAATGAGCTTCCTACATGGGGGGGGGCGCATCTCCCTTAGAGATAGGGTGAGACACTCAGGAATCCGGGGAGAGCTTGGAGTAGAACCGCCGCTTTAATTCAGTTCAGTTGGTATCGTACAATTGAGATTGTTACACAGTAGCTTTACACTGTAAGAGTAGGAGTTTACGAAGTATAAAAGGGGTTAAACATTTTCTAAAACCCTTACACATCCCTAATGAGCTTTGCCTGCAGCATATGTCATGTAACTGATCTACTGTGGTAAACCTACCTCCATCCCTTCTGCAGAAAGAAGCAAAAGAAAATCACGGATTGTTCGTGAAAAGGCTTTAAAAGTCATGGAGTTCTCAGGTTCTCAGTCAATGTTCTCAGGTACTCTGGTTTCTTCCCACAATCCAAATGTATACACAATTATAAAATATACTGTTCTAAATTGCTCCTGGTTGTGCGTGTCAGTGTGAATGTTTGTGTTAGCCTGCCTTTGCTCCGAGTTGGCTGAGATAGGCTTCAGCCTTCCCATGACCCCAGTAGGGTTAAGGGGATCAGTGAATTCTGCATTACAGTTTTTTAAAAATCTGATTGCAGGTTTTTACACATAACTGATACCATCCTTTATCACTTTTTCTTCTCTTACTAAAGTTTTATATCCAGATATATTATAGGATGTGTTGTTTAGAAAGAGATTTTTGTTGAGGTATATTTCACAGTAGTATTAAAGGATGGGGCGGCACAGTGGTGAAGTGGTTAGCACGTCCACCTCACAGCAAGAAGGCCTGGGTTCGTTTCCCGGCCTGGGCGTATCTGTGCGGAGTTTGCATGTTCTCCCCGCGCTCGCATGGGTTTCCTCTGGGTATTCCAGTTTCCTCCCACAAATCCAAAATCATGCACAGTAGGCTAATTGGCTGTTCTAAATTGCCCGTAGGTTCGCATCGTGCAGAAGGTAATGGCAAACCACTGTACTATCCTTGCCAAGAAAACCTCCATGAAGATGATAATCAAGGCGTTATCCTTCATGGCAGGTTGCCAAGAGTCATCCTATGACTCGGAAGGGACCAGACCAGACTATTAAAGGATGGATAGTGAATAAATAAGCACCATTCCGTTGTCTTCAGAAGACTCACTGAAAACAGTGGAAAGTTTCTAAACATATGATTTTCAAGACGATCTTTAAATATCCACAGTTTCAAGAATTTTGTAATAAATACCTGCCCTCCATCAAGGTCAGTGCTTGATTGGACAATGCAATAGTTGTGCCTACTGGAAACTGAAGCTAATCTTTAACGCGTGAAACCGGAGCTTTGAGATGAGACTGAAAGGCTACTCAGGACAGATGCACCATGAAGAAAGCCTTTTTTCCTCGACTCAAAGACTGTCTTTGTGGTTGCTTGAGGACATCATTTGACCTCTTGCTGACAGATTGGTGTCTATTAAGCACCAGCTAGGGGTTTGTATTTGCCCTGATATTGGGGGTGTTAATGTTACAGTTAATCGAATTCTGTTGGTTAGTGGAATCAGAATCAGATTGAATCAGAATCTTGATTGACCCCGGAGGAAATTTTGTAAAAAAAAAGTATGCAGGGATTAAAAGTACAAAATATAGTCATCCCTTGCCACTTCATGACTCGAAGTTTGCGGCCTCAGTGCTTTGCGGTATTTTCCATACATAACCAAAATCAAAAAATATTCATAAAAATTTCAAAATTCGCATGTGACTCGCATGTATGCAAGCGGAAGGCAGGGACCAAGGCAGGCTGTGTCCATTGTTTACAAACGACAGACTGAATGTGCCCCTCCTTCAGTCCCAGTTCAGGCAGGGACCGCCCACTCAACCCAATCTCGCAAGCTGATTGGCTTAGACGCACGACGCTGGATATATGTATGGTAGAAATGAGAGGGAAGATCCTACGTCGCGGTTTTTCAATTATCGTGGCCAGGTCTAGTCTATGTTGTCTGCGAAATTCGAAGGAAGACTGTACTCTCTCAAGCCACATGTTGAGAGGACAGCTACTTATAAACAATAAAAATAATACGTACAAGAAAAACAAAGGTAAAGTAAGCAAGAAAAAATTGTTTAAAGTTACAGGAAAGGCAGTAGCAACTGCAATAAGCTGCACGCTGGTTGACACATGCACACTGATGTAGCAGCTATTTGAAAGTAATTTAGATAATTGAATCATATTGAACTCGTAATGTTTACGTGATCTGATAGCGTAGAAATGTGGCAATGTGTCTTTGGAACGTGTATTGAACTGTAGACTTATTTCAGTAAAACTTCAGAGCTTTAATCACGTAAGGACTTCCCCACCGAGAGAGAAAAACCCAAGGTATTTACTTATTTTGAGAACGAAATCTGACCCGCCGTTCACAGTATGTTGACCGTGATGTGAAATAGGGTTGTGAGGTTCACTGTTCTACTCTCTGAATGTCATGTCTCGCACTGCGCTCCAAGTCTTACAGATTACCGTTAATGGAACTACTTTACATAGAATGCTAAATTAATCTTGCACTTCCCTTCTTGCTATAAATAATATGTTGGAAAGTTCTTAATGTAATTTTAGAATCTCCTTAACTGTTTTATTTGCACGATACTGCAGGACAATAATTTCACCTTCAGAAACCTGGTAACATCTTTCCCACAACTGTGCTGTGTGTGTGTGTGTGTGTATGTGTATGTGTATGTGTGTGTGTGTGTGTGTGTGTGTGTGTGTGTGTGTGTGGGTGTGTGGGTGTGTGGGTGCGTGCGGGTGTGTACGTGCATGTGTGCGTGTGTGCGCATGCATGTGTATGCGTGTGTGTGTGCGTGAGTGTATGTGCATATGTGTGTGTGCGTTTGTGTGTACGTGTGTGTGCCTGTGTGTGCGTGTGTGTGTGCGTGTGCCTGCGTGTGTGTGTGCGTGTGCCTGCGTGTGTGTGTGCATGAGTGTGTGTGCTTGCATGTGTGCGCGTGTGTGTGTGTTCGCGTGTGTGTGTGTGTGCGCGCGTGTGTGTGTGTGCGCGCGTGTGTGTGTGTGTGTGTGTGTGCGCGCGTGTGTGTGTGTCTTGTAGCGTGTGTGTGTGTGTGTGTGTGTGTGGCGTGTGTGTGTGTGTGTGTGTGTGTGTGTGTGTGTGTGTGTGTGTGTGTGTGTGTGTGTGTGTGTGTGCGCGCGCGTGTGTGCGTGTGTGCGCATGCGCGTGCCTATGTGTGTGTGTGTTTTGTTAAGTTATTCATTGCTAGTCCCGGCTGTTTTTAATGGTTGATGTAAAAGTATTTATCCTCCAGAGGTTTATCCCAGGTTCTAAACAAACAAAAGTAATCTCACCCAGATCAGTTGAAATGGGCATGCAGCCCTAAAAGTTTTACTTTAACAAATAGAAAATAAACAACTGCAATTCGTATTTGTTTGAGTACTCGGTTTACTGCATTTAAATAAAAATAGGGCCTATTTGAATGACTAATATGACATGATGTTATTTTATAATTTACTGTAGTGCAGGGGTTTCCAACCATGGGTGCTTGCACCCCTTGGGGTGCTAGACATCATTCCAGGGGGTGCGAGAAGCAGGGCTGTAACTTTTGAAATAAATATCTTCTTTTGGGAAAATTTCGTATGACTCCACATCCTTTGTCCTTGAACAAATTATAAAATGTAGCGGGTTCGAGGTCAGAGCAAAATCTTTTTAGGGGTGCAGGAGTAAAAAAAGGTTAGGAACCCCTGCTCTAACGTTTTTTTTTTTTTTTTTTTGTGAATTTGTTTAGCTAGCGAGCTAAGAGAGGTGCGAAGCGTGGCACTTTTCATGTGTAGTGCTGTATATATGGGCAAGACTACTTCTGGAAAATACTTTTGTTCATATCGGCAGTTAATTTTATGTAGTATCTGAATGAACTCATTTATCTTCTCAAAGAATATATTTGCCCTGCGATAGCCTGGTGAAATGTCCAAGACAGACTCCACGTGACTCACCAAGAGTCAGCTGAGATGGGTACCAGCGACCCTAATTAGGAGTAAGTGGTTCAGAAAAATTTAAATGAATGATGAATGAATGAATATGTGGACACTTGTTTGAGAACTGAAATGCCACTGGATCTGTAATATCTTTCTACCAGACTTAGCACAGTGGTGTTTGGGGGAGGGTATCATTAGCAGAGAAGGATTTTGGGGGAGGGTGTCATTAGTACAGTGGTGTTTTGGGGAGGGTGTCATGAGGAGAGTGGGGTTTTGGGGGAGGGTGTCATTAGCACAGTGGCGTTTAGAGGGAGGCTGTCATTAGTACAGTAGGGTTTTGGGGGAAGGTATCATTAGTTCAGTGGGGTTTTGGGGGAGGGTGTCATTAACAGCTGTTTTTTGGGGAGGGTGTCATGAGAACAGTGATGTTTTGGGGGAGGGTAGCATTAGCACAGTAGGGTTTTAGGGGAAGCTGTCATTCCTACAGTGGGGTTTTGGGGAGGGTGTCATTTGTAAAGTAGGGTTTTGGGGGGAGGGTGTCATTAGTGAAGTGGGCTTTTGGGGGAGGATATCATTTAGTACAGTGGGGTTTGGGGAGGGTATCATTAGTACAGTAGGATTTTGGGGGAGGAATCATTAACACAGTGTTGTTTTGGGGGTGGGTATCATTCAAACAGTGGGGTTTTGGGGATTATATCATTGGCACAGTGGGGTTTTTGGGGAAGGTGTCATTAGTACAGTGGGGTTTTGGGGAGGGTGTCATTAGTACAGTGGGGTTTTGGGGTAGGGTATCCTTGGCATACTGGGGTTTTGGGGAGGGTGTCATTAGTAAAGTGGGGTTTTGGGGGAAGGTATCATTTCGTACACTGGGGTTTGGGGGAGGGAATCATTAACACAGTGGGGTTTTGGAGGAGGGTGTCATTAGCACAGTGGGGTTTTCAGGGAGGGTGTCATTAGCACAGTGGGGTTTTGGGGAGAGTGTAATTAGCACAGTGGAGTTTTGGGGAGGGTGTCAGTAGTACAGTGGGGTTTTGGGGAGGGTGTTATTAGCACAGTGGGGTTTTGGGGAGGGTGTCATTAGTACAGTGGGGTTTTGGGGGAGGGTGTCATTAGTACAGTGGGGTTTTGGGGGAGGGTGTCCTTCGCACAGCTGGTTTTGGGGGAGGGTGTCATGACCACAGTGACGTTTTGGGGGAGGGTAGCATTAGCACAGTAGGGTTTTAGGGAAGGGTGTCATTACTACAGAGGGGTTTTGGGGAGGGTGTCATTAGTAAAGTGGGCTTTTGGGGGAAGGTATCATTTAGTCCATTGGGGTTTGGGGCAGGGTATCATTAGTACAGTAGGATTTTGGGGGGAGGGAATCATTAACACAGTGTGGTTTTGGGGGAGGGTATCATTAGTACAGTGGGCTTTTGGGGAGGGTGTCATTAGCACAGTGGTGTTTTGGGGAGGGTGTAATTAGCGCATTGGGGTTTTGGGGGAGGGTGTCATTAGTCCAGTGGGGTTTTGAGGCAGGGTGTCATTCGTACAATGGGTTTTTTGGGAAGGTATCATTTAGTACAGCGGGGTTTTGGGGTAGGGTATCCTTCGCACACTGGGGTTTTGGGGAGGGTGTCATTTCGTACAGTGGGTTTTGGGGGAGGGAATCATTAACACAGTGGGGTTTGGGGGAGGGTGTCATTCGCACAGTGGGGTTTTGGGGAGAGTGTAATTAGCACAGTGGGGTTTTGGGGGAGGGTGTCATTCGTACAGTGGGGTTTTTGGGGAGGGTGTCATTCGTACAGTGGGATTTGGGGAGGCTGTCATTAGCACAGTGGGGTTTTGAGGGAGGGTGTCATGAGTACACTGGGGTTTTGGGGGAGGGTGTCATTCGTACAGTGGGGTTTTGGGGAGGGTGTCATTAGTACAGTGGGGTTTTTGGGGAGGGTGTCATTAGTACAGTGGGGTTTTGGGAGAGGGTGTCATTAATACAGTGGGGTTTTGGGGTAGGGTATCCTTAGCATACTGGGGGTTTGGGGAGGGCATCATTAGTAAAGAGGCGTTTTGGGGATTATATCATTGGCACAGTGGGGTTTTGGGGGAAGGTGTCATTAGTACAGTGGGGTTTTGGGGGAGGGTGTCATTAGTACAGTGGGGTTTTGGGGTAGGGTATCCTTGGCATACTGGGGTTTTGGGGAGGGTGTCATTAGGAAAGTGGGGTTTTGGGGAAGGTATCATTTCGTACACTGGGGTTTGGGGGAGGGAATCATTAACACAGTGGGGTTTTGGAGGAGGGTGTCATTAGCACAGTGGGGTTTTGAGGGAGGGTGTCATTAGCACAGTGGGGTTTTGGGGAGAGTGTAATTAGCACAGTGGAGTTTTGGGGAGGGTGTCATTAGCACAGTGGGTTTTTGGGGAGGGTGTCATTAGTACAGTGGGGTTTTGGGGGAGGGTGTCATTCGCACAGCTGGTTTTGGGGGCGGGTGTCATGAGCGCAGTGATGTTTTGGGGGAGGGTAGCATTAGCACAGTAGGGTTTTAGGGAAGGGTGTCATTACTACAGAGGGGTTTTGGGGAGGGAGTCATTAGTAAAGTGGGCTTTTGGGGTAAGGTATCATTTAGTCCATTGGGGTTTGGGGGAGAGTATCATTAGTACAGTAGGATTTTTTTTTGGGGGATCATTAACACAGTGTGGTTTTGGGGGTGGGTATCATTAGCAGAGTGGGGTTTTGGGAATTATATCATTGGCACAGTGGGGTTTGGGGGAGGGTATCATTAGTACAGTGGGCTTTTGGGGAGGGTGTCATTAGCACAGTGGTGTTTTGGGGAGGGTGTAATTAGCACATTGGGGTTTTGGGGGAGGGTGTCATTAGTACAGTGGGGTTTTGAGGCAGGGTGTCATTCGTACAGTGGGTTTTTTGGGAAGGTATCATTTAGTACAGCGAGGTTTTGGGGTAGGGTATCTTTCGCACACTGGGGTTTTGGGGAGGGTGTCATTTCATACAGTGGGTTTTGGGGAGGGAATCATTAACACAGTGGGGTTTGGGGGAGGGTGTCATTCGCACAGTGGGGTTTTGGGGGAGGGTGTCATTCGTACAGTGGGGTTGTTGGGGAGGGGGTCGTTCGTACAGTGGGATTTGGGGAGGCTGTCATTAGCGCAGTGGGGTTTTGAGGGAGGGGGTGATTAGTAGAGTGGGGTTTTGGGGGAGGGTGTCATCAGTATAGTGGGGTTTTGGGGAGGGTGTTATTTGTCCAGTGGGGTTTTTTTGGAGGGTGTCATTAGTACAGTGGGTTTTTGGGGTAAGGTGTCATTCACACAGTGTGGTTAGGGGGAGGGTGTCATTAGCACAGTGGGGTTTTGGGTGAGGCTATCATTAGCACAGCAGGGTTTTGGGGGAGGGTATCATTCGTACAGTGAGGTTTTGGGGGAGGGTGTCATTAGTACAGTGGGGTTTTGGAGAGGGTGTTATTAGCACAGTGGGGTTTTGAGTGAGGGTGTCATTAGCACAGTGGGGTTTTGGGGAAGGGGTCATTAGTACATTGGTGTTTTGGGGGAGGGTATCATTAGTACAGGGGGGGTTGTGGGGAGCGTATCATTTGTCCACGGGGTTTTGGGGGAGGGTGTCATTAGCACAGTGGGGTTTTTGGTGAGGCTGTCATTAGTACAGTGGGGTTTTGGGGGAGGGTGTCATGAGTACAGTGGGGTTTTGGGGGAGGCTGTCATTTGTACAGTGGGGTTTTTGGGAGGGTGTCATTAGTACAGTGGGGGTTTTGGGGAGGGTGTCATTAGTACAGTAGGTTTTTGGGAAAAGGTGTCATTTGCACAGTGTGGTTTTGGGGGAGTGTGTCATTAGTACAGTAGCGTTTTGGGGGCGGGTTTGTTAGCACAATGGGATTTTGGGGGAGGGTGTCATTAGCACAGTGTGGTTCTCAGGGATGGTATCATTAGTCGAGTGGGCTTTGGGAGGGTGTCATAAGTAGAGTGGGGTTTTGGGGAGGGTGTTATTAGCACAGTGGGGTTTTGAGCGAGGGTGTCATTAGCACAATGGGGTTTTGGGGAGGGGTCATTAGTACATTGGTGTTTTGGGGAGGGTATCATTAGTACAGTGGGGGTTTTTGGGGAGCATATCATCTGCACATGGGGTTTTGGGGGAGGGTGTCATTAGCACAGTGGTGTTTTTGGTGAGGCTATCATTCGCACAGTGGCTTTTGGGCAAGAGTGTCATTAGCACAGTGGGGTTTTGGGGGAGGGTGTCATGAGTACAGTGGGGTTTTGGGGGAGGCTGTCATTAGTACAGTGGGGTTTTTTGGGAGGGTATCATTCGTACAGTGGGGTTTTTGGGGAGGGTGTCATTAGTACAGTAGCGTTTTGGGGGAAGGTTTGTTAGCACAATGGGATTTTGGGGAAGGCGGTCATTAGCACAGTGTGGTTCTCGGTTAGGGTATCATTAGTCGAGTGGGCTTTCGGAGGGTGTCATAAGTACAGTGGTGTTTTGGGGGAGGGTGTCATGAGTAAAGTAGGGTTTTGGGGGAGGGTGTCATTAGCAAAGAAGGGTTTTGAGGGAGGGTGTAATTAGTATAGTGGAGTTTTGGGGAGGGTGTCAGTAGTACAGTGGGGTTTTGGGGAGGGTGTCATTAGCACAGTGGTGTTCGGAGGACGGAGTCATGAGGACAGTGGGGTTTTGGGGGAGTGTGTCATTAGTGCAGTGAGGGTTTGGTGGAGGGTGTCATGAGCACAGTGGGGTCTTTGGGAGAGGATGTATTTGCACAGTGGGGTTTTGAGGGAGGGTGTAATGAGTACAGTGGTGTTTGGGGGAGGGCATCATTAGTACAATGAGGTTTTGGGGGAGGGTGTCATTAGTACAGTGGGGTTTTGGGGGAGGCTGTCATTAGTACGGTGGGGTTTTGGGGAGGGTGTCATTAGCACAGTGAAGTTGCAAAGTGGGGTTTTGAGGGAGGGTGTAATGAGTACAGTGGTTTTTCGGGGAGGGCATCATTAGTACAGTGGGGTTTTGGGGAGGGTGTCATTAGCACAGTGCGGTTTTGGGGAGGGTGTCATTCGTACAGTGGGGTTTTGGGTGAGGGTATCATTTGTACAGGGGGTTTTGGGGGAGGGTGTCATTAGTACAGTTGGGTTTGGTGGAGCGTATCATTCGCAGACTGGGCTTGTGGAGGAGGGTGTCATAAGTACAGTGGCGTTTTGAGGGAAGGTATCATTTGTACAGTGGGGTTTTGGGGGAGGGTCTCATTAGCACAGTGGGGTTTTGAGGGAGGGTGTAATTAGTGCAGTGGTGTTTGGGGGAGTGTTTTATTCGTACATTGGGGTTTGGGGGAGGGTGTCATTCGTACAGTCGGGTTTTGGGGGAGGGTGTCTTTAGTACAGTGGGGTTTTGAGGGAAGGTATGATTCGTACAGTGGGTTTTTAGGGGAGGCTGCCATTCGTACAGTGGGGTTTTACAGGAGGGTGTCATTAGTACAGTGGGGTTTTGGGGGAGGCTGCCATTCGTACAGTGGGGTTTTACAGGAGGGTGTCATTAGTACAGTGGGGTTTTGGGGGAGGCTGTCATTAGCACAGTGGGGTTTTGGGGGAGGGTGTTATCAGCACAGGGGTTTTGGGGAGGGTGTCTTTCGCACAGTGGGGTTTTGAGGGAAGGTGCAATTAGTAGAATGCTGTTTGGGGGAGGGTATCATTCGTACAGTGGGTTTTTGGGGGAGGGTGTCATTAGTACTGTCGGGTTTTGGTTAGGGTGTCATTCGCACAGAGGGCTTTTGGGGTAGGGTGTCATTCGTACAGTGGGGTTTTGGGGAGGGTGTCATTAGTTCAGTGGTGTTTTGAGGGATGGTGTCTTTAGTACAGTGGGATTTTATCATGCATCGGTAGTGGACAGTGATTTGTGCCCTCAGGCTTTAAAGTAAAATGAACTGTTTGTAATTTACAGAGGAGACACTGACAGTTTTCTCGATGAGAATATTACTTGTTTGATTTTTTTTATTTTTGATTTGATTTTTTTTACTGCATGAATCATGCAAAGGGAAAATCCCTTTCCACTTTAATCTCTCTGACAGCAAACATTCTCACTGTATGGGATATTGGGATTTGAATTTGAAGATTATGGTGTTCTCTCTCTCTCTCTCTTGCTCTTCTCCCTCTCTCTCATCTCTCTCTTGCTCTCTCTACCCCTCTCTATTTCTCTCTCTTCTCACCCCTGTTTCTTTGCTCCCATCTCTTTCTCCCATCTCTCTCTCTCTCTCTCTCTCTCTCTCTCTCTCTCTCTCTGTCCTTTCTCTGGATTGAATAAGACATGAGCAGTTAATGGCTTGTGGCATATTACACAGATTACAGTGGAATGTTCTTGGCTGATCCGTTTGCTTTGCTTTTAGCATCATTGAATTTGGATGAACTTGAGCAAGGCTGTTGTGTTAGGGGGAAATGTTTGCTTTTTGTCATTGTTCATCCAGTTCTTCTTTGTGGTTTGCATGAGTTGCAGTGATTCCAACATCTGCAGCATAATGGGAAGTTTGAAATGAAGTTGTGGGTGCTTGTTATGTTTGGTTGACAATTCTCAAATTGTGATTTTGAAAAAAATATTCTTAGCATCAAATACTTTGATTGCATTTTTCCCCATTGGCATGAACTATTATTTTGATGGTTGTCTTGTGGCCATGCTACAAGGTTGCCCCATCCCACTCCCATTTAATCAGCAGTAGAGAATTAAACACAGAGATGCTGAGGACCTGTAATTTCATGATACTACTGCAACTAACGATGGCCTGGCGAGCTCTTCAGGATGTACTCTGCAATCGCTCAATGTTGTCTGGGATGGCAGCCAGCCTCCCCGTGACCCTAATTAGGATTTAGCGATTCAGAAAATGAATGACTGAATGAAAATATTTTGCTGTGTTCTCTTGGTAAATGTCCAACAACCGATGAAGTATTAAAAACGGCTACAGCAAAACTATGGGATGCTCTGAATGAATGGAGCGATGAGCCATATATGGACCAATCAGAAAGTGATGAGAAGTATTTTTCACCCGATTCTCCTGCTCACTAACTTCATAAATGTAAAGACGTTCCTGGCCATGTGCTTTTGTTTATGTTCGTGTTGATTGGTTCAGTGTGCCATGTGCTAAAGTTGCATTTGTGTTGATTGGCTCGATTTTACTTCACGGAAAATGTTTCAGGGAACAGCTGGAAGGAAAAGAAGAATGCCGGGAGGGAAAAGTAAGGGGTCTTTAAAAAAAAAAAAAGTGCTGTTTTCTGTTAATTTTCAGTTTTCATGTAAGTAGTTTGGTTGATATTGTAAAATGAATAATATAAATACCAGTAAAACGCTTTTATTGTTCTGTTTTTATTCATGTTTCCACCTCGATGGTAATAAGCACTTACCGTTCCACTCCGACGGTAACGTTTTAATAAGCGCCCATCCACTCCATTTTTTTTTAAAGCGCCCTGGAGCGCTTATCACGTCGAATGCGTTATATATTTTAGTTTTTGTTTTTAAGTAGAGTGCAACACATAGCTGTTGTTTCTATACTCATGGCACATTAGTGATATCCCAGCGGTAGTGGAGCCAGTCGGAGCATGTGATGTCCAATATCCAGTGGGTTTGAACATAATAAAATCTTATATAATGTATAACTGTTTGGACTGTGGAAGGAAACTGGATTATCTGAAGAAAACCCACCTAAGTGCAGCAAGGAAATGCAAACTCCACACAGAAACGTCCTCGCCGACCCCGGACTTAAACACAGGACTTTTTACAGTCAGGCGGATGTGCTCACTGCTACACCACCAAGACAGTTAAACTAAAAATTTAATACATTAATAAAAATGATAATTAAAAAAATAGGTATACAGAGAGCACAATTTAACAAAATGTTGGAAAGTCTGAGGAGAATCTTTAGCTGGAGAAACCAGATCAAGGGCTGTGGTCACTGTGAACAAGTTGGCGAGTCTCATTACTCACCCTGTAATTTTGGGTAAAATCATGGGGATATGGTGCAGTTCACAGTGAATTGTTTTATTCATTGTTTGTTGTATAATTCAGTCATCATTATCAGTTATCAGTCATCTCACAGGGCTGCTGCAGGGAACAGAATGTGCTTAAAGCAGAGTGTGTTTTTTTGTACCAATATCGGTACCTCTGGGTTTGTTTTACTAATAAGTTTATAAATTGATCCAAAAGTGCCAGACATGTATAAGTACAATAAACTATGAAGTCCTGAGAGTTCTGAGGTGAAGAGGTGAAAGAAATCTGGTCCAGAAATGCAAGATGAGATTCACCCTTTTTTGTCCAGGAGTAGGAAGTAGTGCTTATAGATTTTACGTGATTTTAAACAATTCGGTTATTCTTTCATTTGTTACTTTAAGTGTTTATTTCGTTTTATTTTCTAGAATTTTTGATTGGATGCCATATGTATGTTACTCATTTCTCTTTTTTCCGGTATTACTGTAATGGAGTGCTTCTCAATTATTTTCTGTGCCCCTCCCGAAAGAAAAAAACAATTCACGCCCCCCATCGCCCCACGAGCAACTATAAATAGTATTATTTGTCTACAAAATTCTTATTAGTACACCTCTGCATAACATTGTATCTTTATTAACATTAAAAACAAAAAAGAAAGAAATATAGTTCAACTTACAATAAAGAAAAACTTCATTAACATTGTTTTTTTAATCTGTAATAGAAAAGATTTAAAGTGCATCAATGTGTCTGAAATAAAAAATGCATCCTTATTTAAACTCATTCAACTTATTTATGTCTTATTATCTCCGTCTCTCTCTCCACCTTTCTCTTCGTTCTTGTTAGAAAATTTTCCGTGTTGTTTCTTGAGGGGTTGTTTATTGCACTTCATATTGTTTGCTTGTGCGAAAAACCGCTACACGATAGCGTGACAATGAGAGCGCCACTGCTAACTAGTGGAGTGGAGGTGCAATTACATTTAATTCTCGTAAACAATTCCAGAAAGGCATGTGAAGGAGGACATGAGGGTCATTGGAGTAAGAGAAGAAGATGCAGAGGACAGGGTGAGATGGAGGCGGATGGTTTGCTGTGGCGACCCCTGAAGGGAACAGCCAAAAGGAAAAGATGATGATGTTCCCTAGGAACATACATGCTCCCCCGGCACCCCCCCCCCCCATCATACCGTGCCCCCCAAGGAGGGCTTCTTCTTTTCCTTTCGGCTGTTCCCTTCAGGCAGTGGTGGTCTAGTGGTATAGGGCACTGGATCCAAAGGTTGGGGGTTCGAGCCCCACTCTCCACAAAGTTGTCACTGTCCCCCCGTGCAGCTAACTGGGCTATCAAAGGCCGGCCATGTCTCTCACTGTCTATGGTGTGAGGCATGAAAAATAACCATTGCTGACTTTCGACAAGAGTAGGCTGCAAAGCCATCAGCGTGTTTCCGCCCTGTGATGGCCTGGCGAGCTGTCTAGGGTGTACTCTGCCCTTGCCTGAAGTTGGCTGGGATGGGCACCAGCCTCCCCGCGACCCAAACTAGGATTAAGCAGGTACAGAAAATGAACTGATGAACTGAACTGTTCCCTTCAGGGGTCGCCACAGCAAATGATCTGCCTCCATAAGGCTCACCCTATCCTCTGCATCTTCCTCTCTTACACCAACTGCCTTCATATCCTCCTTCACCACATCCATGAATCGTCTCTTTGGTCTTTCTCTAGGCCTTCTACCTGGTAGTTCCAATCTCAGCATCCTACTACCAATATACTCACTATTCCTCCTCTGTACATGTCCAAACCATCTCAATCTAAGCCTCTCTGACTTTGTCTCCAAAACGTCTTACATGGGCTGTCCCTCTGATGTGCTCATTCCTGATCCTATCCAGCCTCGTTACTCCCAGAGAGAACCTCAATATTTTCATCTCTGCTACCTCCAGCTCTGCCTCCTGTCTTTTCCCTAGGGCCACTGTTTCTAAACCATACAACATCGCTGGCCTCAACACCGTCTTGTACACTTTTCCTTTCATTCTTGCCGATACCCTCCTATAACACATCACTCCGGACACTTTTCTCCAACCATTCCAACCAGTCTGCGCATGCTTCTTCACCTCTTTTCCACACTCTCCATTGCTCTGGATTGTGACCCCAAGGAGGGCGTGCCCCACTATTTGAGAAGCATTGCTGTATTGGGACCATTTCCTCATTAATAGTCTTTTCTCTTTCCCACAACTAGCTTTTTTTTTGTTTTTAATACTGCCTTAATCCCACTAGGAAAATTATTGCCTCTTGCATTTAACCCATCCAAAGTGACCACGCACACATACACACACACACACACACACACACACACACAATAACAATGAGTGTACGCGTGTGCACACACGCACACACACACACACATACACACACACACACACACACACACACACACACACACACACACACACAATTAGACACTTGGAGCAGTGGGTTGCCACACGTGTGCGGGGCACCCAGAGAGCAATCAGGGGTTAGGTGCCTTGCTCAAGGGCACTTCAGTCATAAGTGTGGAGAAAGGGAAGGTGCTGCTCACTCCCCCACTCATTTATCCTGCTGGCTTGGGAATCAAACCAGCAACTTTTTGGTCCCAAACCTGTCTCTCTAACCATTTTCACCTCCCAGCTTCATGTTGAATTTGTCACAATTTATCAGAAATACATTATTATTAAAGAAAACTGTGCTTTTTATTCAGTCAGTAACCTTTACCAGAAACTGTACAACTTTTAGTGTGAATTGGTTTCTGGAAACTCATAAATTTTCTATTCTGAGGCGAAGTCAATTCTAGAAGCTACACCAGATTTCATTTCAGAGCACGCCAAGTCACTGAACAGTGACGTTTTGGCAGATAATCATCTGGGTTCCGGCCTGGAGTCGTTTCACTGCTAATTTCAGGACTGGCATTCTGTGCTGCCAAATATAAGAGAAAAGCATGTGCAAAGAAAAATGTATATGGTAGTCATACATCACTCATGTACAACTGAGAAGCCACCAAAGTGCAGATAATTCGGTTACAAAATCCATGTGATTTAATGCATACAATGTCTTCACCATGCAAAGCAATTTAAGTGAGACGAATCCAAGATGAGATCTGAGCAGTGCTGGCTCTTTTCAGACGCTAAAACATTTAGGTGCTGTTCTATCACCCTGTTCATTGTACAAATGCCCATCTGCTCACACCACCGTTCATTATTTAAATGTATTATTTCCCCCCGAATTGTTCATCTATCACTCATAAAAGTTTCCAGTCAATTTTGGCTTACCCGTCCAAATTTTACCAGCATTTTTTGAGAACAAGTCTTCCACATTACATTCATAATAGACATTGCCACAAAGCAGTGTTCCCAAAAATATAGCTTTGGATTCATTATGAGCAACCTGGAGGTGACAGTGGTAAAAAAAGATATGCTGAGACGATTACTAAACATTAAGAAGATCCAGATGCACAAAATCGAATCTGTCCTCCTGTGGGTGATAGAGTGATTATCAAGCATTACAGTACACAGACGTAAAAGAGTAAACAAAACCAATGCTAAATGTGTTCGGAGGATTATTAGACTCAGAAGTAGGTTGTTTTAACACTTGCGCAGTACAAGTCACGCCCAGAACAAATTGCCCCGGGTGTTGGTGCATTATAAAGTGATTTGTTCTGGAACAGTTTGACGTCAGTGGGATCAACTTGCTCTACTCTTTAAGGAGAAGTTTGTTTCAGAACATCTTGCTCTGGCTGTAGTTTAGTGTTTGAACACAATATGTTTATGTGTGCAGAGATCGTCCATCAGGGTTATTAGGTTGGTTTGCAGGTGGTCCACTGTTCTCCAGTGGTTATCCTGTGGTTGTCCCGCTAGCTTTCTACTTACCACTGATTTGAGAATAACCGTGTAAGCTCATAAGAAAAGGGTGTACCATGCTCTGGGCATGACATTAAAGTGCTGGGTTAAGCAGAAATTCCTGGAAAGTACAATTGACTGGTTTCATTATGTACAGTTGAGTAAAATTAGTCCATTTTAAAAAGAAGTATAGGAACATTCATCTCAAAGCACTGAGTTCAAGTCCTGGGCACAGCGAGGATGGTTCTGTATGGTGTCTGCATGTGCTCCTTGTGCCTGTGAACCTAAAAGTAAGAATAATCCAACCACTGTTTGCAATGGTAAGGGTAGAAGGATATTTCATCTGGATATTTTTGACCAAAATAATGAGTTGCATATTTATCATATGCTGTATTTGTTAGTTTATTCCAACACATTGGTTGCAGGGCAGGGAAGAGTTGTGATCCATGATGTCCTTGCTCCTTGAAGGATCAGTGCTTTGGCAATGCCAGAGGAATTCTTGTGGCTTGAGGGGAATATGGAAGTGCTGGATTTAATAAATGTCTTGCTGTCTGTTGTTTTGGCTTTCTACACAAGCATCAATGTTTTAGGAAAGCTGGAGGAAGGAACGCAGGAGTACGGTAATGTGGTAGAACCTGGAGCGATGCAAAACAGTGCAACTGTATGCTAGATCTACTGCAAATGGTATTGAGCATGCACCTCAGTAACCTGGATTTGCATGTAGAACAGTAATGACTCTGCACTCGGGGCTTTGAGCTTCGTTTGCGCCGGGGTCACATATTATTGCTCTGATCCCGAGCATTCGGGCAGTTTGGAACAGCATGACCTCAATCCCAATTGGCTGACTGCAGAAATAGCCCTGTTTCGTTACAGACTTTTATCACTGTTGTCAAGTAAAATCCTCATTCATAGCCGTGTTTTGAGATACAAGTCAAGTTATATCAGTAATTAACTATTGTTTCAAACATCATCCAGTCTTATGCAGGGTATCAGGACACTTACCCCCCGGACGTTCACCCCCCAGACAACTACCTCCGGACAATTTCCCCCAGACAACCACCCCCTAGGACAATCATCTAAAGATCTTGTGCCTTCGACCCATTGTTCGTCACGGAGTTCTAACACGTTCTAACAAGTTCTAACAAGGACAGAGTTTCTGTGGTTTTGTGAGGTTTTTCGAGTGTGCTCATTGCAACTTTTTTTTGCTCAGGCTTTTAACCTTGCATAAACGTTTGTAAGATTATAACTCTGCTAAGAAGACATGGTCAACACACGCGTGCACACACACACACACACACACACACACACACACACGCTCGCGTACACACACACACACACGCGCGTGCGCATGTGAATCCCGGTGAAAGTGATTCCCAGTGCGAGTGAAAAGAAGAAGAGGGCTCGTGTCATGCAGTTGATTGATATCCCAAAGGAATATGGCTGAAACCCGTCTACCATCGGTACAATATTGAAGCAGAAGGAAGCCTTAAAAGGTGTACTTTTATAATTTTTAAAGGGTTTAGGGTGTAGTATTGGGGGCCTTGGAACGAATCAGGCCTGTTACATGTAAAATGCTACTCAACTTATGAAGAAATCAGGTTATGAAACCACTTCTGGAACAGATTAAGTTCGTAAGGTGAGGTACCGCTGTACCTGGGACACTGAAGGTTGGAAGAAGTCCACATGGATGAATTGTGTCAGTAACATCAGCAGAATGTAATAAAGAGGATGTCTGGAACCACACCAGGGTTTGATACACTGTCAAGTCATTAAGCCTCTCAGAAGATTTTATTGTGGTCATGTAGGATTCTCGGATCCACAGCAAGTCAGCTGACATGAAACTCATCCACAACATAAACATGAGGAGAGTCCTGAGCACAGAACTGAATGAGATCAAACATTAAAATATCACTTACACTTATGTTTATACAACTGAGCGGTCATTTTTGTGTATATAGTATAAACTTTTACATATGTAAGTGGGTGGCACTGTGGAATGAAGGGTGCATCTTTATGGAGTTTGCATGGTCTTCCCATGTTGGTGTGGGTTTCCTCCGGGGACTCTGTTCTTCTGCCACAGTCCAAAAACATAAACATTAGGCTAACTAGCTGTTTCAAATTGCTTCTAGGTGGGAGTGTGAGGAGTGTGAATGGTTGCATGTGTATTGGTCCTACAGAGAGCTGTTCAGGGTGTGACTCACCTTTGTCCAGACTCCAATGAGTAGGAATCAACAAATGATTGGATTTTGTGCTTTTTCATATGCAGTACACATTGCACTATGCTGTATGTTTAACAAAAAATTGACAATTCTTGGTATTCATTTGGTTTTTTTTTTTTTTTTTTTACATTTTTTTAATCTGCGTTGACCTGGCGAGCTGTCCAGGGTGGACCTCGCCCTTGCCCGGAGTCAGCTGAGATGGGTGCCAGCCTCCCGCGACATTCCAAAGTGGTTCAAAAAATGAATGAATGACATTTTTAAATACTTTTGTCTCACGAACAAAGTGATGGACCTTTGACCCGAACATAGGCATTTTCACGACCAAGGAAGCAGTGTGTTAGCATGATTTGGTTTTGGCTTGAAGTAGCAGCACAGCACTGATGCATTGTTACATTAGTTAAGTTCACCAACAGAGAAATCTACAATGTTTGTCCAGTCATAATATCTCTTTCTCTCTCCCTCTCTCTCTCTCTCTCTCGCTCTCTCTCTCTCTCTCTCTCTCACACACACACACACACACACACACACACACACACAGAGGAATGATGAAATTGGGGATTTCCAGTGTCATGGGCTAAAATGTAGCAGACTGTGAGTGGGGCAGTGCAAAAGACACGACAAAGAGAGCTCGATAAAGTGTAGGGGTGGCGGCGGCGGGGGGTGGGGTGTTAATTGAATCCAAGTGTTTTTTAAGGGGAAACTATTTTTGGAAATGGCCTCCTGTGGTAACCCACTGACAGTTGACATAAAGTAAATTAAAGCCCCACATGTGAAGCATATTATCTTCGTGATTTATCATTTGAGGTTTTCTCTTTACAAACCCACATATTTCACATATTTCTTCATTTCTCATGTCCTAAGCTATGGTTTACTTATTAATATCCTTCTTACGATTTGTTCATTGCAGTCCTGATCGTAGATGGTCTGATGAGTGAAGTGTGTTTACTCTGTTCCTGCATGCTTTATTGTGCACCGAAGACTGAGTGTGTGGTATGTTTTGTCGGGTACGAAGCGTTTTTTTTCTGTGTCGGAGAAGTTGAGAAAACTGAGGTTGCTCAGGGTAAACTGAGCTAGGCTCCAACCTCCAGTTCGGCAAATGAAGAGATTCATGTGTTTCAGGTGTTATTTGTGTCAACACTATAGCATTCAGTCATCTCGTTACCTTTGCGTCCGGCGTCCTAGACGCACGATTTTTCCTCCAGACGCACAGTTTCAAACAATGTGCGTTTTTGGGACGCAAGCAATTTTCTCCCGATGGCAAAAAAAATTACACGGCAGACAAATTATTAGTAACATAAACATCGCCGTTCGCTGTGCTTGACAATCGTCGCCATCTTTGTTTTGATCTCGCGACTAAACCTCGCGTGACGAGACCGGCTGATAGCAGACGAAATTTTTCTCGCGAGACGAGAGCGACCTTCACCTCGTGGTAAGCAGACGATTTAATAAGTATTAATTAAATAAGTATAAAAAAGTATTAAATTTAATAAGTATAATAAGGCCGAATATTCCAAAGTTATGTCTCAGAAAAAGCAACAAAACCTGGATAGCTTTTTCTCTGTCAAAAGCAGTGTAAATAACAAGTGAAAGGCTTCGGATAAAACGGACGAACCTGAAGTGAAACGTAGTAAAGTTCGGACATTTCAGAAGCATTGGCTGGGATTGTTCGCGTGGTTGCGATACGACGAGAAACGAGATTTTATATATTGTTCGGCATGCACAGACAACAAACAAGTTAATGGTATGATTCAAGCAGCAAAATGCACAAATTTCCAAAAAAGCACCCTGGATAGACACGTGCAGATCCTAGGACATAAACTCGCGCTGGAAATTCCTACATTACGCAATAACAAGAGAAAAATCGAGTACAAGGCGTCGGAAACGAAAGATAAAGTCGTTACTGCGTTGTTAAAAATTATTCACTGGATGTCTGTGGAGGATTTGCCATTCAGTAAATTCAGCAGCATGATTCACTTAATGCATGAACTTGGTGTTTCTGACCTGGATATTTTGAAGAAATACAAACTGAACTACGACTCTTATTTCACTGCCCATGATTTGTTGGATAGCATAGCTAAAGTAATCGAGGATGAAAAACAAATGCTATTACAAAATTCCCGTGTGATGACTATTCTAGCAGATGAATCTACAGACTCATCAAAGACGAAGTGATTGGAAACATTAAAAAGCGCTTCCCTCAAGGTAGTATCCTCCATGCCTTCTCTGTTCTGGGGATGAGACCACTGTCTTTCTTCCAAACCAAAGATGTTGAAGAGTATGGCAAAGATGAAATTGAAATGCTGTGCACACATTTTGGCTCTTCAAAGACTTCATCATGGGTGGAGGATGATGACAACAGTAAGTCAAAGACATCTGAAGCAATCATCTCACCAGCAGCAACAAAGAAAGAGTGGAGACTATTGAAGAAGGTGGTTCTTGCAGAAAGATACCAAGAGACAAGCTGAGCCATCTATGGGGCCTGATCAACCGGTATCATAAGGCAGAGTTTCCAAATCTGATCAGATTAGCACAACTTGCCTTGACATCAGCAGTGCACACAGCAGGATGTGAGAGGGGATTCTCAACGTAAAATAAAATCCTCACAAAAAAAAAGAAACAGGCTGCAAGTCCAAACACAACACAAACTTATGACTGTGCAGTTGGCAGCAAGTGTAGATTTTGAAAAAGCACTGAATGTTTGGAAGGAAACCAAACAGAGGAGACTGTATGAACTCAAAGATTAACTTACCTTTATATTTTATATGTGTATCTATGAACTTTTCTTTTTTTTTTTTTCAATTTAATACATACAACTGTCAACATGCATGGAGTACACTTTGTCAATTGTGAAATAAAGGCGTTAAATGTAAATTATGGTTATTGTTGTCATATGCACTTTCAGTTTTGATAAAGAATTTTTTCAGATTATGTTTCACGACATATTGCATGCATCATGGGACTCACACTTTTTTGACAAGGGAGTCCCATGGACTTGCAGAGTATGAATTGTAAAATTATCACTGAGCATTAACACTATAGTTGATGTCATCTTTCTTGCATATTATTAAACTTATTAAATGCTTTCTTCTGTACATTTTTCAGCGTCCATCTACCCCCGAATATTTTGTGCTAGAAGAACAATTCAACCATAAAAACATTCAGCTAGTTCCGGACATTTCTGCTTGCAATCAACTTTTTATAAGATAAGATACGATAAGATACAGCTTTATTAATCTCACAATGGAGAAATTCACTGTTACAGGCTCTTGAGGTATTATACTATTCACACAATTCATTCATTCATTTCCTGAACCGCTTAATAATAATTAGGGTTGCAGGGGTGGTTGGTACCCATCTCAGCCGACTCTGAGTGAGGTCAGCGGTCACACCCTGGACGGCTCGCCAGGTCACCGCATGACAGAAATATGCTGACGGCTATGCAAGTCCTCTTGAGGAAAGTCAGCAATAGTTCTTTTACATCAACCTCCACCACAGGTAGTGAGAGACATGGCTGGCCTCTGATAACCCAGTTAGCAGCACTGTGGGGACAGCAATGACAATCCGGTGATAGTGGGGCTTGAACCCCCTACCATGGGATGAGCAATCTTCCACCAGGACCTTTACCACCAGGCCACCACTGCCCCTTATACTATTTATTCTTTTGAAAATATTGAGCACTTTCTGAAACTTTTTCCAATCCAAATGAGTAGACAGAATGTTCAAATCCCTGAACGGCTGATCCTGGGAACTATTTTTGACTTTAAATGAGTTCCAATAAGTTCATCAATTGACCTGAAGTCACTATTTGTCTATCTTGTATAGTTTTTGAATAACAGCAGTTTTCATTTTTGGCAATTTGTGTGTTTAGATCGAGTGTCTGTTGCACTTTATAAAGTGGATGATGTCATCGGTGCCTCTAACTTCAAGCTCTTTGAACTTTTTTTTATATTTGTTTCCTGAAAACTCCTCCTGCCCATGCCGTTCACTTAACGCACACAGTTTATATATCCAACTGTAAATATTTTGTGCTCTTTCATAACTTTTTGGACACAAACAGGTGGTGGTGATCTCTGATATCTGTGCTGTTAATTTTCAGAATTGGTTCGGGTTATCCATTCAGCTCATCATCCTCCACACACATTTTACACATTTCTTATTATTCATTTATTAATTTATTAAGCCACTTATTTCCTTTATTTGTTGCACTGAGGCTGGTGCCCATCTCAGCCGACTTTATGTGAGGGCCTAGTACATCCTGAACAGTTTACCAGGACATTGCAGGGTCAACACATACACAACCGTTTACACTCAGACTCACACCTAGCGATGATTTGAAACAGCCAATTAGCCTACTCTGCATGTTTTTGGACTGTGGGAGGAAACCGGAGCACCCAGAGGAAACTCACACAAGCACGGGGAGAACATGCAAACTCCATACAGAAACGCCCGAGCTGGAAATTGAACCCAGGACCTTCTTGCTGTGAGGCGGATGTGCAAACCACTACGCCACTAATCCATCTTAATAATAATTATAATAATAATAATAATAATATTGTTGTAATTTCCCACTGACATTTTCCTATTTTAAAGAAATATATGCAATGATAATAAATATGTATCTTTTGCATTTTCTTATCTTTGACTCCATGCCAACTCATTTTATTTTAGTCACTCCCTTTGTTCTACAAATATTCACTTCCTCAGTGCACTGTTTATCAGACCCACTGACCCTGTTTTCCTTTCATTGAGCATAACAAAAGTTCAGGGTGTTCATCCTTTAATAGTGTCAAAGTAGAAAAGCAGCAGAACCATTTGTTTTTTCAACTTGCACATGATCAGAGCCTGAACATGAAATGAAGGCAGCAATGCAGAGATTCAGTGTTTAAAAAAAATAATAAATGCAGGATTGATTATTACTGTCTGCTTTTGCTTGGAGGTTTCTGCTCCTGTGATGAATTATCTGCTGTTGTACTTGGCCCTGCATGGTCAATATAATCACTTATAATAATTGCAAAGCCGCTTAATCCTTCTGGGGTCAAAGAGGTATCTAATCTATCTTGCGACTGTATCTCCAGCTCGAACAGTTCGGTAAACCAACATCAACAAACACACACACATACACACACACACACACATACACTTATGGGCAATTTGGAACATCTGATTATCCTAATGTGCATGTCTTTGGACTGTGGGAAGAAACTGGAGTATCTGGATAAAATCCATACAAGCATAAGGTGGACTTGAGGCGGATTGCTAACCACGACACCACCCTGCCACCCATGGTGTGTAGTAATTACCCAATATTCAGCTCAAATTAAATCATGTTTTATATAATACTCGAGCTCACTTTGGTCGAATTTGAAGGCAGTGGCCGTTGTTCACTCTGCTGTTGATTGCAGCCTGTCAACAGACCTACCTTTTGGGATGACTGATCCCAAAGTCAAAGGTACTAGCCCCACTATCAATGGGTTGTCAATGCTGTTTTCCCAGTGCAGCTAACTGGGTTATCCAAGGCCGTCCATGTCTCTCACTGTCTGTATATCCATGACCCTGGCGACTAAAAGAAAATGCTGTATTGTAAACATTGCAATTTTGAATTTCTGTTATTCACTCGTTCATTTATTTTCTGAAGCACTTAATCCCAATTAGGGTCGCGGGGAGGGTTGCGCCCATCTCAGCCGACTCTGGGCAGAGTACACATTGGACAACTTACTAGGCCATTGCAGGGTAGAAATACGCATATGGCGATGTAGCTCCTTGTTATGAAAGTCAGCAATGGTTCTTTTATTTGAACCTCTCAGCACAGACAGTGAGAGACATGGCCAGTCTTTGATAACCCAGTTGGCTCAACTTGAGGGGAACAGCAGTGACAACCCGGTGAAAGTGGGGCTTGAACCTTCGACCTTGGGATCAGTAATCCAGCATGCTGAATAATGAAAGAAAAACAAGAATGCAGTAGGCCCTTGACTATTCCCAGTTTTACACTCACGGTTTGCACATTTGTGGATTGCCGAGCAACTGTCACGTCATTCAAATTCAGTCAATGGCTGTCCTCCTTCCTGCTGATTGGTTGAGATGATGTAATGCCCCTTTTCCCTCGTTCATGCACAAGTTGTCAATGAGGCTTTTTTTAGTGTGTTTTAATTACCAGTTAACTTCTATGATGCCACTCAAACGTCGGCTAAGCGCCAGAAAAAGGGGAATGACGTTGGATATCTCCTGAAGAAATAAGACTTTCTATGGAAGAAATGACAGTTTCCTCTGAAGTGCCTGAAGAGGAATAATAATTTTAACTGTTGTAAAACACTCCACTATTAAAGACTTTTTTCAATTATTATTCCAGTACAGTACCTAAGTTAATGTTTAGAATGTTTGTGTGATTTTATTTATTGTGCTGTAACATGTTTCTCATTTTGTTTTGTTTATCCAATTTATTACATTTCTTGTTCTTTTATGTCCTTTTTGTTATGGGTGTGTTTTGGGGGGACTTTGATTTTGGCGGCTGTGCCTCTAACTATTTTCTCTCTTCTTCGGCTGAGGGGCATGGCTGAGCTGCTCGGTGGCTCACACCTGAATTCACTAGTCTCATCTACTCCCAATACACAAAAGCACGCTAACCTCTGTACCAGAGGATTAACTCAGATCACGTCACCACTTCTTTGAATTGTAATGCTCTCTAACTCTCTCACTCGAAAACTCTGTTTTCTAGCCACTCCAGCTGAGGGGTGTGGCTGAGCTGCTTGGACTGAATGCAGTTCATACTTGAATTCAGTCATGTCATGACTCACAAATACAATAATGCAATACTTTCCTCTAGTGGCATTTTTGAAAACTACAGTGCTGTATGTTTCATGGAAAATGCATTTAAATGTGTTTTATATATATATATATATATATATATATATACAGTATGTATACTCTCCCCCTTATGCCGGTCCCACCCAAGCCTGGAGAAATGCAGAGGGTTGTGTCAGGAAGGGCATCCGACGTAAAACCAATGCCAAACTTTTATCATGCAAATCAGTGGTATTACCTCCATACCGGATCTGTTGAGGCCCGGGTTAACAACGACCGCCATTTGTGCTGTCAACCAATAGGGTGCTGATGGAAATTGGACTACTGTTGGTTGAAGACATCGAAGAAGTAGAGGCGGGAGGCATGTCTGTAGGCAGAGAGAGAAGAGGAAAGCTTTAAGCTGTTTTATCATGGTGTGGATGGGAAGAGAAATGGAGTAGGAGTCATCTTGAAGAAGGGGTATGTCAGGAATGTTCTAGAAGTGAAAAGAGTGTCAGACAGAGTGATGAGTCTCAAGTTAGAAATTGAAGATGTGATTTCAATGTTGTTCGTGCTTATGCCCCACAGGCAGGATGTGAGCTAGAAGAGAAGGAGAGATTCTGGAGTGAGTTAGATGAAGTGATGCAGAGTACCCCCAGAGGTGAAAGAGTGGTCATTGTGGCAGACTTCAATGGCTATGTTGGTGCAGGCAACAGAGGGGACGAAGAAGTGATGGGCAGGTTTGGTATCAAGGACAGGAACACAGAAGGACAGATGTTGATTGATTTCACAAAAAGGATGGAAATGGCTGTGGTGAAGAAGAAACAGGAACATAGGGTGACTTATAAAAGCGGAGGTAGGAGGACACAGGTAGACTATATCCTGTGTAGGCGACGTATTTTGAAGGAAGTCAGTGACTGCAAAGTAGTAGTGGGTGAGAGTGTTGCCAAATAGCATAGGATGGTGGTGTGCAGGATGACGCTGATGGTGAGGAAGGTGAAGAAGGCAAAGGCAGAGCAGAAGACAAAGTGGTGGAAGTTGAAAAAGGAAGTGTCATGTTGACTTCAAGGAGGAGTTGAAGCAGGATTTGGGTGGTCAGGAAGTGCTTCCAGATGACTGGACAACTACAGCTAATGTGAACAGGGCGACAGGTAGGAGAGTACTTGGTGTGTCCTCTGGAAGGACAGTAGATAAGGAGACTTGGTGGTGGAATGAGGAAGTGCAGGAGTGTGTACAAAGGAAGAAGTTAGCTAAGAAGAAGTGGGACATAGAGAGGACCGAAGAGAGTAAACAGGAGAACAGGGAGACACAACATAAGGCGAAGGTAGCGGTATTAAAGGCCAAACAGAGGGCGTTTGATGACTTGTATGCTAGGTTGGACAGTAAGGAGGGAGAAAATGATCTATACAGATTGGCACAGTAGAGAGATAGAGATGGGAAGTATGTGCAGAAAGTTAGATTGATCACGGACAGAGAGGGAAATGTATTGACTGAGGACAGAAGTGTGCTGGGAAGATGGAAAGAATACTTTCAAGAGCTGATGAACGAGGAAAATGAGAGAGAAAAAAGAGTAGAAGAGGTGACCATTGAGGAGCAGGATATAGCAAAGATTAGTAAGGGTGAAGTGAGGAGGGCACTGAAGAGGATGAAGAATGGAAAGGCAGTTGGTCCTGATGATATACCTGTGGAGGTATGGAAGTGTCTAGGAGAGGTAGCAGTAGATTTTCTGACAAGAACATTCAATGTCTTAGAGAGTGAGCAGATGCCAGAGGAATGGAGGAGAAGTGTGCTGGTGCCCATTTTTAAGAACAAGGGAGACGTGCAGAGTTGCGGCAACTACAGAGGGATAAAGTTGATGCCATACGATGAAGTTATGGGAAAGAATAGTGGAAGCTAGACTAAGGGCATAAGTCAGCATTTGTGAACAACAGTTTGGTTTCATGCCAAGAAAGAGCACCACAGATGCAGTGTTTGGTTTCAGGATGTTAATAGAGAAGTACAGAGAAGGTCAGAGGAAACTGCATTATGCCTTTGTGGATCTGGAAAAAGCATATGAGAGGGTGCCAAGAGAACTGTGGTATTGCATGAGGAAGTCTGGAGTGGCAGAGAAGTATGTTAGAGTTGTGCAGGACATGTATGAGAGATGTAAGACAGTGGTGAAGTGTGCTGTCGGCGTGACCAATGAATTCAAGGTGGAGGTGGGATTGCATCAAGGATCAGCTCTGAGCCCCTTCTTGTTTGCTATGGTGATGACAGACGAGGTTAGGCAAGAATCTCCATGAACTATGATGTTTGCAGATGACATTGTGATCTGTAGTGAGAGCAGAGAACAAGTGGAGGAAAATCCAGAGAGGTAGAGGTATGCCCTGGAAGGGAGGGGAATGAAGATTAGCCTCAGTAAGACAGAATACATGTGCGTGAATGACAAGGACCCAAGAGGAAAGGTCAGGTTACAGGGAGCAGGGAAGGTGGAGGATTTTAAGTACTTAGGCTCAACAATCCAGAGCAATAGAGAGTGTGGAAAAGAGGTGAAGAAGCATGTGCAGACAGGCTGGAATGGTTGGAGAAAAGTGTTCGGTGTGATGTGCGATCGGAAAGTATCAGCAAGAATGAAAGGAAAAGTGTACAAGACGGTGGTGAGGCCAGCGATGTTGTATGGCTTAGAAACAGTGGAGCTGGAGGTAGCAGAGATGAAAATGTTGAGGTTCTCTCTGGGAGTAACGAGGATGGATAGGGTCAGAAATGAGTATACCAGAGGGACAACCCATGTAAGATGTTTTGGAGACAAAGTCAGAGAGGCTAGATTGAGATGGTTTGGACATGTACAGAGAAGAGATAGTCAGTATATTGGCAGTAGGATGTTGAGGTTGGAAGTACCAGGCAGAAGGCCTCGAGAAAGACCAAAGAAGAGATTTATGGATGTGGTGAAGGAGGACATGAAGGTCGTTGGAGTAAGAGAAGAAGATACAGAGGACAGGGTGAGATGGAGGCGGATGATTTGCTGTGGTGACCACTGAAGGGAACAGCCGAAAGGAAAAGATTATATATATATATATATATATATATATATATATATATATATATATATATATATAAAAACCGTTCCAGTGCCTTTTTTCGTAACGTGAAGGTCTTGTAAGTAGAGGCAGGCGCATTTTACATGTAAAACGCCTGATTCGTTCAAAGGCTCCCAAGACGACCCCATAAACCCTTTAAAAATTATAAAAGTACACCAATTTTGGAGGAAATATACATGAAATATGTGTTAAAAGCAAAAGAAAATTATTTATTAAACCATTTAAACATTTTATTAACATATTAAAACATTTTATTAACATATTTATTAATTAAACCATTAACAAACATTTTTTATTAACGCACGTACACACACACACACACACACACACACACACACACACACACACACACACACTGTGTTTCTGGTGTGAGTGAGGAGAACAAATGGGCTCGAGTGATATCACAAAGGAATATGGCCAAACCCGTCTACCATCAGTACGAAATTGAAGCAGAGGGTCTTAAAAGGTATGCTTGTATAATTTTTAAAGGGTTTAAGGGGGTAGTATTGGGAGCCTTGGAACAAATCACGCGTTTTACATGTAAAATGCGGTTCAACTCACGAAAAATTCCAGTTATGAAAAAGCTGTGGAACTAAGTAATTTCGTAAGGTGAGGTACCACTGTATATAAATATATATATATATATATATATATATGTGTATCTTCCATGCTGTATAATGTGTATAATGTTTATATTTAAGTTCAATAAATATCACAGTAAACAATTTAGTTTTTCATCATTACTACATTTTACTCTATTAATACTGTATTAATGAGTAAGATTGTCTATAGAATGTGTTTAAGAAGCATATTTTAGCGCATGTAATAGATACAGTCATCCCTTGACTATCGCGGATAATGTGGACCAGACCTCACTGCGATATTCAAAAAACCACGAAGTAGGAACGCCCCTCTCATTTCTACCATGTTGTCTCATTTCTATATGTTTTCATGTCTATGCAATATCGAGACGTGTATATTAAACGTTACACAGTTATATGCATATGTAAATACTGTAATGTATTAATATTTAAATAGAATTTATATATAAATATTTAAAGTACTGTACTCACCTCTGACAATAGCTCTTCTCCACGGTGGAGGACGTTCACAAACGCTATAAGATCACAAAAAAAAAAAAAAAAAAATCCCGCAGGAATGTACGAGGCAACAGCGTCATGCGTCTCAGCCAATAAGCTTGCAAGATTGAGTTGAGTGGGTAGTCTCTGCCTGAACTGGGGAGGAGGGGCACTTCAGTCTGTCGTTTGGAAACGATGGACGCAGCCTGCCTTGGGTCCCTGCCTTCCGCTTGCTTACATGCAAGTTTCAGTGCGAATTTTGAATTTTTTCTGAATATTTTTTTTATTTTTATTTTTTTATTAAAATATCGCGATGTACCAAGACTGCACTGCTCAAATTGCGAAGTGGCAAGGGATCACTGCACATAGTATTTTACTTCCGGTTGATCATTCGTGCATGTAATATGATACATGGGGTTTTACTTCCGGCTACAGAACTCGTCGATTATCTTCATTCGCAGGAGGGGCCGGAACCAAACTCCTGCGAATAATGAGGACCTACTGTACATTTCTCATGGTGTGTTTTATGTTACTGATCCAGTTCTCATAGAGAATGTGGTGGTTTTGTTTTCTTTCTCATCAGCAGTCCAAATTCCAGAGAAAGCTTTACATCCAACTCAGTAATGTCGTCACCTGGGGCATTCATTCACGCATCTTGATCTAGATTTGCGACTGAAAAGCATTTGCTTGGCGATTTGCCCTAAAAGTTTGAAAGAAGCCTTGATAGAAATTTGTTTTTTTCTTTCAGTCTTTAGATTATGAGGAGAAGGACAGATATCGCTTTCTCTGTGTGAAAAGAAATCTGAAATAACTGTCTTTGGCAAAGACTGTACAGATGCACTCCAGAGCACTTGACTATGCTTTCTTACTCTCTTTTTCTCTGTCTGTTTTTTCTTCTCTTTGTAGTCTGACTCGGGCTTGACTGATGGCTGGATTGGTGGGACTGTGACCTCAAGAGAAAGATAGTGTCAGTGAAAGTGCTATCACCTTTCGTCTTGCCTTTCACAACATGGCGTCTGCACACACCCACACACTGACAGAGAAAAAGTCCTGGAGTTGACTTTTATGTTCTTTTAGCACATCTCCAGTTTAAAGCCTTTAGTGTACTCTCGTAGCAGCGTCTCCACTTGGAGCTGTGGAAGCCACCTTAAAGCAGCTATTTTCAGAGAAATAACGGCTCATAAAACTCTTTCATGTCTGTTTGTGAGCCCAGAGGCCATGGCACGGCCCTTATTGAAGATCCAGCGCTATTTCCGTCGCAAGCCTGTGCGTTTCTTCTCCTTCATCCTCCTCTACCTCACAGCCGGCAGTCTGGTTTTTCTGCACTCTGGCTTCTCAGAGGATTCAGGGTCTGGGGGTGGTCAAGGCCCACTAGCACTGGTTGAAGGAGGGACCGTTACATCCTCTGTCGGCTTCGGCATTGTCAGGAGAGTATATAAGGACACACAAACCACCCGGCGGTATGGGCTCACTTGGAAGAAAGCAAGAAACGGCAAAGAATCTGAAGAGGGCAGAGGTACAGTCAGTTCTTCTTATTACAAAAACTTCTATTGCACGTATTCTCTTCATTACTTTACTGTGATGGTGCTCAATCTAAGTACTGCTGAAAAAGGTAAGTTTTTAGCCATCATTTGAAGGTAACTAGTGGATCAGCCATCCAGATGTTCAGGGGAAGTTCGTTCCACCGCCTTGGAGCCAGAGCATAGAAGAGTTTAGATGTATTTTCCTCATGTCCCTTGGTAAAGAGAGGAATCTCACGGTGCTAGAGGATCTCAGAGAACATGGTGTAATGTAAGGTGTAATAAGTGATGTGTTTCTACCCTGTGATGGCCTGGCGAGCTGTCCAGGGTGTACTCTCCCCCTGCCCACAGTCATCAGTGGTGGGCAACAGCCTCCTCGTCACCCTAATTAACATTAAGATGTTTGTAAAAATGCCAACCAAACGAGCCATCATATCATCGGTTTATATATCAATACACATTAGTTTTACAATACACAATGCTCGAATACTGCACTTTATTATTTCACTTTTTGCGCAGTATGGAACATTTTCTGATTTATTAGACACTGAACCATATTTGACCCTCAATAACATAACTGCTTTTTTAATTCCGATACCTTGAAGCTGTGAACTGGTTTGGTGTAACATTGACAGTCTTGACTCTGAATCTTATCATTTATACACCTCAGTGTGTTTTGTCAGGCTTGACATTTAAAGGATGAAATAAATGAGGTCTGAACCCTGTCATACATCACTTACCTATGAAATGTGAAAAGATAAAATCTGTGAGTATGTGCCAAAAAAAAAACAAGGAAGAACAACAATTTTACGCATAGTAGATAATACTGCTTATATGTGTTAGGCTTACGTGTTATGGATGTGGTGAAGGAGGACATGAAGGTAGTTGGAGTAAGAGTACAAGATACAGAGGATAGGGTGAGATGGAGGCGGATGGTTTGCTGTGGCGGCCCCTGAAGGAAAAAGCCAAAAGGAGGAGAAGAAGAAGAAGAAGATAGTACTGCTTATACATGTTAGGCTCTACCTTTTTAATTTTTATACACTGAATATTATTATATATTACTATAGCATACATGGCAATTTTCTGCGGTTCCGTGGAATTCCGTGGTTTTTATCTCAAATTGGTCATTTCTGTGAATCGTCTAAATCTGAGGAGAAAATTTTGGGGGGGGGGGGGTATAGGGGTGCTTCCGACAAGTTCACTTGCTTGTGCTTGAGACAAAGCGTGGCTTATCCGGACTGAAGGCTGAGTACTAAACAAGTATTCAATGACCCACTTGCTTACTTGAAAGCCCGGAACTCTGGATAAGCCGCGCTTTGTCTCATGCACAAGCAAGTGAACTTGCTTCAAGTGCCTACTACTTTCGGTGGAGTGCCTCACATATTGTAAGCCGCTCGTTGATTGGCTGTTTTAAGCTTAATGTAGTGACTCAGCTCAGCTTCATGGAAAGTGACTCGGTTCAATGCAAATTTGCAGCGTGTTATGTTTAAAATGGTGCGAACTTTAACAAAAGAAGAGGAATCTCGCGTGTCAGAAACAGATAAGGATGTTAAAATTGAGCTTAAGTGGGAATGGCTAGAAAAGATTCTGAAATTTGAGGTGAAAATTGGCAAACAGACTCAGAATGTATCGGAACCTTTGGTGAGTTTCATAAAGAACTCTGACGTCACCGGCAAGGTATTGTGTGTTTATTGCAACGACCTGATCAATTATGGATCTCGCAGATGTATTGCACTTATGGCCGACAGACAAGCGCACTCAGAAGGAATTACTAAATACAGTATTTATTTCGTTTAGATTACATGAACTCCCATTGAAATGTGACTTCATAAAAGTAATATGTGGTAAAATTATTGTGTGATAAACTTACTCGCATTGTTGATAATAACAGTTTAGCATGTATTAGAATTTTATTTTCATTTTATTCTTTTTTTTTTTTAATTTGCAGCCAAATTTGTGTTCAATTTGAGAATACTCAATACATTGGTGATGGTTGTTATATAAATTAATACACTGTCGTTGTTATTTCCCTGAGTAATATCTCAACATTAATTAGTAACTAGCAGGCTGAGACAGTTAGTTGAAAATGTTTCAGAAATTTATAAAGTGGTTTACAGAAAATATTTGTGTATTTTTCATCTTTCATTTATACAACACAAAACATAGAGCCATGGTTGACCTATTTCTCAATTCTGTGTATATATTATATTGCAAATACGTATATGTTTACAAATAATTATATTCCAATTAGTCTATGCTAGATGATATGTTGACCAACTGTAGATAGCAAACAGGCTCCGCCCTGGAACCCACCCCCCCCAAAAGTTCCACTGAAAATATATTTTGCGCTTGCCATGTATGAATTAGTTTAGCTCCAGTCCTGGAAGGAAATACCAACATTATTTAACAAATTTCAGGAGTTTTATACTGCGGTGGGGCGGTGGTGGATTGGTCAGTTCAAAAAAGTGTTAAATACAGTTCACACAAGGTCAGCCTGTTAAAGTGTTGTCATTAGTGGGGGCATGGAGAAATGAATATGCTAAACTTGATGATATTTTAGGATAATTTTATTTACTATTTGAATTAGATTTTTTTTTCTTTAATTTTTTGCATATATATATATATATATATATATATATATATATATATATATATATATATATTTCTCCAGAACAATTGTAAAAATATTAAGGCTTTTTATATATATAGTTTCTCACATTTTTAATGTAATGTTTAGGTATTGTTATCACTGATGTTTGTTTGTTTGTTTGTCTGTTTGTCTGTCTGTGACCACATCCGTGTATGGATTTTCATGTATCTTAGTGGGGACACAACCCTGCATGAATTCTACAAGTGATCTAATGTTTTTATCAAATGTGAAGGTCAGAGCAAGGTCACAAAGTTTTGATGATAGAGTGCTTAAAACTTCCAAATGTGTATATGCATACCCTGTAAACTATGGAACACTATCAGAAACCATATGTGAACTTTTTTAGGCATTCACCTAACACCTTAAATAAACTTGAAAGGTCAAACAGCAGTCATCTCATAAATCCTTCAAATTACAACTTTTTTAAATTTATTTATTTTATTTATTTATTTATTTATTATTATTCGGTCACATCTGAGGGCAGTGGTGGGCCGGTGGTAAGGTGTAGAAATACATATCACAACGTTTAAGATTCAAGCCCCACCATCACTGAATTGTCACTGCTGTCCCCACAGTGCACTGACTGGGTTAACAAAGGCCGGCTGTGTCTCTCAATGTCTGTGGTGGACCATTGCTGTCTTTCATAAAGAGGAGCTGCATAGCCATCAGCGTGTTTCTGCCCTGCGATGGTGTGGTGAGCTGTCCATGGTGTACTCTGTCCTCACCCAGAGTTGGCTGGAATAGGCGCCAGCCTCCCTGCGACCCTAATCTGCTTAAGTGGCTTAGAATATGAATGAGTGAATAGTCACATCTGGCCTTGCAATGGCCCAGTGAACTGTCCAGGGTGTACATTGCTCTCGCCTTGCCTCATAAGTAGGAGCTTAAAAAGTATAAATGAATTTAAACATCTCCTATAACCCCTACACATCCCTAATGAGCAAGACAGTGGCAAGGAAAAACTCCCTCGGTAATTGCGAGGAAGAAACCTTGAGAAGAACCAGATCCAAAAGGAAAACCCATCCCTCATTTGGGTGGAACCATAAAGATACAAACCATATACAAGGAATTCATTACAGTCCAAAATGAAGTCCACTTGGATATACAACTGCAAGTCCTAGATAATTGTGGGAAAGAGTCCATATCACCAGCCGTGAAAAGTCATGTTCATAGTCTGTTAGTGCACATCTGGGTCCACCTAGGTCTTTATCAGCAAGAAGGAAAGGCTTCCAAGATGAGGACTGCCGTCAGCATCAACGCACCAAGACAAACTACAGAACTCAGAAACAGAAGGATCAGGATCTCCGGCATCTCAGAAGGAGAATGTATACCTCAACAAAAACAGGAAGAGAGGGAGAGACAGAGAGAGTAATGAAAATAGAAGATTTTATTATTGCTGAGTGCAGCAGCGACTCCAGCTTGACTGGCTATGGCAGCATAACTAAAGGAGAGAGAACCAGAAGGAAGACAGACATGATGGAACCCGTGACATTGGGGCAATCAGCCACCTCACTGTCACCGGACCTGGGTGAGCATGTAGAGTGAGGGAGCGACAGCATCCCAACCTCACAGTTTACCAGAACTTTGCCTGAGACCCCCAGATCTGCTCCTTTACATAATAAAATCCTTTTAACTAAATGCTCTACGAAACCAGTAAGTTTTCATTCTCGTGTAAAAACAGAGACTGTGTATAAGTCCTAAACATTAACTGGAAGGTTATTCTATAATTGTGGGGCTTTGTAAGAGAAGCTCCACCCACTGCAGTAGTCTTCATTACTCGAGGTATTACTAAGCATCCTGCACTTTTTGAGCTAAGGGGGTGTGTCGCTCATAAACGACAAGAAGTTCACTAAAATGATGTGATGTGAGACCATTATTTTGACCATTATGCTTTATAGGTTAAAAGTAGTATTTTATATTCGATGTGAAATGTGACTGGGAGCCAGTGCAGTGTAAATAAGGTCGAGGTGATATGCTCGTGTCTTCTGGTTCTAGTAATGACTCTTGCTGCTGTATTCTGGACTAATTGGAGCTTGTTTATGTTCCTATTAGAACACCCAGACAGTAACATATTGCAATAATCTAATCTCTAGGTAACACAAGCATGAATACGTTTTTCTGCATCATACAGTGACCTCATATTTCTTATTTTAGAAACATTCCTGAAATGAAAGAAGGTGACCCGAGTAATATTATCTACATGAGCTTCAAATGAAAGACCAGCCTCAATAATCACTCCAACGTCCTTTACTGCTACACATGATGAGACTGAAACACCATCCAACCTTACTACATCATCAGAAACCTTATTTCTATCTGCCTGAAATACGAGTACAAGAACTTCTCTCTTATGAGATTTTAAAAGGAGGACGTTATTAAGCATCCAATGTCTAATATCCTTTACAGATTTTTCACTTTAGTAAAGTTGATGCCTCTCGTCTGGCTTTGCTAAAATATATAGCTGGGTGTCATCAGCATAACAGTAGAACTATTACAATGATCACAAATGATATTACCCAAAGGGAGCATGTATAGAGAGAATAGCAACAAACCTAGGACAGAACCTTGTGGAAAGCCAAACTTTACATTAGAACGTACAGAGAAATCCCCATTTACATCTATAAACTGATAACGGTCAGTAAAATAAGATTTAAACCAGGAATGGGCGGTTTCTCTTAACTCCAACAACATATTTGTAATCTCTCAAGGCGAATTGTGCGATCAATAGTGTCAAAGGCTGCACTAAGGTCAAGTTACACAAGCATGGAGACACAGCCGTGGTTGGAGGCCACCAGTAGGTCATTTACTACCTTAAGGAGTGCTGTCTCTAATGCTATGATGAGGCCTAAATTCTGACAAAGATATGAACATAACTGCTGTGATACAGCTTTTTCTAAGATCTTAGAGATAAAAGGGAGGTTTCCTGTTGGTCTATAGTTGGACAGCTCATATGGGTCAAGATCAGGTTTTTTAATCAGAGGTTTGATAACTGCAAGTTTAAAGGATTTAGGTACATAACCAGTGCTGAGGGAAGAATTTATTACATTTAATAAAGGGCTAGTCAGTTTGTAGAATATTTGTTTAAAGAAACATGTAATGTAAGTATTGGATCAAGCACACAGGGTGATGATTTTACAGTGGTGCACAGTAACATATCAAAAGTAAATTGACCCCCATCATATTTGAAAGGAAATGTATAAATAAATATACATGAATACAGTAACAATGTAATGAAAATTCCTCACAGCAGTATTCTGACTCACCTTGAGTTTCTCTGTAACATCAGTTTATTTATGATCAGTTTGTTTACTTTCCTCTCTTGTGACATGTACAATCACTCTGTTGACTGTGAAAGAGGAATCGCAAGGTTTTATACAATCTACAGGGATGAGAACAGGCCTTTATGGAAAAGGGGTAAAATTGGCAGGGGTCAAAGGGGCCGCCTCGGCCCCCTGCAGGGATGTGGGGGCAGCACTCTTGCTGGGGGGGTTCAGGAGGGCGAAGCCCCCCAAAAGTTTTGGGGTTATACTTACAAAAAGGAGCTTAATTGATGTCTCCTGGAAGGAATATTTTTAAAGAGAACCTTATGAAAATTAATCATTACATTTATTTAAAAAAAAAAAAATAATTTACAGTTATAGGCCTACAGTTGGCCTAGTTTTAATTTCAAACACTGTACTTTAAACCAGGGTTCGGGAACCTTTTGGACTAAGGGAGCCAAAAAAAAAAAAGACATTTTAAAATCTAATCCTCTGACAGCCATATACAACTAAATTGAAAAAGAAGACCAACAATTTTAGAGTATAATAGGACTCTGAATTTATTTTCAATGACATTACTTACTTACTTACTTACTTACTTACTTTACAGCAGTGGTTCTTAACCTTGTTGGAGGTACCGAACTCCACCAGTTTCATATGCACATTCACCGAACCCTTCATCAGTGAAAAATAAAAATATGATTTTTTACAAATTCAATACATAGGTACTGTTGTGTTTTTGTATTCCCCATCTCCATGCAGTTTCAGGAAGTGTTCCTTTAGTTTTGCCGGTGCAAGACTAGAGTTGCTCAACTTGGCATTGCAAATCATTCAGATTGGACGCTGAGTCCCATCACATTTCGTGATGCATGTGAATCCATGTTGTACATATTCATCCGACCACTTTCTTTCTTTGCTCGACATAGTTAGTATGGATTAAAATATTCCGAAAAAAATCTCACGACTTCACACATTGACCACTGAGCACGCTAAATTCCCCACGGCACTGATTGGCCAAGCAATGTAATGTGATCATCTGCAGCCAGTGATGGCCAATCGTTGCGTGTCATCACTAATTGACATGATGAGTCGGGTGTGTCTTGACCTCCGTGGCAGAGGCTCCGCCGAACCCCTGAGACCGACTCACCGAACCCCTAGGGTTCGATCGAACCCAGGTTAGGAACCACTGCTTTACAGTAAGTAAGTAAGACTGTGAATTTATTTTAAACAACATTGTCATAATGCAGTTATTTATTAATAATAAAAGTACTTCTTACTATCAGTGCGTCTTCTTCTTCTTCTTTTACTTTCGGCTGCTCCCTTCAGGGGTCGCCACAGCAAATCATCCGCCTCCACCTCACCCTGTCCTCCGCATCTTCTTTTCTGACTCCAACAACCTTCATGTCTTCCTTCACCACATCCATAAATCTCTTCTTCGGTCTTCCTCGAGGCCTTCTGCCTGGTAGTTCCAACCTCAGCATCCTACTGCCAATATATTCACTATCCCTCCTCTGTACATGTCCAAACCATCTCAATCTAGCCTCTCTGACTTTGTCTCCAAAACATCTTACATGGGCTGTCCCTCTGATATACTCATTTCTGATCCTATCCATCCTCGTTACTCCCAGGGAGAACCTCAACATTTTCATCTCCGCTACCTCCAGCTCTGCCTCCTGCCTTTTCCTCAGCGCCACTGTTTCTAAGCCATACAACATCGCTGGCCTCACCACCATCTTGTACACTTTTCCCTTCATTCTTGCTGACACTCTCCTATCGCACATCACACGGATACTTTTCTCCAACCATTCCAGCCTGCCTGCACACGCTTCTTCACCTCTTTTCCACACTCTCCATTGCTCTGGATTGTTGAGCCTAAGTACTTAAAATCCTCCACCTTCGTTATCTCTGCTCCCTGTAACATCACCGTTCCTCCTGGGTCCTTCTCATTCACACACATGTATTCTGATTTTCTGAGGCTAACCTTCATTCCTCTCCTTTCCAGGGCATACCTCCACCTCTCGAGATTTTCCTGCACTTGTTCTCTGCTCTCACTACAGATCACGATGTCATCTGCAAACATCATAGTCCATGGAGATTCTTGTCTCACCTCGTCTGTCAGCCTGTCCATCACCATAGCAAACAAGAAGGGGCTCAGAGCTGACCCTTGATACAGTCCCACCTCCACCTTGAATTCGTCGGTCACACCGACAGCACACCTCACCACTGTCTTACATCTCTCCTACATGTCCTGCACCACTCGAACATACTTCTCTGCCACAGTGCTATAGTGGTCAAAAAATAAGTGAGTACACGATGGCAGCGAAGTGATCAAGGCACTCAGCAGCACCGGTGCATGGAGCGCGGTTAGGGTTCGGCTTTGGCTTTGAAACTATTTAGCACTTCATCTCTGCTTTTTATTTACACAGTCGTGGAAATTTACATTGATCAACTATAAAGTAGACCAAATTAAGTCAGTACACGCAACTCAGCCACTAAAACAAGTGGGTACACTACAGCACTGCTTACTATTAATGCTGCATGGGTTTGCTGATGGCTTTATAGTCTGGTTGATACGGGGTGAGGAGTCGACACGACAGGATTCACATGTGGCAGTGTTTATGTGACAGGAAGCATGTCCCAAGTTTTTGCAATCAACCGGTTTGCAGGTTGAAGTTTTTCCATGTCTGCCCATTTATGTTTGCTTGCCAGCTATGCAAATTAGCTGATCAAAAATAAGGGAAATGAATCTCTTTACTCAAAATCAACATGCACAGTCTGTGGCTGTTGTTATAATCCAATAAAATTAGAGTTTCAAGGTGTCGGACACACACACATACAGAAAGGATTGGCTCTCCGCTTCACGCCACAGTGACGTGGTATTGAAAATAGATTTAAATGCACGAGATTAATTCATCAGTTTTTGTTTTATTTGATGGCTTTTTTGTATCTTTATTTAAATGACAGTGAAATTATGTATTCGTTATTCTGTTAAGAAGCCACCTGATTTATCTGAGAGCCAGATACAGTCATCAAAAGTGGATTTGGATATAATATGACCAGATGACCACTGATGACGGCACTACCCCCCCTCAAGATTTTTACACCGGATTTGCATCGATCGCAAAAATGACCCATTTGATTTACAAAAAGGCGGAAATCCAACGATTGGGGGAAAATTCCCATCCCTGAATCTGACCTTGGCTAAGTCCACCCTCTGACCGACCCACAGTACACCATCTTTAAATATCATCCTGGAAGCCCCTCACTCCTGCTAAACTGAAACTGTAACTACATAGTTTATATTTTTATCTGGTTTCTCCCAAATGATGAGTTTCCTTTCAAAGTTTGGTTTATCTCAAGGTTTTTTTTTGTGCCGTCTGAGGGAGGTTCTCCCTCCACCGTTGCAACAGGCGATACTCATTAGGATGTGCAGGGTTTATCGGGAAATGTTTACATTTTTTATTAAATTTGTATTTATTATGTAAAACTTCTTTGTGAAAATCATTATCATCATTTATCTTCCTCTGCTTAATCTGTTGTCAGGTCCCTAGTGCACCAGCCTAAACAATGAGGTCTAGATGTCCCTCTCCCTAGCCACTCCTTTCAGCTCTTCCGTGGGGACACTAAGGTGTTCCCTGACCAGCCAAGAGACATAATAATTGCAGTGTGTTCTAAGTCAACACTGGGGTTTCATGCCTACCCGTTAGACATTCCTGAAACACCACACCAGGGAGTTGTTCGGGAGCCATTCGAACCAAATGCCCAAGCCACCTCAACTGGCTTCTCTCAACACGGAAGAGCAGTGGTTCTACTCCTAGCTCCTCTCAAATAACTGAGCTTTGCACCCTATTTCTAAGGGAGAGTCCCACCAGCCTGCAAATGAAGCTCATTTTAGCCACTTGTATCTGTGATCTTGTTTTTCAGTTACTACCCAAAGGTTATGATAATAGGTGAGGGTTGGAACATAGATCGACTGGTTAATTGAGAGTTTTGCGGCTCAGCTCCCTCTCCACCACGACGGACTTGGAAGTACTAAATTTCATCCCAGCTGCTTTGCACTTGGCTGCATATCATGCCAATGAGAGCTGGAGGTTCTGTGTTGATGAAGCCAAAAGGATAACAGCATCTCAAAAAGCAAACACAAGATCCTGTACCCACCAGTTCAGAACCCCACAATGCTGAGGCTGGGCCTAGAAATTCTGTCCATAAAAATTATGAACAGAGTCGATCAGCCTTGACGGACTCCAAAATTCACCAGAAACGAATAACCTGAGGGACATGGTTGAAAGCCTTCTCCAAATCCATAAAATACTAGTACATGTGGAAAGATTGGGGAACTTCCATGCCCCTTCCAGGATCTTGTAGAGCGTGTAAATACATATAGAGTTTGTCGAAAGTGCGCAGCCTGGACAAAAACCACATTGTTCCTTCTGAATCAAAGGTTCAAATATTGGTCGAATCTGTCTCTCCAGTACCCCTGCATAGACTTTCCCAGATAGACTGAGGAGTGTGATTCCATGATAATTAGAACATAACCTTGGTCCACCTGTTTAAAAAGGGGGACTACCACCCTGGTTTGCCAATCCAGAGGTACATCCCTGTGCATGCGATGCTGCTGAGATATGTCATCCAAGACAGTCCTACAACATTCAGAACCCTGAGATATTCAGGGCGGATGCCATCCACCCCCAGAGCCCGACCACTGAGGAGCTTTTTGAGTACCTCAGCAGCCTCAAGTGATGAGCAGGTGGTGAAGGGTGGGCCACCACTCCCCCACCCACCAATCCTCAAAGTATTCCTTCTAACTCCCGACGACATCCCCAGTTGAGGTGAGCAGCTCCCCACTTCCACTGTCCACAGTATTTGTGGAGAACTGCTTTCCCCTCCTGAGGCATCCGGATGGTGGTCCAGAACCTATTTGGGGCCAACCGATAATTGCTGTCCAGGCCGTCACTGAACTCCTCCCATGCCCAAGATTTTGCATTGGAAACAATTCAGGCTGCAGCACGTTTGGCCTGCCGATAGGTCTCCTTTTTCAACTGGACAGCCCCTGTCACAACAGGTGTCCACCACCGGGTTTGAGGGTCGTAGCCACAACAGGCACCAATGACCTTCCGGCCACCACTATGGGCTGCTGTCTCAACGGTGGAGGCATGAAACAGGGGCTATTCAGATACCATGTCACTTGCCTCCTTCGGGACACGGTTGTAGCTCTGTCAGAGGTGGGATTTAAAGGCCCCTCTGACAGGAGACACCACCAAACATTCCCAGGAGACCCTAGCTACACGTTTGGGCCTACCAGGTCTGGAGGACGGCCTCCCCCACCGTTGGAGACAACTCACCCCCAGGTGGTGATCGGTTGACAGCTCAGCTCCCCTCTTTATCCGGGTGTCCAGAAATCCAATGATACGACTACAAAGTCGATCATCAAACTGCGACCCTAGGGGGTCCTGGTGTCCAGGTGCCAAGCGCACTAATGGACACCCTTATGTTTGAACATGGTGTTCGTGATGGACAAACTGTGACAAGCACAGAAGTCCAACAACGAAACACGATACGAGTTCTGATTAGAGAGGCAGTACTTACTGATCACATCCTTCCAGGCCACACTATCGTTGACCGCATGGACGTTGAAGTCTCCCAGGACAACGAGTGAGTCTCCCAGGGAGCATTCTCCAACACCCCCCTAAAGACTCCAAGAAGGGAGGGTACTCTGAACTGTCATTTGGTGCATAAGCACAAATAACAGTCAGGACCTGTCCCCCCACCTGAAGGCGGAGGGAAGCTGCCATTTCGATGAGCAGAGAGAATCCCAACATGTGGGCACAGAGACAGGAGAAAACAAGAATGCCCACACTTGCTCGCCCCTCTCCCCATGAGCTCATTCCAGAATGGAATAAGATCCAGCTCTTCTCAAGATGAGTGCTTCCAGAGCCCAAGCTATACATTGAGGTGAGTCTGACTATATCTAGTTGGTATCTCTCCACCTCACGCACCAGCTCAAGCTCCTTCCCTGTCAGAGGTGAAATTCCATGTCCCAGGAGTCAGAGTCAGTAGCTGACGATCGGTTCGACAGAACCCATGCCTTCAGCTGCCACCCAACTCACAATCCATATGGCCCATATAGCCAAGCCCACAGGTGGTGTGTCCATGGGAGGGCGGACCCATGTCTCCTTTTCGGGTTGGGCCTGGTCAGGCTCCATGGGCAGAAGCCCGACCACCAGGTTCTTGCCTTTGAGCCCCACCCTCAGGCCTTGCTCCAGGGAGGACCCCGGTGACCCGCATCCAGGCAAGCAAAACCGTGTCCTTGTTTATTTGTTTTTTTCATAGAGGTCTCTTGAACCGCACTTGTCTGGACCTTCACCTAGGACATGTTTGCTTTGGGTAACCCTACCAGGGGCATAATGCTCCCGACACCATAGCTCCGAGGAACATTAGAACATGCAAACCCCTCCACCACAATAAGGTGGTGATTCAAGGAGGGCTGACATGTTTATTAAAAGTTAAATTGTAATCTCAGACAAGATAAGTACCGAAGATACTCAAAAAGCAGGCAAACCATGATCCTTTCAATAAAAACGTCAGGATATGGTGCATTTGATGCGTTAAAGTTTAAAAAACCATGCAGATGGTTTTGTTAATGTTCAAGTGTGTATGCACATTTATCCCCTTCAGCTGCAATGTAAACCACCATCTGTTCTTCCTCAGAGCTAGCCTCTAGCTCACTGTGTTCTCCCCACCGGCCATAAAGTCAAGTTTTTTTTTCTAAACATCAAGTTCCTCAATCTCTACCTTTTTTGGAACCATGCTACATTATTTTAATTAATATGACCTGCTAGCTGTAAAGCCAATCCAAAACTTGTACTTTTTGTTAGTAGGTACTTACTTCCTTGCCCACTTAGACCTGAAGCCAGGGATATGGCTGATGTTTCCACCTCACACGGTTTTGGACATGGACAGGAGTGTAAAGTTCACGTGGTGTAGAGTTAAGAGTGGTATAAAGTATCATGTACTTTATAGTATAGAGTGGTGTAAACTGAAAAAATGGTCTGAAGTGGTGTAAAGTTGCATAGAGTACTGTAGAGTGGTAGAGTGGTGTAAACTGTAGCGTGGTGAAAGGTCAGAATCAGGATACTTTATTGATCCCAGAGGAAATTGTGTGCATATAGTTGCTCCAAACAAGTTACAATTAGATAAAGTCTATATAAAGAAAATTTCAGGAAAATTACATATTTATATAGACACAAATATACATCCGGAGTCTACACATACTACATCCATATGTAAGACTGAAATGAAAAGTAATATCTATATAAACAGATGGAGAATGAATAGTCAGTGAGGGACATGCACAGTTTTATCAACATGATAACCAGTAGAATGCAAATATATAACAGTGAATGTTGGTGCTTTATGGAGGAGTTTGTACAGTTTCATGTTCACAAGTATGGATGATTTCCTGTGTGGTTCAGTGGTGCATTTCGGTGGTATTAGTCTGTCACTGAACGGCTTCTGTGCCTGATCAGCAGGGTGTGAAGTGTGTGGGAGGTATTGTTCAGTATAGTCTTTATTTTCTATACATCCATCAGAGAGTCCAGTTCCATCCCCACAACGTTACTGGCCGTGCAGATCACAGTGTTCAGTTGTTTGCGTCTGCCAACCTTCAGCCTGCTGCCCCAGCATACAACAATATAGAGAATAGCACTGGCCACAACAGTCTAAAAAAACATCCTGAGTAGTGTCGGGTAGATATTGACTGACCTTAATCTCCTCAAAAAATAGAGGCGGCTCTGACCCTTCTTGTAAAGTGCGGTAGTGTTCTTAATTCAGTCCATTTTATTGTCAGTATTAACTCCAAAGGTATTTGCCATCGTCCACCATTTCAACATTGACCCTCTGAATGGAAAGAAGGGTTGCTGGTGTTTTGGATCCTAAAATCCACAATCAGTTTCTTGATCTTCGTCACATTAAGCTGCAGATGATTCTGCTCACACCATGTGACAAAGGAATCCACGTCCACAATCCAGGACACAAAGAGGCATCCACCTGCATCGATGACAGATCTCAGCCAGGAGGGCCGCCTGATGGTGTTGAATGCACTGCAAAAGTAAGAAAACATGACCCTCATAGTGCTCGCCAGCTTGTTCATTTGGGTGTACACACGATTATGCAGGTAGATGATTGCATCCTCAACTCTAAGATGAGGCTGATAGGCAAACTGAAGTGGGTCCATATGTTGTCGAACAATGGGTCGAACTTGATCCGGTATTAGTCTCTCGAGGGTCCTCATGACATGTGAAGTCAGTGCCAATGGTCTGTAATCTTGGAGGACATCGGGGTCTTTGGTACAGGAACAAGATATGACGTCTTCTACCACCCTGGGACCCTGTATAGACTCGGGCTTATTGTGAAGATGTAATGTTAGTCTCTACAGAGCTGTGGGCAAAAGCTTTAAGGACATGGAGATTCACCCCTTCCCGTCCTGCTGTCTTGTCTGAGTGGAGTCTTCTCAGTTGTTTCTCAACCCGACTGTAAGTGAAGTTGACAGGTGGCAGATGGGTGCCAGGCCAATCAGAGGAGGTAGAGGTGAAGTGAGAAGAGAGAGTGGCATGGTGGGATAAGGCTCCTGATGAGCTAGAGGGGGCTGTGCAGTAGCTACAGTGTCAAATTGGTTAAAGAACATATTAAGATCATTGGCCTATCCGCACCGCCCACAGCTCCTCGTCTAATGGATGGCTGAAACCAGTAATGGTCTCCATACCACTCCAAACTTCTCATATTGTTCTGCTAGTTTCCACTTCAGCTTTCTCTTGTAATTGTACTTCGCCTCTCTAATCTTGACTCTCAGTGAACTTTGGATCATTCTTGTTTCCTCTCTATTGTCAGCCCTGAATGCCCTCTTCTCATCATTGAGGAGGGGTTTAATATATTTAGTCACCCACGACTTGTTAGTTGGGTAACAAAAGTCCTTGTTAGTTGGGTAACAAAAGTCCGTTTGAGTCAGGACAATGGTGTCTGTGTAGTAGTTAATGTGTAGTGTGAAATGCACTCAATAAGCCCAACAATATCATCATTGTGTGGCTCACAGAGCACAGGCTAATCCTTTGTTTGAAACATATCTTGGAGCACCTCCATGGCCTCTGACCATCTTCAAACAGTTCTAGGGTGCCTCTTCACAACAAGCAAACAGCATGAATAAGTGGGAGGAGGGGGAAGAACTGTAGGCATGCAGCCAATCTAAATTTCTCTCCTCTCTTATGGAACAGTCCACTTACTGCACAGAGTTTGGCACTGTATTGTCAATGGTGATGTGGTTGAAGTCACCCGAGGTCACAGTGAAAGTACTCGAGTGCTGAGCCTGTAACTGGACTATGGCAGCATGAACAGTGTCACAAGCAGCTGTAAGGTTGGCAGAGGGAGCTTAAACAGCCACTAAGCTGACATGAGAAAATTCCCTCTGCAAATACTATGTTCTGAGTTCAACAGCACACAGTTCAATGTTAGGTCCAGAAATCATGGGCCCCCTCCGTTACACTTACCACTCACCGTGCAGCCTCTGTTGGCCTGAACAGTGTGAAAGCCCATGACGGATATGTTGTCATCGGGAATATCTTGACGCAGCCATGTCTCCACAAAGCACATTGAACTACACTTCTGATACTCCTCTGACTCCCGGCTAACTCTGTCAAATAGTCTATTTTGTTCCCAGATAATTTCATGAGATGAGAGACTCAACTTGTTTCTTTTTCCACGTAAGCCTCCGCTGTCTTGTTACCTCCCTCCTACTCCTCGTCTGTTTTCCACCTCTGTATCCACGGTTTGTTTTTCTCTGGATTACAGTCAGTAAGTCCGTGGGTGTGACCGCTACTCTGACCGGCTTCAGGGTGGTCAGATGATCCCTGGAGTAAACAATGTGCGTGTGTAGCTGCTGCACTGTATTTAATGAAAGTAAAAGTTCTACAGTGATAAAAAGTAAATCCTCTCAAATCCCTTATCGAGAGGACATCTACTTATAAACAATAAAGTAATAAGTATAAATAAGTATAATAATTTCTCGGGAGTCGCCACAGCGAATCATCTGATTCGCACATTTGATTTGGCATAGGTTTTTACGTCAGATGCCCTTCCTGTCACAACCCTTTAGCAAGGGACAGAAACACGCTGACGGCTTTGCAACCTACTCTTTACGAAAGTCAGTAATGGTTCTTTTACATGCCTCTCACCATAGACAGTGAGAGACATGGCCCGCCTTTAATAACCCAGTTAGCTGCACTGGGGGGACAGTGACAGCCCTGTGGGCACTTGAACCCCCAACCTTAGGATCAGCGATCCTGCGCCCTATCCACCACTGCCCATAATAAAGTAATAAGTATAAGATAACAAAAGTTAAAGTAAGTAAGAAAAGAGAGTTAAAGATACGGGAAAGGCAGGAGCAACTCTGCAACAGGCTGCATGCTGGTTGATGCATGTGCACTAAGGTATATAGTGGTGTAAACTGCAGAGTAGTTTATAGTGTGGACTTCATGTAAAGTGAAAAGTGATGTGAAGTGTGAAGTGATATAAAGTGTTAGGTGGAGTGGTGTAAAGATTACAACAGAGGGGTTTAAAGTGTAGCATGGTTTAACATACACACCAGCACTAGACAAACAGTGAAAATGTGTTCTCTTTACTCTCTGCCAGTATGGTTGATGTATTTAGCAAACACAACATTCATCAATCATTTTCTGTAACTGCTTAATCCTAATTAGCGTCGCGGGGAGGCCGGCACCCATCCCAGCTGACTCCGGGCCAGGGCAGAGTACACCCTGGACAGCTTGCCAGGCCATCGCAGGGCGCAAAAAAACAACAACATTTCCTTAAACAATGCACAGTGCATCATTACAATTCCATTAAGGTATGGTCAAGGACTTGTAACATTTCTGAAACTTTTTTTTTTTTTTTTTTTTTTTTTTTTTTTTCTGGGACTTAGGGGTTTAAGACCTTGGGTTTCAGAGATATGGTAATACTATTAATACAATGTTGTATATGAACACAAATGGCGGGTCATGCATTTGGTACCTGGGCCTTTAGTGGGACTTAGTGGACTTAATCCACCTCCTAATACCACCACTATCACATTACAATTATACAAGCCATCAATAATATGCAAAAACATAATATAACAAAGTGTGGCACTGAAGAGAGCGAGAGAGAGAGAGAGAGAGATCTCACACATTTCTGCTAGTAACTCTGAGCATTATATCACTTTCACCGGCATTTACCAGTGGAAGCTGCTGGTAAACCTGGTGCTCTGCCAAATGTAAACCTCACCTCCTCAACCTCTCCTTACGGTGTCGAGCTTTTCAGGAGAAGTCTGCTTTGGAAATGGATTTTCAAGAATTATGTCCGACACCAAGTTAATTTCTTCTCCTCTGTCAGCCATTCTGGCTATAAAAAAATTCCAACGTAAATGTATCCTGTGCAGATCACTACAGACTACAGCTTGATTTGCTCTGATGTACCAGTCAGAGGACAAAAAAATGGTGACGTTACTGTATGCCCGTTAGCTGTTCCTGTGAGGCGAAACTGAAATCTCATTGGTTAAAGAAACCAATTGCTAATATAGTTTTAGTGACATCAGCCAGTGCTGCTGATTCTGAAGTCCCTGAGCAGATTAGTTTGGCATGGCCACACATAGAAGCTGAAATCTGATGGAACAAAAACATCAACCACTAACATACACAGACTGGCAGCAGGTCAGCCAAGAGATGCTATGGAACAAAGAGATCAGACTGTTGAAAATAAGTTAATACAATTTAACGGAACACATACTAGAATAAGTTGTAAATGTGGGTCAGTGCTTCTGATTGTGTTTAAGCCAGCAGAGAAGGCTTTGCTGGCCCTGATGGCCAACCACTGGTGGATACCTTTTGAACATCCCATTTTAGATTTAGTCCATTTGCTGTTACAATCACCAGCATTCATACTGTATGTTGATTTTCGGGCATAGCTGTTGGGATGTTGCGACGTGGGCAAATAAATAGCTTTAACATTCTGACTGTACCTCGAAATGTAAATATGACTAATCTCTGCTTTACATTAACGGAACTCTCGCAATTGTTTATGAACACTGATTTTTTCTTTCAATCACCATATTCACTGAGTTAAATAATGAGGTTAGCGCTTCAAAGTCTCTCCATGCTTTTATTAAATTATCTTGGGCTGGATAATTTGAATACATGGTGTTTAGTGTTGAAAGATCAGTGAACAAGATTGCTGTGCACAGCTGGGCTTATTCCTAGTGTTAAAAACAATCACATCTGGCGGTATCCCAGAGGTGGAATAGTTTTCTTAATAGAAATATTTTAATATGATGTAGTCATGTAGTCTCACAGGCTAAGTGATTAATGCAGTATAGAAAAATATTAATTATTGTGTTAGGAATTAAAATGTCTAATGACCTACTTCTTCTGCTTAAGATAGTCCCCATGCCATCTGTCAGACCTAGCTGTATGTTTTTTTTTTTTTTTTTTTTTGTAATTTCTGTGCAAGCTGTTAATTATCTAATTGTTCTGTTTCATCACTAATGTTATTCTTAGTTTTCTATTTAGTGCTCTTTTCAGTGTGATCTCTGAAGACTTGCTCCATTTTAAGTTGCTTTGAGCTTCTGCTGTGCAAATACTTCCAAGAGGAGCACCATGGGCATAGAACATAAATTGGATGGTTGCCGTGTCCACGTGATACAAGAGACATAAGCTGTATAAGTTGCTGACTTGATGCTGATTACTGTTATGCTTCGCTGATTGGCATGAAGACGAGCAGCAACAATAAAAAAAAATAAATAAATAATGAAACTTATACCCCAAAAATAGAGGTTCATATACCTCCATTCAAACTCACACAGAATAAACAACACACAGTCTACTCAGATAGGTAGACAAACTTTTGTCGAGAAAAACAACACAGAACAATTACAAAAGCAGCACTTTAAATGGATATTTAAACCAACAGGACAGGTGAGTCAAATGAAAAAAATTATTATAGGATTAAAAGAAAATTCAGTGTTAAATTTTCTTCTTTCACTTCAGACTGTAGTTGGGAAGCACAGTAAGAATTGTTCATGTATTTTCTCCAATGCTGACATTAATTCAGCTCTTGAAGGAGGAAGAGAATGCAGCCGTGAGGAAGGGGGGGGGGTACAAACCAGTGTCTCTCCCTCACGCCGGTCCCAAGCCCGGACAAATGCAGAGGGTTGTGTCAGGAAGGGCATCCGGCGTAAAACAAATGGCAAATAAAAATGCGAGTCAAAACAAAGAATGTCATACCGAATTGGTTGAGGCCCGCGTTAACAACGACCGCCATCAGTGCTGTTAAATAACAGGGTGCTGGTGGAAATTGGACTACTGTTGGTCGAAGACGTCGAAGAAGGAGAGGCGGGAGGCGTGTTCATAGGCAGAGAGAGAAGAGGAAAGGCATGAGTCTAGGACTGAGAGTAGGGACTTTGAATGTTGGAACTATGACAGGAAAAGGTAGAGAGCTGGCTGACATGATGCAGAGGAGGAAGGTGGACATACTGTGTGTTCAGGAGACCAGGTGGCAAGGTAGCAAAGCTAAAAGCTTAGGACCAGGGTTTAAGCTATTTTATCACGGTGTGGATGGGAAGAGAAATAGAGTCGGAGTCATCTTGAAGGAGGGGTTTGTCAGGAATGTTCTAGAAGTGAAAAGAGTGTCAGACAGAGTGATGAGTCTCAAGTTAGAAATTGAAGGCGTGATGGTCAATGTTAGTGCTTATGCCCCACAGGCAGGATGTGAGCTAGAAGAGAAGGAGAGATTCTGGAGTGAGTTAGATGAAGTGAATGAAGAGTAGTGAAAGAGTGGTCATTGGAGCAGACTTCAATGGACATGTTGGTGCAGGAAACAGGGGGGACGAGGAAGTGATGGGCAGGTTTGGTATCCAGGACAGGAACGCAGAAGGACAGATGTTGGTAGATTTTGCAAAAAGGATGGAAATGACTGTGGTAAATACTTTCTTCCAAAAGAGACAGGAGCATAGGGTGACTTATAAAAGCGGAGGTAGGAGCACACAAGTAGACTACATCTTGTGTAGGCGTTGTAATTTGAAGGAAGTCAGTGACTGCAAAGTCGTAGCAGGTGAGAGTGTTGCCAAACAGCATAGGATGCTGGTGTGCAGGATGACGCTGATGGTGAGGAAGGTGAAGAAGGCAAAGGCAGAGCAGAAGACAAAGTGGTGGGTTGTCTTCAAGGAGGAGTTGAAACAGGCTTTGGGTAGTCAGGAAGTGCTTCCAGAAGACTGGACAACTACAGTTAATGTGATCAGGGAGACAGGTAGGAGAATACTTCGTGTGTCATCTGGAAGGAAAGTAGATAAGGAGACTTGGTGGTGGAATGAGGAAGTGGAGGAGTGTGTACAAAGAAAGAGGTTAGCTAAGAAGAAGTGGGACATTGAGAGGACCGAAGAGAGTAAACAGGAGTACAGGGATACACAGCGTAAGGTGAAGGTAGCAGTGTCAAAGGCCAAACAGAGTCCATATGATGACGTGTATGCACGGTTGGAAAGTAAAGAGGGAGAAAATGATTTATACAGGTTTGCACAGCAGATAAATAGAGATGGGAAGAATGCGCAGCAAGTTACAGTGATTAAGGACAGAAAGGGAAATGTATTGACTGATGATAGAAGTGTGCTGGGAAGATGGAAAGAGTACTTTGAACAGCTGATGAATGAGGAAAATGAAAGAGAAAAAAGAGTAGAAGAGGTGACCGTTGAGGACCAGGAAGTAGCAAAGATTAGTAAGGGTGAACTGAGGAGGGCATTGAAGAGGATGAAAAATGGAAAGGCAGTTAGTTGGTCCTGATGGAGGTATGGAAGTGTCTTGGAGAGGTAGCAGTAGATTTCGTGAGAAGAACATTCAACAAGGTCTTAGAGAGTGAGAGGATGCCAGAGGAATGGAGAAGGAATGGGCCCATTTTTAAGAACAAGGGAGACGTGCAGAGTTGTGGCAACTACAGAGGGATAAAGTCGATGAGCCATATGATGAAGTTATGGGAAAGAATAGTGGAAGCTAGTCTAAGGGCATAAGTCAGCATTTGTGAACAACAGTTTGGTTTCATGCCAAGAAAGAGCACCACAGATGCAGTGTTTGCCTTGAGGATGTTAAGAGAGAAGTACAGAGAAGATCAGACGGAGCTGCATTGTGCCTTTGTGGATCTGGAGAAAGCATATGACAGGGTGCCGAGAGCGGAACTGTGGTTTTGCATGAGGAAGTCTGGAGTGGCATAGAAGTATGTTAGAGTGGTGCAGGACATCTATGAGAGATGTAAAGACAGTGGTGAGATGTGCTGTCGGTGTGACAGAAGAGTTCAAGGTGGAGGTGGGACTGCATCAGGGGTCAGCTCTGAGCCCCTTCTTGTTTGCTATGGCGATGGACAGGCTGACAGATGAGGTTAAACAAGATTCCCCATGGACTATAATGTTTGCAGATGACATTGTGATCTGTAGTGAGAGCAGAGAACAAGTGCAGGAAAATCTCGAGAGGTGGAGGTATGCCCTGGAAAGGAGAGGAATGAAGGTTAGCCTCAGTAAATGAGTATGAATGACAAGGACCCAAGAGGAACGGTGAGGTTACAGGGAGAAGAGATAAGGAAGGTGGAGGATTTTAAGTATTTAGTGGGGCAGTGGTGGTCTAGTGGTATAGGGTGCTGGATCACTGATCCAAAGGTTGGGGGTTCGAGTCCCACTCTCCACAAGGTTGTCACTGTCCCCCCTATTGCGGCTAACTGGGTTATCAAAGGCAGGCCATGTCTCTCACTCTCTATGGTGAGAGGCATGTAAAAGAACCATTGCTGACTTTCGTAAAGAGTAGACTGCAAAGCCGTCAGCGTGTTTCTGTCCCTTGCTAAAAGGGTTGTGACAGGAAGGGCATCCAACGTAAAAACCTCTGCCAAATCAAACGTGCGAATCAAGATGATTCGCTGTGGCGACTCCCAAGTAGAAGGGAAAAAGCCAAAAGGAAGACAGACAGACAGACAGGCTCAACAATCCAGAGCAGTGGAGAGTGTGGAAAAGAGGTGAATAAGCATGTGCAGGCAGGCTGGAATGGTTGGAGAAAAGTTTCCAGTGTGATGTGTGATAGGAGTGTATCGGCAAGAATGAAAGGAAAAGTGTACAAGACGGTGGTGAGGCCAGCGATGTTGTATGATTTAGAATCATTGGTCCTGGGGAAAAGACAGGAGGCAGAGCTGGAGGTAGCAGAGATGAAAATGTTGAGGTTCTCTTTGGGAGTAACAAGGATGGATCAGGAATGAGCACATCAGAGGGACAGCCCATGTAAAATGTTTTGGAGACAAAGTCAGAGAGGCTAGATTGAGATGTTTTGGACATGTACCAAGGAGGGATAGTGAGTATATTGGTAGTAGGATGCTGAGGTTGGGACTACCAGGCAGAAGACCTCGAGGAAGACCAAAGAGACGATTCATGGATGTGGTGAAGGAGGACATGAAGGTAGTTGGTGTAAGAGAAGCAAATGCAAAGGATAGGTTGAGATGGAGGCAGATGATTCGCTGTGGCGACCCCTGAAGGGAAAAGCCGAAAGGAAAAGTAGAAGAAGGAGCAAGAGCTCCACCTGTAGGCGTTACATAAATCTAAATACAGTAGGCCCTCGTTATTCACAGGGGTTCGGTTCCGGCCCCTCTCGCGAATGAAGGTAATCTGCGAGTTCTCTACCTGGAGGTAAAACCCCATATATCATATTACATGCACGAATGATCAACCGGAAGTTATATTATATATATATATATATATATATATATATATATATATATATATATATATATATATATATATATATATATATATATGTATGTTGTATAATGTTGATATATTTTATTAATAAATATCACAGTACAAAATTAAAAAAGTTTTTCTTACTTACTACATTTTACTACATTAATACTGTATTAATGAGTAAGACTGTCTGTAGAATGTGTTTAAGAAGCCTATTTTAGCGTATGTAATAGATACCTACTATTTTACTTCTGGTTGATCATTCGCCCACTAGAGGGAGTCATTGCATTATTAAATACCGGACCCAGAATGCAGGAGGCACCGTGAAATGGGATTTCTTATTTGTGACGCACTCCACTGAAAGGATCGCTTGTTGCAAGTGACACACGGAGCTTGTGAGATGAAGCGCGGCTTTATCCAGACTTCCGATCCTTCAAGTGAGCGTGTGCGTTGAATACTTGTTTAGTACTGAACCATCACTTGCTCACTTGAAAGATCGGAAGTGAGCAAGTGATGTTTGAATACTAAACAAGTATTTTGATTTTCAGCTTAACTTTGAATTTCAAAGGGGAAGCACTTAAGCAGCGTGCTTTAATTGAGGTGAGTGTGCGGTTTGTGTTTATAAGGAGTAGATGAGAGGACTTATTTCAGGTGTGAACTGCATTCAGCCTGAGCAGCTCAGCCATGCCCCTTAGCCGGAGCAGAGAGAAAACAGACACACACAAACATTCTAAACATTAACTTAGGTACTGTACTGGAATAATTGAAAAAGACTACAGTGCTTTAGAACAGTTCAGATGATTATTACTCTTTAGGCACTTCAGAAGAAACTGTCGTTTCTTCAGGAGAAAGTCTTATTTCTTCAGAAGACACATCCAACATCATTACCTTTTTCTGGCGCTTAGCCGGTGTTTGAGTGTCATCATAGAGCTTCACTGGTAATTAAAACACACTAAAAAGGCTCATTGACAACTTGTGCGTGAATGAGGAAAAAGGGGCGTGTACATCATCTCAACCAATCAGCAGTAAGGAGGACAGCCATTGGCTGAATTTGATGGTTCTCAACCCCTGGCCGACTGTATTACCTTCTCTTTTCTGCTGACTGTGTAGTACAGTAGGCCCCTCGCTATTTGCGGTGGTTCGGTTCCGGGACCTCCTGCGAATGAAGATAATCCGCGAGTTCTGTACCCAGAACTAAAACCCCATGTATCATATTACGTGCACGAATGAGCAACCGGAAGTAAAATACTGTGTATCTATTACATGCGCTAAAATATGCTTCTTAAACACATTCTTTAGACAGTCTTACTCATTAATACAGTATTAATGTAGTAAAATGTAGTAATGATTAAGGAAAACTTTTCAATTTTTACTGTTATATTTATTGATGATAAAATATAAACATTATACAGCACATACTGTTGTAAAGCACTAGTATTGAAGTCTTTTTCAATTCTTATTCCACCACAGTACTTAAGTTAATGTTTAGAATGTTTGTGCATGATATTTTATGTTCTGTAGCATGTTTAACAAATGATACCAAAAGGATAAACTTTATTAGGCTTCATGTCCGTTTACATTGAACTTGGAGTGGCGGCTCCAAGATGGCGCTGCCTAGAGGGCGACGTTGCGGAGTTCTCAGAGTCAAATTGTTTCTTTGTTCGTTTTAATTTTTTTTATTTGTTGGGTTTTTTTGTTCATGTTTTTCACTATGCTCGTCTATGACCGGTTGACCCCACTACAGCTATGAGATCGAACTTTTGTGAAGTTTAGCACCTTCCTATCCTGAGCTAATATGCTATGGTAGCTCAATGCTAGTTGCACTGCGGCTAACAGTAAGCCCAGGCAGGAAGGGGCCAAACGATGACTTCGGATCGCAGGAGATGAAGGCCTTGTAGCCGGCTGGTGCAATCGCCTCGTCGGGTGTACTCTCCTCAAGCCATGTTTCACAGAAACACAGCATGGAGCAGTCCTGTACATCCCTCTGCGCTGCAATCTGAGCATGAAGCTCATCCATCTTGTTTCACAAGGACTGAACATTTTCAAGCAGTATGACCGGAAGTGCTAACCTTCCACTTCAAACCAAGCACCGGAGACTCTGAGAACTCTGCCTGGGCTTATTGTTAGCTGGGGTGCTGCTAGCATTGAGCTACCATTGCATATTAGCTCAGGAGTGGTTGAGTGTACGTAGTTGCCCGAAAACACCGATCTCATAGCTGTACGAGGGTCGACCGGTTGTAGACGAGCATAGTGCAAAACATGAACAAACAAAACAACAAATAAAAACGAACAAAGAAACAATTTGACTCTGAGAACTCTGTGACATCACCCTCTAGGCAGAACCAGCTTGAAGAAGTCACTCCAAGTTCAGTGTAAAAGGACATGAAGCGTAATAAAGTTTATCCTTTTGGTATCATTTGTTAAACATGCTATAGAATATAAAATCTCAGGCACAAACATTCTAAACATTAACTTAGATACTGTACTGTAATAATAATTGAAAAATACTTTTATACAACAGTTCAGAGGAAACTGTTGTTTCTTCAGGAGAAAGTCTTATTTCTTCAGAAGAGACATCCAGCGTTTTCTATCGCTTAGCCAGAGAAGACATACAGCATTTGAGTGGCATCATAGAGCTCAACTGGTAATTAAAACACACACAAAAAAGAGGCTCATAACTTGTGCGCGACTGAGGAAAAAGGGGCGGGACATCAGCTGAACCAATCAGGAGAAAGGATTACAGCCATTGGCTGAATTTGAATCACGTGCCGGTTGCTCGGCAGTCAGCGAATACTCAAACCGTGGGTGCAAAACCGCGAATAGTCAAGTGCATACTGTACTAGTCCTTCTCAAAAAATTAGCATATTGTGTTAAAGTTCATTATTTTCTGTAATGTACTGATAAAAATTCAACTTTCATACATTTTAGTTTCTTTACACATAACTGGAGTAGTTCAAGCCTTTTATTGTTTTAATATTGATAATTTTGGCAAAAAAATAAAGAAAAACCAAAAATCCCTATCTCAAAAAATTAGCATATTTCATCCGACCAATAAAAAAAGAAGTGTTTTTAATACAAAAAAAGTCAACCTTCAAATAATTATGTTCAGTTATGCACTCAATACTTGGTCAGGAATCCTTTTGCAGAAATGACTGCTTCAATGCGGCATGGCATCTAGGCAATTAGCCTGTGGCACTGCTGAGGTGTTATGGAGGCCCAGGATGCTTCGATAGCGGCCTTAAGCTCATCCACAGTGTTGGGTCTGGTGTCTCTCAACTTTCTCTTCACAATATCCCTCAGATTCTCTATGGGGTTCAGATCAGGGGAGTTGGCAGGCCAATTGAGCACAGTAATACCATGGTCAGTAAACCATTTACCAGTGGTTTTGGCACTGTGAGCAGGTGCCAGGTCGTGCTGAAAAATGAAAATCTTCATTTCCAAAAGCTTTTCAGCAGATGGAAGCATGAAGTGCTCCAAAATCTCCTGATATCTAGCTGGATTGACCCTGCCCTTGATAAAACACAGTGGACCAACACCAGCAGCTGACATGGCACCCCAGACCATCACTGACTGTGGGTACTTGACACTGGACTTCAGGCATTTTGGCATTTCCTTTTCCCCAGTCTTCCTCCAGACTCTGGCAACTTGATATCCGAATGACATGCAAGATTTGCTTTCATCCGAAAAAGTACTTTGGACCACTGAGCAACAGTCCAGCGCTGCTTCTCTGTAGCCCAGGTCAGGCGCTTCTGCCGCTGTTTCTGGTTCAAAAGTGGCTTAACCTGGGGAATGCGGGACCTGTAGCCCAGTCCACTGCTTCCACAGGTCCCCCAATGTCTGGAATCGGCCCTTCTCTACAATCTTCCTAAAGGTCCGGTCGCCTCTTCTGGTTGTGCAGCGTTTTCTGACACACTTTTTCCTTCCAGCAGACGTCCCACTGAGGTGGCTTGATACAGCACTCTGGGAACAGCCTATTTGCTCAGAGATTTCTTTCTGTGTCTTACCCTCTTGCTTGAGGGTGTCAATGATGGCCTTCTGGACAGCAATCAGGTCGGCAGTCTTACCCATGATTGCGGTTTTGAGTAATGAACCAGGCTGGGAGTTTTTAAAAGCCTCAGGAATCTTTTGCAGGTGTTCAGAGTTAATTGGTTGATTCAGATGATTAGGTTAATAGCTCGTTTAGAGTACCGTTTCATGATATGCTAATTTTTTGAGATAGGAATTTTGGGTTTTCATGAGCTGTATGCCAAAAATGCAGCCATGAGGCGGGGGGGGGGCACAATGCAGCCATGAGGCGGGGGGGCACTAACCAGTGTCTCTCCCCCTTATGCCGGTCCCAAGCCCGGATAAATGCAGAGGGTTGCGACAGGAAGGGCATCCGGCGTAAAACATCTGCCAAAAAAAAAAAAATGCAAATGATCAATACAGAATTCATACCGGATCGGTCGAGGCCCGGGTTAACAACGACCGCCATCAGTGCTGTCAACCAACAGGGTGCTGATGGAAATTGGACTACTGTTGGTCGAAGACGTCGAAGAAGGAGAGGCGGGAGGCGTGTCCGTAGGCAGAGAGAGAAGAGGAAATGCGTGAGCCTCGGACTGAGAGTAGGGACTTTGAATGTTGGAACTATGCAAGGAAAAGATAGGGAGCTGGCTGACATGATGCAGAGGAGGAAGGTGGACATACTGTGTGTTCAGGAGACAAGGTGGAAAGGTAGAAAGGCTAAAAGCTTAGGAGCAGGGTTTAAACTGTTTTATAATGGTGTGGATGGGAAGAGAAATGGAGTAGGAGTCATCTTGAAGGAGGGGTTTGTCAGGAATGTTATAGAAATGAAAAGAGTGTCAGACAGAGTGATGAGTCTCAAGTTAGAAATTGAAGGCGTGATGGTCAATGTTGTTAGTGCTTATGCCCCACAGGCAGGATGTAAGCTAGAAGAGAAGGAGAGATTCTGGAGTGAGTTAGATGAAGTGATGCAGAGTACCCCCAGAGGTGAAAGAGTGGTCATTGGAGCAGACTTCAATGGACATGTTGGTGCAGGCAACAGAGGGGACGAGGAAGTGATGGGCAGGTTTGGTATCCAGGACAGGAACACAGAAGGACAGATGTTGATCGATTTTGCAAAAAGGATGGAAATGGCTGTGGTGAATACTTTCTTCAAGAACAAACAGAAGCATAGGGTGACTTATGAAAGCGGAGGTAAGAGCACACAGGTAGACTACATCTTGTGTAGGCGATGTAATTTGAAGGAAGTCAGTGACTGCAAAGTAGTAGTGGGTGAGAGTGTTGCCAAACAGCATAGGATGGTGGTGTGCAGGATGACACTGATGGTGAGAAAGGTGAAAAAGGCAAAGGCAGAGCAGAAGACAAAGTGGTGGAAGCTGAAAAAGGAAGAGTGTCGTGTTGTCTTCAAGGAGGAGTTGAAACAGGCTTTGGGTAGTCAGGAAGTGCTTCCAGAGGACTGGACAACCACAGCCAATGTGATCAGGGAGACCGGTAGGAGAGTACTTGGTGTGTCCTCTGGAAGGAAAGTAGATAAGGAGACTTGGTGGTGGAATGAGGAAGTGCAGGAGTGTGTACAAAAGAAGAGGTTAGCCAAGAAGAAGTGGGACATTGAGAGGACCGAAGAGAGTAAACAGGAGTACAGGGAGACACAGCGTAAGGCGAAGGTAGCGGTGTCAAAGGCCAAACAGAGGGCGTATGATGCCTTGTATGATAGGTTGAACAGTAAGGAGGGGGGAAAATGATCTATACAGGTTAGCACAGCAGAGAAATAGAGATGGGAAAGACGTGCAGCAAGTTAGAGTGATAAAGGACAGAGAGGGAAATGTATTGACTGATGACAGAAGTGTGCTGGGAAGATGGAAAGAGTACTTTGAAGAGCTGATGAATGAGGAAAATGAGAGAGAAAAAGAGTAGAAGGGGTGACCGTTGAGGAGCAGGAAGTAGCAAAGATTAGTAAGGGAGAAGTGAGGAGGGCATTGAAGAGGATGAAGAATGGAAAGGCAGTTGGCCCTGATGACATACCAGTTGAGGTATGGAAGTGTCTAGGGGAGGTAGCAGTAGATTTTCTGACAAGAATATTCAACAAGGTTTTAGAAAGTGAGCAGATGCCAGAGGAATGGAGGAGAAGTGTGCTTGTGCCCATTTTTAAGAACAAGGGCGATGTACAGAGTTGTGGCAACTACAGAGGGATAAAGTTGATGAGCCATACAATGAAGCTATGGGAAAGAATTTGTGAACAACAGTTTGGTTTCATGCCCAGAAAGAGCACCACAGATGCAGTGTTTGCTTTGAGGATGTTAATAGAGAAGTACAGAGAAGGTCAGAAGGAGCTGCATTGTGCCTTTGTGGATCTGGAGAAAGCATATGACAGGGTGCCGAGAGAAGAACTGTGGTATTGTATGAGGAAGTCTGGAGTGGCAGAGAAGTATGTTAGAGTGGTGCAGGACATGTATGATAGATGTAAGACAGTGGTGAGGTGTGCTGTCGGTGTGACAGAAGAGTTCAAGGTGGAGGTGGGACTGCATCAAGGGTCAGCTCTCAGCCCCTTCTTGTTTGCTATGGTGATGGACAGGCTAACAGATGAGGTTAGACAAGAAGCTCCATGGACTATGATGTTTGCAGATGACATAGTGATCTGTAGTAAGAGCAGAGACCGAGTGGAGGAAAATCTAGAGAGGTGGAGGTATGCCCTGGAAAGGAGGGGATTGAAGGTTAGCCTCAGTAAGACAGAATACATGTGTGTGAACGACAAGGACCCAAGAGGAACTTTGAGGTTACAGGGGCAGAGATAAAGAAGGTGGAGGATTTTAAGTACTTAGGCTCAACAATCCAGAGCAATGGAGAGTGTGGAAAAGAGGTGAAGAAGCGCGTGCAGGCAGGTTGGAATGGCTGGAGAAAAGTGTCGGTGTGATGTGTGATAGGAGGGTATCGGCAAGAATGAAGGGAAAAGTGTACAAGACGGTGATGAGGCCAGCAATGTTGTATGGTTTAGAGACAGTGGCCCTGGGGAAAAGACAGGAGTCAGAGTTGGAGGTAGCAGAGATGAAAATGTTGAGGTTCTCTTTGGGAGTAACGAGGATGGATAGGATCAGAAATGAGTACATCAGAGGGACAGCACATGTTAGATGTTTTGGAGACAAAGTCAGAGAGGCTAGATTGAGATGGTTTGGACATGTACAGAGGAGGGATAGTGAGTATATTGGTCGTAGGATGCTGAGGTTGGAACTACCAGGCAAAAGGCCCAGAGGAAGACCAAAGAGAAGATTTATGGATGTGGTGAAGGCGGACATGAAGGTCGTTGGAGTAAGAGTAGAAGATGCAGAGGATAGGGAGAGATGGAGGCAGATCATTTGCTGTGGCGACCCCTGAAGGGAACAGCCGAAAGGAAAAGAAGAAGAAGATGAGCTGTATGCCAAAATCATCAGTATTAAAACAATAAAAGACCTGAAATATTTCAGTTGGTGTGCAATGAATCTAAAATATATGAAAGTTTCATTTTTATCAGTACATTACAGAAAATAATGAACTTTATCACAATATGCTAATTTTTTGAGACGGACTAGTATATGTATAAAATCAAATAATTTATTGTAGGGTTTGGTCACTTACCCTGCTGATGGGCCGGCTTTCACATGAATAATAATAATCATCATCATCATCTTCCGCTTAGTCCAGGGTCGGGTCGCGGGGGCAGAAACCTAAGCAAAGAGGTCCAGACGTCCCTCTCCCGAGCCACTTCCCGAGTCCCTCCAGCGTGTTCTAGGTCGACCCCAGGGTCTCTTCCCGGTTGGAAATGCCCGAAACACCACACCAGGGAGGCGTCCGGGGGGCATTCTGACCAGATGCCCGAGCCACCTCAACTGGCCCCTCTCAATGCGGAGGAGCAGCGGATCTACTCCGAGCTCTCCGCAGATGGTGGAGCTTCTCACCTTATCACTAAGGGAGAACCCCGCCACCCGGCGAAGGAAGCTCATTTCAGCTGCTTGTATCCGTGATCTTGTTCTTTCGGTCATTACCCAAAGCTCGTGACCATAAGTGAGGGTTGGAACGTAGATCGACTGGTAAATTGAGAGCTTCGCCTTGCGGCTCAGCTCCTTCTTCACCACGATGGACCGGTACATGCACCGCTTAACAGCAGAGGCTGCAGCGATCCGTCTGTCGATCTCTCACTCCATCCTTCCCTCACTCGTAAACAAGACCCCAAGATACTTAAACTCCTCCACTTGGGGCAGGACCTCATTCCCGACCCGGAGGGTGCATTCCACCATTGTCCGACTGAGAACCATGGCCTCGGACTTGGAGGTTCTGATCTTCATCCCGGCTGCTTCGCACTCGGCTGTGAATCGCTCCAATGAGAGCTGGAGGTACCGACTTGATGAAGCCAAAAGGACAACATCATCCACAAAAAGCAGAGATGATATCCGATGGCCTCCAAACCAGAACCCCTCATCGCCTCGACTGCACGTAGAAATTCTGTCCATAAAAATTATGAACAGAATCGGTGACAAAGGACAGCCTTGGCAGACTCCAACTCCCACTGGACACGAATTCGACCTACTGTTACCAATACGGGCCAAACTCTGGCTCCGGTGATACAATGACCGAATAGCTCGTAGCAACAGGTCCGGAACGCCGTACTCTCGGTGCACGCCCCACAAGATCGCCTTCTCCAAATCATCAAAGCACATGTGGACAGATTGGGCAAACTCCCATGCCCCCTCCAGAATCCTGTGGAGCGTAAAGAGTTGGTCAAGAGTGCTACAGCCAGGACGAAAACCACATTGCTCCTCCTGAATCCGAGGTTCGACTATCGGTCGGATCCTCCTCTCTAGTACCCCTGCATAGACTTTACCAGGTAGGCTGAGGAGTGTAATTCCCCGATAATTGGAACACACCCTTCAGTCCCCCTTCTTAAAAATTGGGACCACCAACCCAGTTTGCCAATCCAGAGGTACAGCCCCTGATGACCACGTGATGTTGCAGAGACGTGTCAACCAAGACAGTCCGACAACATCCAGAGCCCTGAGACATTCCGGGCGGATCTCGTCCAACCCTGGACCACCGAGGAGCTTTTTGACAACCTCAGTGACCTCCACTCCAGTGATGGGTGGGCGCTCACCCGAACCCCCAGGGTCTTCCTCTTCCACGGAGGGCGTGTTGGTGGGATTGAGAAGGTCCTCAAAGTATTTCCTCCACCTCTCGACGACATCCCCAGTCAAGGTAAGCAGCTCCCCACCTCCACTGTAACCAGTGTTTGTGAAGAACTGCTTCCCCCTCCTGAGGCGTCGGATGGTGGTCCAGAACTTTTTGTGAGGCCAACCGATAATCACTCTCTAGGCCCTCACCGAACTCCTCCCATGCAGATTTTGCATCTGCGACAGCCTCGGCTGCAGCATGTTTGGCCTGCCGGTACCCGTTTGCTTCCTCGGGAGTTCCACAGCTTAATAAACCCCGATAGGCCTCCTTCTTCAGCTGGACAGCCCCCTTCACCGCAGGTGTCCACCACCGGGTTCGGGGATTACCGCCACGACAAGCACCGACGACCTTACGACCACAGCTATGGGCTGCCGCCTCAGCAATGGAGGCATGAAACATGGCCCATTCGGATTCCATGTCCCGCAGCTCCTCCAGGACGTGGTTGTAGCTCTGCCGGAGGTGGGAGTTAAAGGCCTCTCAGACAGGGGACTCCGCCAAACGTTCCCAGCAGACCCTGATTACGCGCTTGGGCCTGCCAGGTCTGGAAGGCAACCTCCCCCACTCACCACCAGGTAGTGATCGGTAGACAGCTCAGCTCCTCTCTTCACCCGAGTGTCCAGAACATATGGTCGCAAGTCCGATGACACGACTACAAAGTCAATCATCGAACTGCGACGTAGGGTGTCCTGGTGCCAAGTGCACTTATGGGCACACTTATGTTCGAACATGGTGTTCGTGATAGACAAACTGTGACGAGCACAGAAGTCCAACAACGAAACACCATTCGAATTCAGACTGGAGAGGCCGTACCTACCGATCACACCCTTCCAGGTCACACTATCGTTGCCCACATGGGTGTTGAAGTCTCCCAAGACAACGAGTGAGTCTCCCGAGGGAGTGTTCTCCAACACCCCCCCAAAGACTCCAAAAAGGGTGGGTACTCTGAACAGTCATTTGGTGCATAAGCACAAATAACAGTCAGGACCCGTCCCCCCGCCCAAAGACGGAGGGAAGCTACCCTTTCGTCAACCGGGGAGAACCCCAACATTTGGGCACCGAGACGGGGGGGCAACAAGAATCCCCACACCGGCTCGCCGCCTCTCCCCATGAGCAACTCCAGAATAGAAGAAGGTCCAGCCTCTCTCGAGATGGATGGTTCCAGAGCCCAAGCTATGCGTTGAGGTGAGCCCGACTATATCTAGTCGGTATCTCTCCACCTCACGCACCAAATCAGGCTCCTTTCCCGCCAGAGAGGTGACATTCCATGTCCCGAGGGTCAGATTAAGTAGCCGAGGATCGGTCTGACAGAACTCATGCCTTTGGCTGCCACCCAACTCACACTGCACCCGACCCCTAATACTCCTCCCACGGGTGGTGGGTCCTTGGGAGGGCGGACCCATGTCTCATTTTCGGGCTAGGCCCGGCCAGGCTCCATGGGCATAAGCCCGACCACCAGGTGCTCGCCTTCGAGTCCCTCCCCCGGGCCTGGCTCCAGTTGGGAACCCCGGTGACCCGCGTAGGGCATAGATGAGATGACATAGGGGTCTTCTGAATCGCACTTTGTCCGGACCTTCACCCAGGACCTGTTTGCCTTGGGTGACCCTACCAGGGGCATTATACCCTCGACAACATAGCTCCTAGGTTCATTACGTCACGCAAACCCCTCCACCACGATAAGGTGGCGATTCAGGGAGGGGAAATAATAATTCCTACATGTTTTTTTTAAGATGCTCCCATGTCAATGTAGTGCTTCCGTGTCAAGCCATCTCACTTTTACAAAGCCTGCGTTCAACACATTTTCCTTGACAGTGGCTTGACAGTGGCGATTTAAATGCTCCCAAACTTTTGAAGATTCCGGTCGAACATTTCTTTCCATCACAGTGCCACTGGCAGTGGACTGAGCCGTGTTTTGTAATCTTTATGAAGATGGAACAATTGTGAGGCGCACATATGATGTGTCCATTCAGCTCTGTACTGAGTGACACTCATCTGTAGTGGCTGATTACACAATAATAATAATCGTGAGACTTACCAATAAAGAGATTTGTTGCCAACACTTTTAATAATTGATTTCTTGTTGGTTTTATCGATTCTTTGTTGCAGCACTAGTTACAATAGCAGACACCCCACCCCCAAAAAAAGGGATTTTAATCATCGCTGCTCATTAAAATGATCCTTAGTAATGTTTAATCATTAGGAACAATTGACTCTGGTCGCTGAACCTTTAGTCTGGTCCCACTGGCTCTTCCTAGCAATAAGAGAGATGTCATTTACAATTAACCCCTGTTATAAAACAGGATGACTGTACCATCAGCTTCAAGGTTACACTGAACTAATTTTTTCATTTATTTTCACAACCACTTAATCATAAGTCACAGAGAGGCTGGCACCCATCTCAGCCAACTCTGAACGAGGGAAGAGTACAACCTGGACAGCTCTCCAGTCCATTGCAGAGCAGTACCACACTGACAGCTATGCAACTTTTTTTTTTTTTTTACATGCCTCACACCATAGACATTGAGAGACAGGGCCAGCCTTTGATAACCCAGTTGGCAGTACAGTGTGAACCTATTGAGAGGGGAGCTTGAACCCCCAACCTTCCAATCAGTGATCCAGTCAGTGCCTTACCAGCAGGCCACCACTGCCATGCTAATATATTTCAGGTTTAGCTTAAATAAAACATTCATTCAAAACCTTCCTTCTGCTTTTGTTTATTACAATAATTTATCCCTGTCATGTCATACAGCTCATTGTATTTCATTAAAAACGAGATTAAAATCTGCCTTGGGTTCTGACAGAAATGTAATCTTTATCATCAATCATGAAAAGCAGACTGATACTCAGAATATATTAAAATGCTGGTATTAGACATTACTCTTTCACCTGAGACTTAATAATTAAACAATTAAATCACAGAATGCACACTCATCATGGTGTTCTCCCTACTGCACCCTACATATCTAAGAAAGATCAAACATGATCTTTTCAGAGGTTACTGACTCCACGCTGCCACCTTGTGTGCTTTTTAACAGCTACAATACCTTGTCATTAATCCGTTTAATTTGCTGCTGGCTAAACATATGGGAGACACAATTCAGGAAAGATCTGGACAGATCAAGACAGGATGCATCACTTCAGGACAAAACAGGAAAGGACAGATGTGGACAAGACAAATCAGGACAAGACAGACTTTGACATGGCTTAAACATGGTTTTTGGTACCAGTAGGAATGGTGTAAGTATTTCAGAAACTATTGATCCCCTGGGAAAAAACAAAACAAAACATAAAACACCTTGTGTTACAAAGAGCTAAATTTAATCACAGAAGATATTACAGCATATGAGCTGCAAGGATTTAAGTAGACAGGAAGTCTGTAGTAACTCAAATAGGTACTCTTTATGAACATGATGATTATCTTGAGTTGGATCACATCAAGCTCCTGTTCTGTCAAGAACACTTCTTTTCCTTTCAACTGTTCCCTTTTTTCTCAGAGGTCGCCACAGTGAATCTATGATTCACATGTTTGATTTGGCATAGGTTTTTACATCGGATGCCCTTCCTATCACAACCCATTAGCAAGGGACAGAAACACGTTGACGGCTTTGCAGCTACTCTTTATGAAAGTCAGCAATGGTTCTTTACATGCCTAACACCATAGACAATGAGAGACATGGCCGGCCTTTAATAACCCAGTTATCTGCACTGGGGGACAGTGACAACTTTGTGGAGAGTGGGACTCGAATCCCCAGTTTTAGGATCAGCAATCCAGCACCTTTTACCACTAGGCCACCACTGCCCCCTGTTCTGTCAAGAACAAGAATAATAATCTGCAACTGTCATGGATGCTGATTCACCAAAACTGGACATTTGAAAATTGGGAAAGGGCCAGCTGTTTTGTTTTTTTTTAATCCACATGATTGGCTGATTGGATAACTGCATGAATTTGCAGGTGTGCTGCTGCTCTCATATACAGTTGTGTTCAAAATAATAGCAGTGTGTTTTTAAAAAGGCAGCACAGGGACACAGTGATGAGCAGCAACAAGGTCCTGGGTTCAATTCCCAGCTCAGGCGTTTCTGTGTGGAGTTTGCATGTTCACCCCGTGCTTATGTGTGGGTTTCCTCTGGGTACTGTGGTTTCCTCTCACTGTCCAAAAATATGCACATTAGGTTAATTGGCTGTTCCAAATCTCCTCTATGTGTGAGTATGAATGGTTGTGAGTGTGTTGGCCCTGCAATGACCTGGTGAGCTGTCCAGGGTGTACCCACCCTCACTCGGAGTCAGCTGAGATGGGTGCCAGTCTCCCCAAGCTGTCTGTCGAGCTCTCGCTCTATCCATCCCTCACTAGTGAACAAGACACCAAGATACTTAAACTTCTTCACTTGCGGCAAGACCTCATTCCCGACCTGAAGGGTGCATTCCATCCTTGTCCGACTGAGAACCATGGTCTCAGACTTGGAGGTGCTGATTTTCATTTTGGCCGTCTCGCACTCAACTGTGAATCATTCTAATGAGAACTGGAGGTCCCAGCTTGATGAAGCCAAAAGGACAACATCATCCGCAAAAAGCAGAGACGAGACCCAATGGTAACTAAACCAGAACCCCTCAATGCCTCAGCTACGCTTAGAAATTCTGTCCATAAAAATTATTAACAGAATCTTCAACAAAGGACAGCCTTGGCAGACTCCAACCCTCACTGGAAATGAATTCGACCTTTTGTTACCAATACGGGCCTAACTCTGGCTCCGATGATACAGTGATCGAATGGCTCGTAGCAACGGGTCTGGAACACCGTATTTCCGGAGCACGCCCCACAAGATAGCCCAAGGGACAGGGTGGAACGCCAAAACACATGTGGACAGATTGGGAAACTCCCATGCCTCCTCCAAAATCCTGTGGAATGTATAGAACTGGTCAAGAGTGCTACGGAGAGGACAAGAACCACATTGTTAACCCTGAATCCGAGGTTCGACTATTGGTTGGATCCTCCTATCCAGTACCCCTGCATAGACTTTTGTGTGAGCTGAGCTGTCATCCGATCATCACATGGCAGTGAGCTGGCTTCAATGGTGGGGGAGGCAGACCTGGCAGGTCTAAGGGTGTAATAAGGGTCTGCTGAGAATGTTTGGCGGAGTCTCCTGTCCAAAAGGCCTTTAACTCCCACCTCCAGCAGAGCTACAACCATGTCCCAGAGGAGGCGGGTGACATGGAATCCAAATGGGCCCTGTTTCCTGCCCCCATTGCTGAGGCAACAGACCATAGCTGTTTCCGGAAGGTTGTCAGTACTTGTTGTGGTGGTAACCCCTGAAATAGGTGGTGGGCACCTGTTGTGAGGGGGGCGGTCCAGCTGAAAAAGGAGGCCTATCGGGACTTTTTGGCCTGTGGGACTTCCAAGGCAGCAGACAGGTACAGGCAGGCCAAACTTGCAGCAGCCAAAGCTGTCGCAGATGCAAAATCTCGGGTGTGGGAGGAGTTCAATAAGGGCCTGGAGACTGATTATCGGTTGGCCTGAAAAAGGTTCTGAACTTCCATCTGATGCCTCAGGAGGGGGAAGCAGTTCTTCCCAAACAAACACTGTTTACAGTGGAGATGGGGAGCTGCTCACCTCGACTGGGGATGTCATTGGGAGGTGGAAGGAATACTTTGAGGACCTCCTCAATCCCACTAACACACCCTCTGTGGAGGAGGAAGACCCTGTGGGTTTGGGTGGGGACCTGCCTATCACTGGAGTGGAGGTCACTGAGGTAGTCATAAAGCTCCTCGGTGGTCAGGCTCCAAGGGTGGATGAGATCCGCACTGAATATTTCAGGGCTCTGGATGCTGTAGGACATGGTCATTAGAGGTCATACCTCTGGATTAGCAGACTGGGGTGGTAGTCCCCTTTTTAAAAAGGGAGACCGGAGGGTGTGTTCCAATTATTGTGGAATCACATTCCTCAGCCTAACCAGGTAAGTATGATGGATACTGAATAGGAGAATCCAACCGATAGTCCAAACTCATATTCAGCAGTAACAACTTGTTTTTTGTTCTGGCCGTGGCACTCTTGACCAACTCTATACACCCCACAGGATCTTGGAGGAGGCGATGAGAGTTTGCCCAATCTGTCCACATGTGTTTTGTGGATTTGGAGAAGGTTCAACCATGTCCATCGGGTTATCTTGTGGAGCATGCTCTGGGAATACGGCGTTTTGGCTCCAGTGATACAGCGTTTGGTCCGTATTGGTAACAGCAGATTGAATTCGTTTCCGGTGAGGGTTGGAGTCAAGGCTGTCCTTTGTCGTCGATTCTGTTCATAATTCTTATGGACAGAATTTCTAGGTGCAGGCAAGGTGTTGAGGGGTTCTGGTTTGGTGGCCATCAGATCTCATCTGCTTTTTGCGGATGACATTGTCCTTTTGGCTTCATCAAGCAGGGACCTCCAGCTCTCATTGGAATGATTCACAGTCGAGTGCGAAGCGGCTGGGATGAGAATCAGCACCTCCAAGTCCGAGCCCATGGTTCTCACTCAGACAAGAGTGGAATGCACCCTACGGGTCAGGAATGACGTTCTGCACCAAGTAGAGGAATTCAAGTATTTTGGTCTTTGGAACGGGAGATCGACAGGCAGATCACTGCAGCCTCTGCGGTAAAGTGGAGTCTGTACTGGTCCATTGTGGTGAAGAGGGAGCTGAGCTATGTTCCAACTTCTCCCCCGTGACCCGATCCCAGAATAAGCATAAGAAGATGGTGATAATGATGCTGCTGCTGCTGATGATGATGATGCAAGGAGTGACATTATCTATAGAACAGGGGTCACCAACCTGGTGCTAGCTTGCAAGGACCACATGAGTCACCCGCAGGTCTGTTGAAAAATAACTCACCATGGCGACACTTACCAGTGAGCTGCATCTAATTTTTTTGTTGCTATTGTTTTTTTAAGTCACCTTTGGATTATTGTAAAGATGACAATTACAAAATAAATAAAAATAAAAAAATTGCTGGTCGAGGTGAATTGAAGGTAAGGAGATGATCTCCCCTGAAAACATTGCAGAAAAGAGAAAGAAAACATAATTTTTATTTCAGAGTGGATAGGAGGATGAGTTCTTTCTTTCCACTGTGAAAGATTCCTGCATGCCTGTCATTTGTAGGGCGACAGCTGCACAATGTTGAGAAACTTTTCAGAATGTGTCCCGTAAGTTATTGTGCTAACTGCTCACCAGGCTACGAGAGGAAAAAAGTCTGCAAGTTAAAAACAGGTCTTTATTCACAAAACTGCAAAAAACTCCCAAAAAGCAACCAAAGCCTCAATAGACCAAATTCACATCTCGGCTCGCACACGGCATCATGGGATTGTGACTACCATACAAGCTACCAATATGGTGGAAATAACCTTTGATGTGGATGAGAACTGCACTATCGATACATTCAATTTATGGAAAGTTCCCGACCTTCGAGGGTATCATAGGGGTCTTCCCGGTTGTTCCCGCAAGCGTAAAGATGAACTTGTTGTGCTTGCATTCGTGGCGACGTTACAAAAGCTACCTATAGTTTTGTCAAAGGCTGAGGAATCTAAACAAATCCAACATGACTATGCCAGCTTGTTGACATTTGAAGTGGATGAGGAAAGTTTCCCGACCCCTTGGGACTTGAAGACGGCTGGGAGACAGAAAATGACGCCCTATCGAAGTGATCCCCTTGTTTGTAGGCTGCCATAGCGGATTATTTGTTAATGAAGGACCAGTCACCCCTACTAACGCGACTTCGTAATGACTACAAAGACGGTAAATACAGGTTTGGCAGCTGTCACAGAGTGATCTGACAGCTCTTGTTTGTTTATTTTACAAATTAACATAACAGTAATTTTCAAGATCTAAGTCTATGATATTTAATGATTATGGCATCGCTGATTTTTATGGTAATTTAACAGGTAAATAAAAGGTAATATAGTCTCTATAGGGTCTATGAATTTGAATAAAGGACAATTTAATTATAAACTTACTGCTTTAATCCAACGTTTGCATCCCTCCGGATCCTTCAGCTTGGGAGGGAAGGAAAATAATGTGAATGGTGGTGGACATGTACAAGTGTTAGTCCCAAATTTACAGGCATGTATACTGCAAATTTACTTTTTTCAACGCTCGAGATGATAAATGCCGTTCCCACAATTCACTACGGCACAATGTGCACCTGGAATATCGATAATTTAAGGCTTAAGGCAGGCTTTAAGTGGCAGTTGTTAGGATGTGTTTACATACAAAAGCAAGTGACTACAAGAAAGTTTGGTAGCAGTGACCCTTGGATCAGATGTTGGGTCACGTTTCCCGCACATGCGCAGTTGTAATGCGAATTTAATTTATTAGAGCAATACATTTCTTCATGAAGAAAAAGAAAGTATTTTCACTTGGGGAGGTTTTCAAAGAGGCAATAGAAGTTGATAACGGCATAAACTGTGCTTAAAGACAAGGAATATGGTCCCGATGAAATTTCGACTGTCTCCGATGTCCAATTGGGGGCAACAACTACAATGGTTCGACGGGTGTTGGCTATGTCCAGAAAGTTGGCTGATCAGCCTGGCCAAGATCTAAAGTCCAGGTGGTTTAGCATCCAGTGTGATGAGTCTGTGGACAGCAGCAGTACAGCACAGCTGATGATCTTTATCCAGATGGTGTTTGATGATTTCTCCACAAATTGCAAAATTCTGACACTACTCAGCTAAAGACAACTACAAGGGGAATTGTTTGAGGAGGTTTTTTGTGGAGAAAAAGGTACTTTTGGAAAAGATGCTATTAGTGACAACTGATGGGGCTCTTGCTATGATCGGCCAGCATACAGGATTCATCTCTCACCGTGAAGGTGACACAGAGCTTCCCAAACTTCATGCATTACCACTGGATCATTCATCAGTAGGTGTTATGTGTGAAGATGATCAGCTTTGGGCAAGTCATGACTCTTGTGAGTTTAGAACTCAAGTAAAAAAAAAAAAAAAAAAAAAACATAGCAAGGTACCTGCCTTTTCATGTTCAAAGAAAAACAAACAAAAAAACATAGTGAGTGTAGTTAGAGACTACTCTCTCTTACCCCTCCTTGGCCTGAGTGTCGTCAACACAAACCTCCATACACCAAGACAAGACATAGACAAGAACTCAAAGAAAAAGCACGCAATACAAAATGATAGTAACAAAATCAGCTTCCCTCCAGTCACAGGATCCAGATTTAAAATATCAGGAGTGAAAGGTGAATTGTTCAGAACGAAAGGCTGAAAGGTGATTGGACAAGTAGGCTGGCAAAGAATCCCTCTGGTTTGTGGGGGTGGGACTTGGGATGATGATGAATGGCGGGGACCTGGACCAATAGAGAAAGCAGCACCACAAGGGCAAGCCAGGGGATACTGAGTGAATACTTGACTTTGCATTTTTAATGGACATTACTGTGAAACAGAACCATTTGAACTGCGAATCGCAAAGCAAGATGCTTCTGCATCTGACACCTTTGACAAAGTTGAGGAAATTTCAAATAATAAACAGACATGGGCAAGAGTTTGAGAACAAGTTTGTGACCTTGATCAGCTTGATCCATGTATGTCGTTCTTTTCTGATCCTTTCATCAACGTGGACACAACAAGCATTGCTGAGCAACTAAGTGCAACATTCAGCCTGGATGCTGGACAGGTAGAAATTCAAACTGTACACTGCAAAATGACCTGCACCTCAAACCTATCACATTGCACCAAACCTTTGGTGCTTTGTAGACACAGAAAAGTACAGTGATGTATGCACTGCAGATATGAAGGTTGCCAATCTGTTTGGTTCAATCTAGATTCATGAATCAGCATTTTACAAACACAGAACACGCCTCACCGATGCACACCCGCAGGACTCGCTCCGAGTTGCAATGCCAAGTTTACACTTCAGATTACAGTCGACTGATGAACAGCATGCAGCATACAGGCTTCCCACTAACAAGAAACAGATATCTGAAACAAAACCCTTCATTGATCCCAGAGGAAATTGTGTGATACCAGATCTTCTGAGTGTGCCATGGCAGTGCCATGGCAAAGTTGAATTCAGTTATTTAAAAATCATAGCAAACATGTTTGTTGGATGTAAGATATGATCTTCTTTTCCTTTTGGCTGTTCCTTTCAGGGGTGGCCACACAAATTATCTGCCTCCATCTCACCCTATTCTCTGCATCTTCTGCTCTTACTCCAACTACCTTCATGTCCTCCTTCACATAAATCTCTTCTTTGGTCTTCCTCTAGGCCTTCTTCCTGGTAGTTCCAATCTCAGCATCCTACTACTCACTATTCCTCCTCTGTACATGTCCAAACCATGTCAATCGAGCTTCTCTGACTTTGTCTCCAAAACCTCTAACATGTGCTGTCCCTCTGATGTACTCATTTCTGATCCTATCCATCCTCGTTACTCCCAAAGACAACCTCAATATTTTCATCTCTGCTATCTCCAGCTCTGCCTCCTGTTTTTCCCCCAGTGCCACTGTTTCTAAACCATACAACATTGCTGGCCTAATCACCGTCTTGTACACTTTTCTTTCATTCTTGCCGATACCTTCCTATCACACATCACACCAGACACTTTTCTCCAACCATTCCAACCTGGCTGCACACGCTTCTTCACCTCTTTTCCACACTCTCCATTGCTCTGGATTGTTGAGCCTAAGTACTTAAAATCCTCCACCTTCTTTATCTCTGCTCCCTGTAACCTCACCGTTCCTCTTGGGTCCTTTTCGTTCACACACATGTATTCTGTTGGCTGTAAGATGATAATTTTGTTAAAAACGCTGTAGATTTGGTGATAATTTCAGTAAAATCTTTAAGTTGAGCTTTGTATATTACATCATTGCTAAAACATGGAAAAACTAAAAACATTTTGCAACATAGTTCATGATTTAATAGTTATTAGTGGTTAGTGAAAATGTTGCAGAGGTGGTCATTTGCAGAGATTTATATAAATACAGTGGTACCTCACCTTACGAAATTAATCCATTCCAGAAGTGGTGTTGTAACCTGATTTTTTCGTAAGTTGAGCCGCATTTTACATGTAAAAGGCCTGATTCGTTCCAAGGCCCCCAATACTACCCCTAAACCATTTAAAAATTATAAAGTATACCTTTTAAGGCCTCCTTCTGCTTCAATATCTTACCGATGATAGACAGGTTTGGCCATATTCCTTTGCAATATCAATCAACCACATGCTTACAAATGTTTCTTCTTCTTCTTCTTTTCCTTTCGGCTGTTCCCTTCAGGGGTCGCCACAGCAAATGATCTGCCTCCATCTCTCCCTATCCTCTGCATCTTCTACTCTTACTCCAACGACCTTCATGTCCGCCTTCACTGCATCCATAAATCTTCTCTTTGGTCTTCCTCTGGGCCTTTTGCCTGGTAGTTCCAACCTCAGCATCCTACGACCAATATACTCACTATCCCTCCTCTGTACATGTCCAAACCATCTCAATCTAGCCTCTCTGACTTTGTCTCCAAAACATCTAACATGTGCTGTCCCTCTGATGTACTCATTTCTGATCCTATCCATCCTCGTTACTCCCAAAGAGAACCTCAACATTTTCATCTCTGCTACCTCCAACTCTGACTCCTGTCTTTTCCCCAGGGCCACTGTCTCTAAACCATACAACATTGCTGGCCTCATCACCGTCTTGTACACTTTTCCCTTCATTCTTGCCGATACTCTCCTATCACACATCACAATCGGACACTTTTCTCCATCCATTCCAACCTGCCTGCACGCGCTTCTTCACCTCTTTTCCACACTCTCCATTGCTCTGGATTGTTGAGCCTAAGTACTTAAAATCCTCCACCTTCTTTATCTCTGCCCCTGTAACCTCAAAGTTCCTCTTGGGTCCTTGTCGTTCACACACATGTATTCTGTCTTACTAAGACTAACCTTCAATCCCCTCCTTTCCAGGGCATACCTCCACCTCTCTAGATTTTCCTCCACTTGGTCTCTGCTCTCACTACAGATCACAATGTCATCTGCAAACATCATAGTCCATGGAGATTCTTGTCTAACCTCATCTGTTAGCCTGTCCATCACCATAGCAAACAAGAAGGGGCTGAGAGCTGACCCTTGATGTAGTCCCACCTCCACCTTGAACTCTTCTGTCACACCGACAGCACACCTCACCACTGTCTTACATCTATCATACATGTCCTGCACCACTCTAACATACTTCTCTGTCACTCCAGACTTCCTCATACAATACCACAGTTCTTCTCTCGGCACCCTGTCATATGCTTTCTCCAGATCCACAAAGGCACAATGCAGCTCCTTCTGACCTTCTCTGTACTTCTCTATTAACATCCTCAAAGCAAACACTGCATCTGTGGTGCTCTTTCTTGGCATGAAACCAAACTGTTGTTCACAAATGCTGACCTCTGCCCTTAGTCTTGCTTCCACTATTCTTTCCCATAGCTTCATTGTATGGCTCATCAACTTTATCCCTCTGTAGTTGCCACAACTCTGTACATCGCCCTTGTTCTTAAAAATGGGCACAAGCACACTTCTCCTCAATTCCTCTGGCATCTGCTCACTTTCTAAGACCTTGTTGAATATTCTTGTCAGAAAATCTACTGCTACCTCCCCTAGACACTTCCATACCTCAACTGGTATGTCATCAGGGCCAACTGCCTTTCCACTCTTCATCCTCTTCAATGCCCTCCTCACTTCTCCCTTACTAATCTTTGCTACTTCCTGCTCCTCAACGGTCACCCCTTCTACTCTTTTTCTCTCTCATTTTCCTCATTCATCAGCTCTTCAAAGTACTCTTTCCATCTTCCCAGCACACTTCTGTCATCAGTCAATACATTTCCCTCTCTGTCCTTTATCACTCTAACTTGCTGCACGTCTTTCCCATCTCTATTTCTCTGCTGTGCTAACCTGTATAGATCATTTTCTCCCTCCTTACTGTTCAACCTATCATACAAGTCATCATCGCCCTCTGTTTGGCCTTTGACACTGCTACCTTCGCCTTACGCTGTGTCTCCCTGTACTCCTGTTTACTCTCTTCGGTCCTCTCAATGTCCCACTTCTTCTTGGCTAACCTCTTCTTTTGTACACACTCCTGCACTTCCTCATTCCACCACCAAGTTTCCTTATCTACTTTCCTTCCAGAGGACACACCAAATACTCTCCTACCGGTCTCCCTGCTCACATTGGCTGTGGTTGTCCAGTCCTCTGGAAGCACTTCCTGACTACCCAAAGCCTGTTTCAACTCCTCCTTGAAGACAACACGACACTCTTCCTTTTTCAGCTTCCACCACTTTGTCTTCTGCTCTACCTTTGCCTTTTCCCCTTTCTCACCATCAGTGTCATCCTGCACACCACCATCCTATGCTGTTTGGCAACACTCTCACCCACTACTACTTTGCAGTCACTGACTTCCTTCAAATTACATCGCCTACACAAGATGTAGTCTACCTGTGTGCTCTTACCTCCGCTTTCATAAGTCACCCTATGCTTCTGTTTCTTCTGGAAGAAAGTATTCACCACAGCCATTTCCATCCTTTTTGCAAAATCGATCAACATCTGTCCTTCTGTGTTCCTGTCCTGGATACCAAACCTGCCCATCACTTCCTCGTCCCCTCTGTTGCCTGCACCAACATGTCCATTGAAGTCTGCTCCAATGACCACTCTTTCACCTCTGGGGGTACTCTGCATCACTTCATCTAACTCACTCCAGAATCTCTCCTTTTCTTCTAGCTTACATCCTGCCTGTGGGGCATAAGCACTAACAACATTGACTATCACGCCTTCAATTTCTAACTTGAGACTCATCACTCTGTCTGACACTCTTTTCACTTCTAGAACATTCCTGACAAACCCCTCCTTCAAGATGACTCCTACTCCATTTCTCTTCCCATCCACACCATTATAAAACAGTTTAAACCCTGCTCCTAAGCTTTTAGCCTTTCTACCTTTCCACCTTGTCTCCTGAACACACAGTATGTCCACCTTCCTCCTCTGCATCATGTCAGCCAGCTCCCTATCTTTTCCTTGCATAGTTCCAACATTCAAAGTCCCTACTCTCAGTCCGAGGCTCACACATTTCCTCTTCTCTCTCTGCCTACGGACACTCTGCCTCCCGCCTCTCCTTCTTCGACGTCTTCGATGTTATGTTTCAAATGTTTCAAATGTTTATGAAAGGTTAAAAGCCTGAGCCAAAAAATAAAGGTGCAATGAGCACACTCGAAAAACTAACGAAACAACAGTAACTCTATCCTTCACGCGTGTTAGAACTCCATGACGAACAATGGGTCGAATCCCCACGAAAAGCATCATGGGAATTATGCAGATGCAGCTTCATAATAGCCAGTGGGACGGAGCTGCGTCATGGGTATTATGGAGATGCGGCTCCCTCCTAGCCAATGGGAGCCAACAGGGCAGGATGTTGGGAGATAGCCAATGGGAGGCCAGCGGGGTGGGATGTTGGGAGATAGCCAATGGGAGGCCAGCGGGGTGGGATTTGGGAGCTTGGCAGTGGGAGAGCAACTCACGCATTGTTTGAATTTTTGAGATGACACGTTTCGTAACGTGGATTTGTTTCATATCCAGAGACCGAAATTTTAGGTAAATGCGTTTCCTAACCTGGATTTTTTGTTTGTTGAGTCCTTCGTAAGGTGAGGTATCACTGTAAAGTGTTGCATATTGATATTTATCTGATTCCTACCTTGTTAAATTTCCAACCTTGTTGATAATTATTTTGACACATCATTAACAAGATGAGTGTCTTCACATAGATGAATATCAATAATTATTATAAGAACATATAATTAAAGATAAATGGAGCAAATTTGCGATTTCAGAAGTGTGTATCTAACTGGTAGCCCTTTGCAGTATTCGGTACCGAAGAGGTATCCCAGTTTCAAAAAGGTTAAGATAATCACATATCACAATAATCACACTTTGACACCCAGCATAAGTTGGTGGATTTTTATCACTAAGGATATGATGGAAACTGTTGTTTTTACTCACAGAACTGGGAAAGATTAATATATGTAAGCTGGGAGTTTCCAGAATCAGCTATAAAATGTCTACGATAAGTCAATGATACTTTCAGATTGTGAATACAGTAGGCCCTTGACTATTCGCAGTTTTTGCACTCGCACCTGCACATATTCGCGGATTGACGGGCAACTGTCACGTGATTCAAATTCAGCCAATGGTTGTCCCCCTTCCTGCTGAATGGTTGAGATGATGTATATGCCCCTTTTTCCTCATTCGCGCACAAGTTGTCAATGAGCCTTTTTTGTCTTCAATTATTATTCCAGTACAGTACCTAAGTTAATGTTTAGAATGTTTGTGTGTGAGATTTTGTATACTGTGGTGTAGCATGTTTATCCTTTAGTTTTTTTTATCCAATTTATTACACGTTATGTTATTTTATGTTCTTTTGTTATGGTCTGTGTTTTTGGGGATTTTGATTTTGACAGCTGTGTTCTCGAAATCTCCCCGCTATAGGCTAAGGGGCATGGCTGAGCTGCTCCTGAATGCACTTCTCTCATCTACTGCCTATAAACACAAACTGCACGCTCACCTCTTCACCAGAAGATTGTCTCACATCATGTCCCTGCTTCCTTGTGTTTTCTTTGGCTCCTGGTTCCGGTGTTTAATGTTGTTTGTGTTTTTCTTCGTCATATATATATAAGAACACCTTTAAAGGCATTTTCCATGAAACATACCGCACTGTAGTTTTCAAAAATGCCCACTAGAGGAAGATATTGAATTACTGTATTTGTGAGTCATGAGATGACTGAATTCAAGTATGAACTGCATTCAGTCTGAGCAGCTCAGCTACGCCCCTCAGCCGGAGTGGGTAGAAAACCGAGTTTTAGAGTGAGAGCGTTAAAGAGGGTTATAAATCAAAGAAGCGGTGATGTGACGCGAGTTAATCCTCTGGCTCAGAGGTGAGCGTGCTTTTGTTTATTGGGAGTAGATGAGAATAGTGAATTCAGATATGAGCCACCGAGCAGCTCAGCCACGCCCCTCAGCCGAAGCGGAGAGAAAACAGTTAGTTAGAGGCACAGCTGCCAGAATCAAAGTCCCCCTAAAGCACAGACAATAACAAAAAGGACATAAAAGAACAAGAAATGTAATAAATTGGATAAACAAAACAAAATGAGAAACATGCTACACCACAGTATATAAAATCACACACACAAATATTCTAAACATTAACTTAGGTACTGTACTGGAATAATAATTGAAAAAGACTACAGTGCTTTACAACAATTCAGATGATTATTCCTCTTCAGGCACTTCAGAGGAAACTGTCATTTCTTCCGGAGAAAATCTTATTTCTTCAGAAGAGACATCCAATGTCATTACCTTTTTCTGGCAACTTTTGCGCGAATGAGGAAAAAGGGGCGTCCATTGGCTGAATTTGAATGACGTGACAGTTGTTTGGCAATCCACAAATATGCAATCCATGAGTGCAAAACCGCTAATCGTCAAGGGCCTACTGTTTGTGTGTATATCTATCTATCTATCTATCTCTCTCTCTCTCTCTCTCTCTCTCTCTCTCTATATATATATATGCTTTTGTTTTTTTCTAATTGTTTATGATTTGTTTAAAATGTCATCAGTTAAAATACGTACTCAGTTTGAGTTCTGTCTCATGAAGTTTTTGTTTTATCAGTGAAAACTAAAAACCCTGACTGAACGTTGTCTCAGTGATTCAGTCATGTTCCTTGGGGTTTATCCAGTTTACTTGTGAAATTCAGGTTCATGTGAATTCACATTTTAAAACAATTCAGAGACGGTTTCCTGGTGTTTTATCTATCCTGGTTCCTGGGCTGTAATTCAATGATGTCCTTCATCACTTTTGTTAAGGACCATCTTTTATTCATCGCCTCAGATTTAAACAAAACTATTAAAAGCAGATTCAAAATCTTTGCACTGTGACTATTTTGGAGCAGGAGGTCCTGGGCCATCCCTGCATTTAGAGGCAACTGTAATTATCAGAGTGTTTTTGGGCTTAGTGCAATGTATAATAAAATCCACATCTCTTTTCCAGCTATTAGAAAAGCCATTAAATTTTAATGGATATGGCACAGATGGGCGATTGTATAAGAGGGTGGTAGTGAATATCTGTTGGGATTTTTTTCCTTCTGTGAGTGCCTGTAGATACTTGGACCTTTATAGATGGCGTGCAGTGCTGCTGATGATCATGTGGACATCTAGCATTTGTATTTACACTGACTAACATCTCTCTCTATACCTCATTGTCTCGCTCTCTCTCTTTCTCTCTATACCTTATTCTCTCTCTTTTTCTCTCTCTCCCCTCTCTGTCACTTTTCAACACTCTCTCTCTCTCTCTCACACACTCTTTTTTTCCTTTTTCACTGGCTCAATAACTTTCTCTCTTTCTCTCTCTCTCTAGCCAAGTATATTGGGTGCTATGTAGATGACACCCACAAGAGGGCACTCAGAGGCATCTCCTTCTTTGACTACAAAAAGATGACTATATTCCGCTGTCAAGACAACTGTGCTGAAAGGTTGGACTTTTCTCAATCAGCTCTACAATTCGTAAAATACACAGAAATATATATATATATATATATATATATATATATATATATATATATATATATATATATAGACAGACACAGACACACTTGCCTAAACACACACACACACACACACACACACACACAGAGACACAAACGCACACAGACACACATACACACACAAACACAGACATTCATACATACATAAATACACACACGCACACACTTAAACAAACATACACACAGACAAACACACACATACACAGACACACACATGCAGAGACACACACATACACAAACATACATTCACTCACACATATACACATACATATACAGACACATACTCTCAAACACATACACACACATATCCACACATGCAGATATGAACACACACACACTCATACACATACACACAGACACACACACAAACATACACACACATAGACACACATGCACAGACACACACACACACACTGACACACATACACATGCCAACACTGATGAGAGAGAGATTTCCTTTCAGCTTTCAGCCACAGCGAATGATTCGCATGTTTGATTTGGCATAGGTTTTTACATCGGATGCCCTGACACAACCCTTTTATAGCAAGGGACATGCTGACGGCTTTGCAGCCTACTCTTTTTACGAACATCAGCAATGGTTCTTTTACATGCCTCACACCATAGACCAGGGGTCACCAACCTTTTTAAAGCTGAGGGCTACCTTAAGATTCCCAAATGGCTTGAGGGCTACTAGCTCAAAACATATACATAAACAAATACAGAAATCAAAAGCATACAATATTCACACAAAAAACAATAATCATAACTTTAGGACAAGTACTTGTAAATAAATGTGTTTATGTTTTATTGTCAGAGTGACATTTATTTTTTACAAATGAACATGTCACAGTTTCATTCAACAAAAAACAGTTTTTTCCCAATACATGAGATTGTGTCAACTCCAAGTTTGAATCTGTTATAATCAATGAACAATGATCAATTCACCAACTGTTCAGTCTTGTCTGTCAGTTAGTGACAAACCTGGCATTCCATGTTGTCCACTAGTTTGCTGTATTCTGGTGTGTAGTGTGTCTGCTGTCTTCAAGATGGCGCTGCCTAGAGGGCGACGTCGCAGAGTTCTCAGAGTCAAATTGTTTCTTTGTTCGTTTTGTCTGGAGACATGTTCAATGCAAAAGAACATGACGCGTAATAAAGTTTATCCTTTTGGTATCGTTTGTTAAACATGCTAAAAAACATAAAATCTCAGGCACAAACATTCTAAACATTAACTTAGATACTGTACTGTAATAATAGTTGAAAAAAACTTTTATACAACAGTTCAGAGGAAACTGTCGTTTCTTCAGGAGAAAGTCTTATTTCTTCAGAAGAGACATCCAGCGTTTTCTCTCGCTGAGCCAGAGAAGACACACAGCATTTGAGTGGCATCATAGAGCTTAACTGGTACTTAAAGCACACAAAAAATGAGGCTCATTGACAACTTGTTCGTGAATGAGGAAAAAGGGGCATTACATTATCTCAGCCAATCAGCAGAAAGGAGGACAGCCATTGGCCGATTTTGAGTGACGTGTCAGTTGCTTGGCAGTCCGCGAATACTCAAACCGTTAATGCAAAACCACGAATAGTCAAGGGCCTACTGTATATATACACATGCACACAGATACACGCACACCCACATACACATGCACACACACACACAAACACAGATACAGATGCACACCCACATATACACACACTCACACCCACATATACACACACACAGACTCTCACTGACCCATACGCATACATACACAGATACACACACACACACACACACACACACACACACACACACACACACACACACACATTTCTTTTTTCAAGATGGCGCCGTGTGACCTGCAGTCAGTTACAGGAGCTCTTCAGTTTATTTTCCTTTTTTTCCCTCTTTTCTATTGTATATAGGCGTGTTTCTTTATCTTTTTTCAAATTTTCTTTTTCTTTCTTCAATCCTGCATTTGTGAAACCTACTTTTATGATGCTTTTGTTTTTCTGTGCACTTTTACTTTCACTTTTTGGATCGCTGTCAGGAAATTCATTCACCGACGGCTCTGAGCAACGCAGGTCTTACACACGTGAAACCCTCCTCGGCCTGCGCGCTCCCGCCCCGCCCTCCTTCATGCGGAAAAGCCCGTTGTTCCTGTGGAAATACGGAGGAAAAGGAGAGGCTGCAGAGGGGACATGTGTTCCCTCTGTCATCATGGGAAATGTCCGCGCGATTGCCAACAAGACTGAGGAGTTGGCGAGCTGACCCAGCAGCAGAGGCAGTACCGAGACTGCAGCCTCATGTGTTTTTCACAGACGTGGTTGAATGAACTCACACCGGACTCTGTGGTTTCTCTTAATGGATTCACACTCGCGCGTGCAGATCGGAGTGTAACGGAGAGCGGAAAGAAGAAAGGAGGGGGTGTGGCGGTCTATGTGAATGAATGATGGTGCCACCCGGCCAACGTGCACGTGAAGGAGCAGCTATGCACGCAGGACCTGGAGCTGCTCGCGGTGAGCGTGCGGCCATATTATCTACCGAGGGAGTTTTCACACGTGATTGTGTTTTGCGTGTACATTCCGCCCTCGGCTGATGCGGCGGTCGCGTGTGAGCGTCTCCACAGCGCTGTCAGTCAGACACAGACTCGTCACCCCCACGCCATGATTCTGATCAGCGGGGACTTTAACCACGCCCCTCTCTCCCGACGTTCACGCAATACGTGAAGTGCACCACAAGAGACAATAAAACTCTGGACTTGCTGTATGCTAATGTGAAGGACGCTTACAGCTCCACCCCCCTCACCCCACTGGGACACTCAGACCACAACCTGGTCTACCTGCTCCCCCAATACACACCCAGGGTGCGAAAGGAACCTGCACAGAAGAGGAAGAGGTCTGTGAAAGTGTGGACCGAGGAGACCAATGAGAGGCTTAGGGACTGTTTCCAGACCACAGACTGGAGCATGCTCTGTGACTCCTTTGGTGATGACATCGATGGCCTCACACACTGTATCACCGATTACATGAACTTCTGCGTGGACAGCACTGTGCCAACACGGAGGGTACGGTGCTTCTCCAACAACCACCCGTGGGTCACCCCTGAGCTTAAAGTCCTCCTGAACCAGAAAAAGAGGGCTTTCATCTCAGGGGATAGAGAGGAGCAGAAGAAGGTCCAGTGTGAGCTCCAATGGAGGATCAGGAGGGCCAAGAAGGACTATGAGAAGAAGATGGAGGAGAAGCTGGCTCAGAACAACGTGCGGGACGTCTGGAGAGGACTAAAGACCATGTCTGGATTTGGGCAGAGTGTCAGAGGGACAGCTGATGGTGACCAGCGCTGGGTGGATGAATTAAACTGTTACTTCAACAGGTTTGATCCCCCCCCCTCCCCCTCTGCCGCCCCCCCCCCCCTTCACACGTCTCCAGACCAGCAGACACCTCCCCCCTCCCCAGGCCAACTTCACTTGACTGCTACAGCCCGACAGACACATCCCCCTCCCTCTGCAGCCCACCCAAGCCCCCGCTCTCCCTCACGTCAGACCAGGTGAGGAGACAGCTGAGGCGACTAAATCAGAGGAAATCTGAAGGACCAGATGGCATCAGTCCCAGGCTGCTGAGGACCTGCGCAGACCAGCTCTGTGAGGTACTATGCTACCTGTACAACCTGAGCCTCAGCCTGGAGAAGGTTCCCGTCCTGTGGAAGACCTCCTGTGTGGTTCCGGTTCCCAAAACAGCTCAAGCGAAGGAACCAGCCCACTACAGACCTGTCGCCCTGACCTCCCACCTCATGAAGACCATGGAAAGGCTCCTCCTCGAACACCTCCGCTCTATGGTGAGCCTCACCCTAGACCCGCTGCAGTTTGCCTACAGGCCCAACATCGGGGTAGAAGACGCTGTCATCTACCTTCTGCAGCGGGCACTCACCCACCTGGAGATCGCTGGCAGCGCTGTGAGGGTCATGTTCTTTGACTTCTCCAGCGCCTTCAACACCATCAGGCCAGCGCTTCTGCGGGGGAAGCTGGAGGACATGGGAGTGGATGGGCATCTTGCTGCCTGGATTATCGACTACCTTACTAACCGTCCACAGTACGTGCAGCTGCGCGGCTGTAAGTCAAAGGTGGCAGTCTGCAGCACGGGGGCACCGCAGGGCACCGTCCTCTCACCCTTCCTTTTCAAAATGTATACCTCGGACTTCATCTATAGCACAGACAGCTCCATATACCTCCAGAAGTTCTCGGACGACTCCGCCATCGTGGGCCGTGTGTCAGAGGGGAACGAGCTGGAGTACCGGTCGGTCATCGTTGACTTCGTGGACTGGTGTGAGCACAACCACCTGTGCTTGAACACTAGGAAGACGAAGGAGATGGTGGTCGACTTCAGGAGAAGCACTCTTAAACACACACACACACACACACACACACACACACACACACACACACACACACACACACACACTTACTAGTGAACGTCCAGGGACAGGACATTGAGACAGTGGACAGTTTCAAATACCTGGGCGTTCACCTTAACAATAAACTGGACTGGTCCCACAAAAATACCGGTTATGGGCAAGAAAAACCCCGTGCACTTTAATCAACCACATCTACCCCACTGACTGTGAACCATATCAACCCATCTACTCTGCCCTCAGATACATATACACTTGAATATAGGCCAGTCTACAAAGTTCTTCTCTTCTTTTCTTTTATTGTTTATTAATTTATACTATTTATGTATCTATTTATTTATTTACTTATATAATATATATGTATGTATCTATTTTTGCACCCCCTACTGATGGTACCTCAAGAGCCTGTAACAGTGAATTTCTCCAGTGTGAGATTAATAAAGCTGTATCTTATCTTATACACACGTACACTCTCACCGATCCATACGCACACATACACAGATACAGGCACACACACACACACACACACACACACACACATGCACACACACGCACACACACATACATACACACTCACACCTACATATACTCCCACCGACCCATATGCACACACACACACACAGGAGAAGTGTGGATGTGTATGTATGTGTGTGTGTATGTATGTGTATGTATGTGTGTGTGTCTGAGTGTGTGTGTCTGTATATGTGTATGCGTGTGTGTAAATCTGTGCATGAGTGTGCGTGCGTATGTGTGCCTGTCGCACATCTATGTCAATATGGGTGTGGATATGGAACATTGGTGCCCACATAACATAACACTCAACTCTCACTTATGGCTCCAAGTAATAGGTTATGCACACCTATGGACATACCCTGGGACCTTGACTCAGCAGTCATGCTAAACTAAGTGAGGGGACTCGCCAGTCACTGATTGGCATTGCTAGTGGATGCCACCTCTTACGAGCATGAGGTGGACTCTTTTGTAAATTATGTCCCACCTGTGGGGAAATAGGAGAGGACACCCACCCATTAGCAAGTCTGGCCTGGTAGCCAAGGCAGATTAGTCGATAGGCTATTCAAACTGGCATGGAAGGAAAGTCAGCACAGTTGTGTGGACAACTGTAAAGGGCACTCACACATACACACATACATACACACAAACACACACACTCAAACACACACATATACACACTCATATACGCACATAGACACACGCACAGACACACACACACACAAACACACACACTTGAATAAACGCACACATACAAACATACACACAGAGACAAACACACACACAAACACACTCACACACATACATATATATATATAGACACACGCACACATACATACACACAGACAAATACAAACACACACAGACATACAGAGACACACACATACACAAACACACATTCACTAACACACATACATATACAGACACACACACACTCGCGCACACACATACACATAGACATACACACATAGACACAAACATACACAGACACAGACATACAGTGACATACACAGACACATACAAACACACATACACACACTGACACACATACACGCACAAGCACACATACACACACATACACACGCACATAAACACACATATGTACATACACTAAACTAAACTAAGTGAGGGGGTTCGCCAGTCACTGATTGGCGTTGCTAGGGGATGCCACCTCTTCCGAGCATGAGGTGGACCCTTTCACAAATCATGTCCCACCTATGGGGAAATAGGAGCGAACACCCACCACTGTATTAGCAAGTCTGGCCTGGCCGACAAAGCAGATTAGTCGATAGTCTATTCTAACTGGTATAGAAGGCAAGTCAGCACAGTTGTGTGGACAACTGTAAAGGGCAAAGTATGGGTGCAACAGATACTTCTGGCCATCCGCTACAGCTGAACACATCTCCAGTCGGCTCAAGATGTGAGAAGCCAAGAGAGTGGGATAGACAGCACATATCTATCCCACTATAAAATCATCACATGCAGGTGGCTAATGAATCATTCCTTATTACAAAGCTCTGTGGCGATGGGCAAGTGGCGAAGTAGTAGGTGAGGATACACGGGTAGCTGTAACCACAAACCTGCACACAGGTGGCCCAGGACTTTGATTGCTCTCAGTTGGAAACAGAAGCAGCCACTGTGTTTGGCAGCATCCTGGGTGACTCAGCAGCCCTTTTAAAGACCACACTGCTCACAGGGTGCCCTAAAAATTGCCTGTTCATACAACTTGGCCAGCTTTCCATTGCCACCAGGCATCCCATACAGCGGACAAACCACAAGAATAAAACATATCAAGAACGCCTTACTTGACAGCTATACAAGTGAAGGACCAGAACACAGAACTGCCCCTGGGAGCATGGGAGCTAGCAAGTTACAACATGACATCATCATCATCATCATCATGTTTCCCCTGTGGTGTCGTGGACAACCTTGGGGTGCTCTTGCTGGAATCGGGTATCCAGCAGTCGCAGGAAATCGTTCTTCACCATCATCATCTTTCTTGCTTGTTGTACGTCAACACCAAGTATCTTTTCAATTCTATCCCACATCATTCTCGGAGTCAGGGTATCAAATAGTACTTGTTTCTGGAGGGCATTGTTGTCAAGCCTGCATATCTTCTTCTTTTCCTTTCGGCTTTTCCCTTCAGGGGTCGCCACAGCGAATCATCTGCCTCCATCTCACCCTATCCTTTGCATCTCCTTCTCTGACACCAACGTCCTCCTTCACCACATCCATGAATCGTCTCTTTAGTCTTCCTCTAGGCCTTCTGCCTGGTAGTTCCAGCCTGAGCTGCCTGCATGCAGGTTTGCAACTGCCAGTGTACCCAAACCTGTCGCTTCGCTGCTTGCCTGTCGCCGCAAGAATTAGGGGATGAGGGTGGTGGATGATGGATGAAATTGCACGATGACTTTGCTTAAAAGTGAATGATGAGTTGCGCAGCATCAACCTCACTCTCTTGTCCAAAAACCATCAGTATCCAGTGGCAAGACAGGGTCAAGACGACTGGGGACGGGTCACATACACATGCACACTAACACACAGACTCACGTACGCACACATATACACAAACACACTCGCCTACATACAAACACACACTCACACCCACATATATACTCACACTCATGAACAGACTTACACACCCACATACACACATGCACTTACTCATACACACATACAAGCACACATACATACACATGCACACTCATGCACACAAACATACAGACACTCACACTTAGACACACACACTCATGCACACAAACGCACACACAGACATACATACACACCTACACACACACTTACACCACACACACTCTCTCACACACACACACACACACACACACACACACACACACACACTCCACACACAAAGACATATACAAGCACACTTACACTCACACAAACACATACACAGACAGGCACTCACACACACACACACACACACACACACACACACACACACACTCACTTATACACACTCTCAGACACACTCAGACACATATACACACACACACACACACACACACACACCCTCCACACACAAAGACATATACAAGCACACTTACACACACACTCACACAAACACATACACAGACAGGCACTCACACACACACACACCACAGACACACTCAGACACATATACACACACACACACACACACACACACACCCTCGACACACAAAGACATATACAAGCACACTTACACTCACATGCACACACACTCACACAAACACAGACAGGCACTCACACACACTCGCACACACACACACACACACACACCAGGAATCTCAGATCGCTGCTATTTAGCGGAATTCTGCTATTTGTACTCGCCTATTTAGCAGAATTCCGCTATTTTTATAAATTTATGCAATAAGTACAGTGTAAGACTGTTTACTAGTGCAGAGTAAATGTGACCTTTTGAATTATGGTGTTATACTATTCACACTTGTTGCAGGTATGCTGACTAGTTGAACACAAATGTTTGTTGTTATATGTCAAGTGTTATGTGATCACTGTACAAATTAGTTCATAATGATTTCATATTTATGTTACACATGAATGACGAGCCATAGGTCTATGCTACTTGAATTATGTGTGTTTATCTATACCCGCGGCTCTGAGCCACATGCGGCTCTTTTACCTCTCTGATGCAGCTCTATTGGCTTTTAAAAATAATTAATGTGTACTTTACAAACGTGCTTCATAAAAACCACTCCATCACCAAAAACAACTGCAAAAAGTAAATGCCGCTTATTTACTCACATCGGAAGCACTCCAGGCTCCCAGGGGTAGAGAGTTAAACCAGCTTTCACCTGAATGATGGTAGAATCTGCCTAAGGCAGAGTCCTGCAGCGGCCGGGTACCTACGGGTTCGTAACCTTGCAAAAAATGTTCATTTAGGATTGAAAATTACATAGATGAAAATTAACAGTCACGGGTGCGGGTGGATATTTATTTGCTGTGGGCGGGGTGATTTTGTGCGCGTTCTTGTGGACATGGCTATCGTTATATTAATCAGCTACATTAAGAGTCTCAGTGTTTTTGGTCTGTTGTGTTGGTGGATTTCCAAACCCTTGTGCTCATGGCAAGTAGTGTTCTCGCCATCCCAGCAGGAGCGTGGTGACAGAGAGATTTTTCCACTGCCGGGGTTTGTAATCCAGGAACGGAAATCACAGCTGAAGTAAGAGACGGTGGAGGAGATCTGATTTATGCACACCAATCTCCTAATTAAATAACTCTCCTCCTACTGACAAAATAAAAGACTGGGTCTGGTTCAGTTTCCACTCTGAGAATGGGTCGGTCAGTGCAGCAGGTAGGTAGGTAAAGTCTGTTGAGTTTTTTTACACCCAAGCCTCATGGCTCATCAGGCCTGTGCTTATCCCCGGTTTCCATAGCGTGACGCGACCAGGAGTTCAACTCCCCCTGGATGGGACGCTAGTCCATTGCAGGTTACCTTCCCAGTATATTTTTACTGGTACCCATTTATACTGCTGGGTGAACGAGGCACACTTGTGGTTGAGACCTTGCCCAGGGGTCTTAGCACAGTAAGGGTCTCAATGGGATTCGAACTCACAACCTCCCGATCATGAGCGCAGCACCCTAACCACTACGCCACCGGCCCCACCTCACGGTCAGTGCAGTATTAAGCATTAATATTATTTAAAAGAATGTTGAGCAGGCTTATTCTTAAAATAAGTCTACATATACTTTTCTGTGTTGCTGTAGTTTTTGTAAATTAAAACAATGACAAAACAACATTACGAATATAGTGATACCTCTGCTCACGAACATAATTGGTTCCCAGAAAGTGTGTGTGAGGCGAAAAGTTCGTCTTCCGAACATTTATTTCCCATAAGAAACCATTAAAATGAGAATAATCCGTTCCCAGGTCCCCATAAAACATAATATTCTACTAAATAAGCCTTAAAACTACACAAAAATATACCTTATTTTATGTATAATAAATGTCTATTGTATTGTAATTAAAGAAATAAACTGTACTGTATAATAAAGTCGTTTTATTTACCTTTGTGATGGTAGTTGATGGCTTGATGGAATGGAGTGGGAGGAGGAGGGAGGGAGGGACTTACTGTTTGGAAGGAGTGCTTGGAAACGCCTACTGTTTGGAAACACGCATAGCCACACACGCACCTTAATAGCTTCCTTGTTCTTAAGGATGGTGGTAGACTTAGCGTACTGGTACTGGGACGCTGAGTCACACAAACGCACACCTCGTTCGTGT